>PVKA01000198.1:94138-172458 GCA_004027165.1 Ctenomys sociabilis
GCACTTTTCTTCTGCATGTGATTATGTCAGGTGTAGATGTGGGGAGCTAAGCTGGGAAAAGGCAAAGATGGGTAGAACTGCAGGAGAAAGAGGACATGAGGAGGGAGGATGGTGTAGCTGAAGCCGCCAGGCCAGGCCTGCAGAGAAATGAGTTGCCTGTGCTGGGATTCACAGAGTGAAGGGCCCACTCTGGAGAGTTCCAGGGCTGCATAGGAAAAGAAAGCTCAGACAGGGCCACAGGGAAAAGCATGACCAATGAGCTTTGGTCCCAGAGATTATCTTAAATCAAGCTCTCAGGCCAAGTGAATGTTTTCAGAGGTGTCAAGATGACAGAGAGCAGGGCGATCTGGAGGTGATGAAAGGAGAAGAGAGAGGGAAAAAGAAGGAGAGGAGAGGAAAGTGGAAGAAAGCAGAGGAACTGGGGAGCTGGCCAAGGAGCCTGAGCCTGTCCCACAGAAGCATTGTGGAGAGTACAGGGTCACTATATTGCTGTCTTCTGCCTCTGCAGAGGGATGTGCAAGCCCTGGGAGATCCTGGCGTCCTTCCCGAAAGGCTGTGAGGTCATCATGAAGCACCTGCTGCAGAGACTGGCCCCGCAGCTGGCACCACTGGACCGGGAGCCCATCCAGAGAATAGAAATCTCCCCACTGATTGTATGGATGGGTTGGCAGAGAAGGGGGTAGAGAAGGGGCAGGGGCTGGGCAGTGCATTTTCTGGCTCTGTGCCAGGCTCCCTGCTCTGGAGTCCTCGTCCCTTGGGGCACCAGTGTTATCTTGAACATTCTAATGGCAAAGTCTCAGGGTGGGGTTGGAGGCACAGTTTTCCAGATATTGGAGGACAGGAAAAGAGGATGAATTCTAGTTTTTCTAGGGTGAGTTGAGGTCAGGGTCTATGAATGGTGGTAAAGATGATGACAAGTGTGCTGTCCTCACCCACAGGCCACCAGGGCCATCCATGAGCTTCTGCTGGAATGGAGTCAGCAGATGGAGGTGCAGACCTTCTTCTCCCCTCTGTTCATCGCGCTGCTCTTCCAGACCTCCTTCCTCATGGTGGAAGGGAATGCGGCCATGATCCAGGATCAGCGCCATGTCACGGAGTGGGTGGACCCTGTCAGGTACCCTGTACTCTGTGCCAGTGAGCGCCAGTGCACTCTGTGTGCTGGGCACCAGCACCTTGGCCCCTCTGCTCAGCTTGGAGCCGGACTGCTGACCCTGACATCCTTTTCATACCCTCTCGAGGGGCATTTAGTAGGTCACTCATGCACTATCTCAAGAAGCTTTCCTGGACTTTTTAGGAAAGTCTCTTTCTTTAATACTGGCCTTCTGAAGCTAAGTGAAGTCAAAGCAAGACATCCAGGATCATAGACATGAGTTGTTGCATTCCCTACCCCTCTGTAGGTTTCCAGGGTCACCTTAGAAACATCACATTCCTCTTGGTCTTGGTTGTCTCATTTGTCAGCTGTTACACTGGGTCTAGAAGGGCTGTCTCACCACCAGCAGGTCACAGTTCACTGGGAGGTTGAGAGTCGGGAGGAGGGGTGACTGGTGAGAGGGAGAAGCGTGGGCGGGGCTGCCTTTCCATCACCTCCTGCTACTTCCACAGTTCTACCGTGGAGACCCTGAAGACCTTGATGCACAGATCTGGGTATGGGAATTTTGAGTCTGAAATTGAGAAGGTTGGGGGCTGGGAGCTGCTCATCAGTCCTGAAAGACACTATGATGGAGTCACTCTGCTGGCACGGTGAGCTGCACCTGGATCCCTGGCTGGGCCCCCCCCCCCCCCAGTGCTCCTGGTCTTCTGTGGCCTAGACCTATCCTGAGGCTGGGTTCTTATCTGCAGGTCCCTGGTCACAAAGAACTGCTGGCACAACCGCCCCATCTTCGGCCTCCTCATGAAGATGCTGCAGGACCCTAACTGTGCCAACCACTTCACAGCCTTGGTGTTCCTGGCAGAGGTGACTGATGTGGGGGAAGGGGGCAGGGAGGATGGTCCCTGGGGATGGTAGCCACATCCATTGGACTCCCTTAGCAATGGCCAGCAGGGAGAGGAGGAGCCTGGCTACTGCCACTGCCTCACAGGAGGGCTGGAGGACATGGCTAATATTTTGACTACTGTTTTTTATTTTTTTGGCAGAACTGGGGATTGAACTCAGACCCTTGCACTTGCCAGGGAAGCGCTTATTCCACTGAGCCATCTCCCCAGCCCCACGGATAATATTTTGTTAGGGTTCCTTGAGCCATAGGCTTTGATCCCTCATAGAATCTCAAGGTTATTCTAGCCCTGCCCTGTTGGAGTGATCCCGCTTTCTCTTTCATCTGCCCTTGCTCAGCCTTTGTAAATTAACCTCAGCTTGGTGTCCAACCAAAATGAACTCAGTATAATTTAGCCACCTGGAAGAAATGATTAGTCATCTTTGCAGAAAACTTGGAAAGTATAGAAAAGTATATAAAAATTATAAAACTACTAGTTACCACAATTCCTAGAGCCTACCAAGCGGGGTGTGTGTCTGTGTGCACACAATCGTTGGGAGAATTCCCTAACAATGTTCTAGATCAGCAAGCTTGTTTCCAAGCCTCCTCCTGAGTCAATGCACAGTCTTTGTTAACATAAATTTTAGTAGGGATAGGATATTTCATCACAAAGATGTTCAATAATTAATTGGACATTCTGCTTCCAATTTTATACTATTATTAACAACACTACATACTGGGATCTATGGGAGACTTAGAAAGAAAAATAAATAAATAAATAACACGAATGCCTGGGCTCCACCTCAGTCTTGGGAGTTGCATGGAGTTAGGGGACAGCATTTCTAATGGTTCTCCTCAGGACCCCAGCGTGCAAGCAGGACCAGTAGTCCTGAAATCAGGAAATGGCATTGTCCAGCGTACCTCAGCATCCCCAGGGCTATGAAATGACTGTGACAGTGATGTTGTAATATTTTGTGTTTTGTTCTCCTCTCTTTAAAAAAGCCCTATTCTTGGAGATTGTCTTTGACTTCTCTTTTTCTCTTTCAATAAGTCAGTAAATCCGACCGATGCACACCTTGCAGCAATCCTCAGAGCCACCCTTTCTCCTTCCCACTGCTCTGGCCCTGTTATCTGTGCCTGGGTCAAGTTCAGAATAATATGCTGAGCAAGGCCATGGCACGCACCTATCATGCCAGCTCCTCATGGCTAAGGAAAACTTGCAGAAGGAGCAGATGACTTCTGGCACAATGTGATGTGAATTTACCCTTCAACTGAACTTTGACCTTTCTACCAATTGCTCCAAAGCCTTCAGAACACTCCTTTACTAGGCAATGGGAACCTAGATCCAAAGCCACTGCTTTTTCTTTGCCTGTCTTTTTTGGCTATCTTCTTTTGCCAGCTGCTCCAGTGCCCGGATGTGGCTGCCATAGTGGATGACGTCGTCACTCACATTCTGGCCAACTGGTTCAACTGTACGGAACCAGCTACAGTGAAGCTCCTGCTGCAGATGACAAAGGTCTTCACAAAGCATAAGAACCTGGTACGATGTGGCAGGGACAAATGGTATGCTCTCAGATGTTGTCACTTGGGGAAAGCACAAGTGGACCTAGAGGACTGATATATCTGGTTGTAGACATTCTTGGAATCAGACTGCAAATCTTCGTGAAGATGGTCCTCAAGGATGGGGCCAGGGCTTGTGCCATTCATGTTTTTTATCTGTTTTGTTCTGTTTTTTTTTTTGTTGTTGTTGTTGTTTTTGTAGAACCAGGGATTGAATTCAGGCCCTTGCACTTGCCAGGGAAGTGCTTATTCCACTGAGCCATCTTCTTGGTCTGCCATTCATGTTTTATCCTTCCTAGGAAGAGCCCTCCAAGGAAGTTGTCCCACATGTCACTTCATAGATGAGACCTAGCCAATCCTGGGACCCCTGACATATCTGAGTCTCTCAAAGATTGGTACCATCGTCAGAGATGGGAAAGACAGTGGGGAGGGAACTTACAGTGTAGCAGAAAGAGGGGCCTCCTCCATCTTATTCTCTTTTCCATGGGAGGCAGAAGGTACCTGCCCAAATGTCCTCCAGGGCAGCTCATTCCAACAGCCATCCATCAGCTGGACCAGTCCCAGTTCCAGGGTGGCACATGGTAGAGCCCGGTGGATCTCATGTGTAGGGAGCTGAACCAAAAGCGAGCCAATTCCCAGATTTCCCCAACTGACCCTGAAGTTCTGTGTGGCTCTTGTTCCTCAGGAGAAGCGACTACACATCCTGCAGCCCCAGGTGCTGAACTGCTGCTACTCCTCGGACAGTGACATTGTGCTGGAGACTTTCCTGGTGCTGAAGCACCTCCTGGAGGAGCTCACCTGGCAGAACTCCTCCTCCTTCCTCATTCAGCTCACCTTCAAGCTGGAGCCGTTCTTTGAGGAGGTACAGCCTCACGGGGCCACTTTGTGCCTCTAGGTGTCTGTGAAGTGAGAGAGACAGGCAGTGTTCTCTGAGGAGGCCCTCTGGTTAACCAGGATGGAATGGGGGTGGGGGCTGATTGTTTCTGTCATCTGATCTTGCAATAAAATGGAATTGGACGGGGTGCCTGGGAGTCCTGCTAAGGAATCGAGCAGGCCTATGAAGGGTGGGAACACAGGCAGGAAATTGCAGTTGGTGGAAATGGAGCTCGGGTGACCCTGGGACAGAGGTAGAGTTGTCTTCCCCTCCCCAGGAATCCGAGCACCTGCGCTTGCTGGCCTTCCAGATCTACAGCCATCTCTTGGCCAAGGTCAAGAGGAGGGTACTTGTCTTCCCCTTGAGACACCAGATCCTCAACCTGATAGTCTTCCTGGTGTTGCACCTGCAGGATGTGAATTTCGACGTGGCTCAGGTGAGAGGCCCAGCCTGAGGCCTGGCGCTCAACCAAGTGCTGATGCTGAGCATGATCAGCTTGTGGGCAGGGCTCGGGCAGACTTGTTAGGCTCTCCTAACACGAGAGCTTCAGCAAGAAGCCAGAGCTGTACCATAGCCTCAATATCCGGCACCATCCAGCAGGCCACAGTTTCAGTAGGACATGGCAGGTGTGGACAATCCCCGGGACCATCCTTGCCACCTGCACAGGTGCTTTCTGTCCTGCCTTGCCCCTGGGTAGAGACAGGGCTCCCTGGCTGGAGGCAGTGTGTCGGGCAGAGCAGGCAGCCCAGGATGAGGATGGCTGGTTCTGAGCACCAGAGTCCAGGAATGCGGCTGGCAGCTGGGGAACTTGAAACCCGTGGAGTCCATTCGCAACAGAACATCTTGTTTGCAGAGTGGCTCTTTGGCCTTTTCTGAGGCCTGTTTGGCATATCTGCTTCAAAGAAAAAGTATCCTGTGGGGGTAGGGGGTTCCCCCAGGTTTCCTCCACAGTAATGTTCCTGAGCAAGCCCACCCAGGGTCAGAACAGTTACTGACTTTGGGGAAATCTGTTTTCAGAGAGACAAATTTGAGCGGGCGTGGGGAAACCATGGGGCTGCTGGGAAAGGCTGGGAGGTTAATAGTCCATAGTTCTGGGTCCCAGAACCTGGCAAAGCCTCCTTTGTGGGATAAAGGGCTTGTCAGTGGATTTGATGGTCTACCTTCCCTCTAACCCTGGTCCCTGGCCTTTCCCTGAGTTTTCCATCCCACCGAGGCCAAAAGGCTGCCATATGGCTTTCCTCTTGGTGAACCCTCTTTCTCTCTAGGTCTGCCGGGTCATACTCTACAACACAGCTGCCCTGTTGCACTGGTCAAAACTCCAAGAAGTCTTCACCAAGGAAGATGTATTTACCATCACGGGGGCCCTGGTAAGCTGGCAACTGCCTATGCCAGGGAGATCCTTGTGCAGCTGGGGGTTTGTACCAGTGGCAAGGGCTCAACAATGAGCAGCCACTCCCTGGGCACCTGCTTTGTGCTGGGCACCGAGATTGTGGCTCCCATCCTATAGTTTCCCTTCTACATTGCAGGGTGAGGCACACAGACTAATAATTTCACAGTACTTTGGTGAGGGCCGGGAGGGCTGCACTTTCTTGTGCAAAGGAGGGGCTCCTAGTCTAATCCTGGAAGAGATGTCATCTTCAGGAGGAGTGTGGAAGACAGGCAAAGAGAAGGCTCACATGTGCAGGCTGAGGTGGCACTGTGCACAGGCGTGGAATCAGCGCTTATTCTGCCAATAACTCTGCACACCTTTGCCTACAGAATTTAATCTTTTAACTACCCTGAGTCGTAAGGGCAAAGAGCCTGCTATTGCATGTGGGGAGCCCTAAGTGTTTGCAGGGTTATGCAGGAGACATTAACCAGAAGAGCTGCCCAGGGGACCCAGAGAAGACAGAAGACCCCATCCCCAGGCACCCTTGATCCAAAACACATGTAGTAATACCCTCTCTACTACCTAAAGTGAAGTTTATAACCAATATTATCTACCTATGTCTATTTCCAAACTAAATAAACATAATGCCCTAACTCTAAAGGACCAGGAAAAATAACTTATAATGAAGCATTATACATTGGTACACATAGCACGATGTATCACAACATAATATCCATCACACATGTGGGTGCTTGGGCTCAGTTGCAGTAGAAGGCATAAAACAGAAGCTGGCTTCCTACTCCTTACTCGGAATCACAGAGGCAGATGAAGAGTGACCCCAGAGAGTGGGGTGCGCACCACAGGAAACGCTGCCACAAATGGTGCAGCTTCCCATGTGATGGATGATTTCTGGTGGCATACCAAGCAGAAAGAAGTATCATTTTGGGGTTGCACTGTAGATGCATTCCTAGAAACCTAGCACATATTTGAACTATGAAAAAGAAGTCTGTGTGATGTAGAAGACAGAGTCAAGGTCTGGGCAGTTTTGAAACGTTTTTCATTGACACAGCTATGCCAGGAGATCACCAATAAGTGTGCCCTTCAGCATCCTGACAATTAAAGGCAGCCCCCTACCATTCCTAGTTGAAAAGTGATGAGCTGTTTCTATGAAAGCAAGGGAGCTTGGGGTTGCTAGTTACTCCAGATTGTTGGAAGGCAGGAAATCCTGATTTTAGGTGAGTTTTCCCATGTTTTACGTTGACAAGCAATTTATAAAGTGAACTCTTATGTGGAACAAACAAGATCTGCAGGCTGCTCTTGGCTGATGGACAGGCGGGCTGCAGACGGGGCAGGGGAGCCCAGAGCGGGAAGCTGGAGCTGGGCCAGGCTGGCATCCGAGGCTCAGGCAACTGAGGAGTGGGACTTGGAGCTGTATAGGCTGGAAGCCAAAGAACTTCTCAAGCAAGGGGTTGCACGGTTGGATAGCCGTGCACTTTAGATAAATTGGCAGGCTACGGATCAGAAAAAAGTTCACAAGGGGAGGAGCTGGGGCACTGAGAGAGAGATGACAAAAAGTGATGACGACAAAGCCATGGAGGGATTAGGAGGGCTGCAGACACTGCTGACGTGGTGAGTGAAGGCAGAGGTCGGTGCTCTGTGTTCTGATGTGGTTTTCTGGGCAGAGGTCAAGAATACAGAGGGAAGGGCAGGGATGAGAGGAGCTGGTGGACTGAGATGGACACACGGGGTTTGTAAAGTCTATGGCCACTCCAAGGGTCTGTCCCACTGGAAGTCAGGTATCTGCCACCGAAGCTTAGAGCGCAAGGCTGGGATAGAGACACAGATTTGGGAGCACTGAGTGTACGGGTGGAAGTAGTGGCCATGAACCTGCTATGCTCCACACTTCAGTGGGTAAAGCACAGGATGCAGGATTCAACTCTGGGACGCCAGGAAACAACAGCTCCAAAGCTCCCAATAAGGAGGCTAGGAAAGAAAATCAGGTGCAGAGTCAGAGGAGAATAAGGGGGTGTGATCAGCTGGGTGTTTCCAGAGCAGCAGGTTGCCTGGGCCCGGCCTCTACTATT
The DNA here is from genome assembly GCA_004027165.1 of Ctenomys sociabilis. Taxonomy (NCBI): domain Eukaryota; kingdom Metazoa; phylum Chordata; class Mammalia; order Rodentia; family Ctenomyidae; genus Ctenomys; species Ctenomys sociabilis. The sequence goes on from PVKA01000198.1 coordinate 101,996, forward strand.
TCAACCCAGAGAAACCCCAGTTTTGATAGTTAGGGATATTGGTTTTCCAGTTAGGAATTTTATTTAAAGAAAACATTCTGTGGCGAAAAAGTTGGGGGGAAAAAAAAACAAAACCACAGCATAGCCTCCTTTGAAAAGAACTTCGACTGCCAAGTGAGTACAAAAAAAGGGTCAGGTCACAGCAGGAAGGGCTTGCGAGGGGTCAGCTTAAGGCTGCAGCTACTGCAAGGGAGGGAGGAGGTCAGGGCGGACGCAGAGAGGATGTGACCCAGGTAAGGGCGAAAGGTAGGAAGCCCCTGATTACATGCAACACTCAGTCTAAATGGAATGTTGCAGGCATGACTGAGTCTTTTGCAGCCTGAAGCATATGTCCATGAGATTGAACATTTTGAGGCAACATGTAAAATACACGATATTTAAGCAATGAGGTTCACTCTTGTACTATCAGGAATAAGAGAAAAACATGCATAAGCCAGACTAGGGCAAATCTATGTACATTTCAAGTTCTGGCTGGGTCAAGACCAGGAAAGCAATCCCTGTGAGCTGGTAAATCCAGAAAGATGTCATGGAGGAAATATAATTTCAGGAGCTAGGATAGAAGAATTAGAGATTTAAAATGTATTAGAAGATTTTTGTATGCTGTGGATAACCCTACTTTAGTCCCAAAACACTAGGAGGCAGAAGTGGCGGCCACAGGTCTTTTGGTTTGACTGAATACCTCTTACAGCTGCAGCAAGAGGCAAACAAGGCCCTCTGGTTCCTGAAGCAGTGTGTGGCTTTGTTCAAGAGCACACAGGTCCCCATTCGCCAGGCAGCTGTGTGGTTTGCAGGTATGGCACTCCCTTTCCTGGAGCCACTGTATCCTTGATGTAGGGACCTTCACTCGAGTACTAGGCACTGCAGGAGTAATGCTAGGCCCCCAGAAATGATGTAACCCCTGGTAGTCACACCAGGAAGCTCCTGCTTGGGTGGGGTGACCTTTCCCATGGTAGATGGAGCCAAGTTCCAGGCAGCCAGAGCAGCCCAGCTCCCTAAAGGATGAGGGATCCAGGTCTGGGTGCTGCCCTGCGCAGGATACCAGGCTCAAGGCGCTGCTCATCACCCCAGGGACAAGCGTCTTGGGAGCAGAAGGACATTCACCCCTCTGCCTACCCAGTGTGCTTACAGCCCTCAGGGAATGGGGAACAATCTCCAACTTTATGGGCAAAGTCCTCTGTGGAGACCAAGGGAGGGAACAGTGACTGCTGGAGAAGGGCCCATGCAGGCCTCTGAGGTGGCTCTGTGTGCCACCCACAGGCCAGATCCTCCAAATCCTGGACTTGGAAGAGATGAAAGAAATCGAGGAGGCCTATGCAGGTGAGCGGCCTGCGGCTGGTGGCTTTAAGAGGTCCTGATGTTGGCAGGAAAGGCTCAGAAATGAGGGGAAGTGGGCAGGGGTACTTGCAAAATGGTCATCCAGCAGGAGAGCAAATGAGGCCTCTCTCCAAGGCAGGTTTCAGGGTGTTGGGCAGAGCCCTGCTGCCCCTACATTCACTGTCAGCACTGTGGAGCATGAGACCACTTGTCAGCTAGGATGAGTCCTTGAGCTTTTCCAAGGAGACACAGCCGACTTCTTCCCTGGGGCACACAGGGGTTCCCAGCCCCTTCCCTCAGGACCCCCAGATCTGCTGGTGTAGCCCATGCGTTCTCCACCATAGCTCTAGGAGGCACCCTCTGCTCTCTTTCTCCTCTCTTGCCTCTGCCTCTGGGGTACAGAGCTTAACCCTGCCTGCCATTCTCTTGGAGGTCGCAGGATTTTGCTGGGGGCGGGGGGAGAAGGGGGAGGAAGACAGAACCAGAGAAAGGAAAGCAGGGACACCAGTGGGGTGGGGATGGATACAGGGTGCAGGAAGGTGGCCTGAGTTAGGGAAGACTTGTAACCAGACAGAGGACACTTAGAGCTTGTTCCTCTCTTAGAAGCTCCCAGCCCATCCCATTTCCCCCTTTCTCCCTCAAGCGAGGCACAGGCCTTCCTCCCCTCACTGCCCTGTTCTACAGCAGTGTTTATGTTACAGCCCTGAGGCACATGAAGGGAGACCCCGATCCCATGGTCAGCTGCCTTGCCACACAGACCCTCTATGTCCTGGAAGCCAAGGAGAAGCTGCTGCTGGCCAATGCCCCGACTTCCTGCTTCTGCAGGAGGGGGTCCCAGAGGGGCTACTTCTGAGCCTGCATCCTTGGGTTGAAGCTGAAGGCCCGGGCCTGAGACTGAGAGTGGGGCCCGCCTCCCAAGCCCTGCACAACAACCATGTGCCCGGAGGGACTGCCCTAATAAAAGGGGAAAACCTGTATTTCTGTGGAAGTAGACTTCAATTCATGGCTGCTTGGGGTAGAGCCCTGCGTGGTGAGCCAGCTGCCTGGCAGTAAATATCTGGGTTCTGGCAGGTCTCTCCTTGCTCTGCCCCTCTCTGTCCTTGTCCCACTCAGTCAAGTGACCTGAGACCAGAGCAAGCAGCTTCTTTTGAACCAACTTTTCACTGTACTGGGGATTAAACTTAGAGCCTTTGCACTGAGCTACATTCCTAGCCTTTTTTTAGGTTTTTAATTTGAGATAAGGTCTTGTTAAGTTGCTCAGGCTGGCCTTGGAACTTGTGATCCTCCCACCTCAGCTTCCCAGGATACTGGGATTATTGGCATGCACCAGCACACCTGGCTCTGAGTGGAGTTTTTTTTTTTTTTTTGCAGAACTGGGTGGATTGAACTGGGTGGAGTTCTTGATGGTGCACAATAGAGTCTGCTCGGGTTAGCTGAATCAGGAGTGGTTTAATGAAGTGCTATTATCCTGCCCACAAACTGGGGAGGTGAGAGAGTTTGGATACCCCACAGCTGGGAATCAGTGGCTGTATGAAAGAGACTCAGCCCAGACAGCAGCCTGACGACTGTGCTCAGGCCTGGACTGCAGGCTCGGTCACTGTACCTCGAGGAGCCAGTGTGCTTGGTGCCAAGGGGGCCACTCAGCACCTGCTCTCTCTATTGCCTGTGGGAGTCAGCCTGGCCCTGGCCCATCTGACAGCAGTGCCCGGGTGTGTCTGGATCTGCACAGGCTCGGTTGCTGCTCCTGTGGTCACCGACTCTCCTCTCCTACACTGCTGTTATGCCTGATGCTTCCTCACCGGGCCCCTGGCAGAACTCAGGACATTAATTCAATGTTCCAGGAAGATAGGCTCCCAAGGGCAAACACGCACTGAGCTGGGGGAGCTCCGCCCTCTGCAGTGCCAGCCTCAGCCACCCCTCTTGCCCTCTCCCTGCCATGTGCCTTTCGCATAGCATTGTCTCAGCCTGGGCCCAGCAGCTGGAGTCCCTTGGCCATGCTTCCAAACTTAAATGTGACACTGAAGGCCCTGCCAGTCTCAGCACTGGCCAGGAGGCTCTTCTCATTCTCCTAGGCCTCTTCTCTGGCTCCCATGTCAGCTGGCCCCAGCTATTACCAAGGAGCTCACCAGCTGGCCACGTTACAGATGGAGCGGAATGAGAACTCTCTCCAGGTACACCACACTCACGCCCCTTCCTTGGCTCCAGAAAGCAAATCTCGGTTTGCTACAAGAAATGACAGATGGCAGGACTTATTAGAAATCTATCAGTGGTGCTGGCCATAGTGGTGCACACCTGTAATCCTAGCACGTGGGAGGCTGCAGCAGGAGGATCATAATGAGTATAAGATTATCCTGGACTAAATATTGAACTCAAGGTCAGTCTGAACTACATAGCAAGACCCTGTCTCAAAAAACAACACACCAAACAACAATAACCACAACAACAGAGCAAGTGATGTGGGATATGACCTGTTTCCAAGATTGTTCTGATGATCCCAAGTACCACCTCAGTCAAATCAAAGTAGCAGATCGTGGGGTCATCTCTGTCCAGTATGATCTTGCTCAGTTTTGTCAGCCTCCCTGTCCTTCATTGGTAAATTGAGAAGCTTGGGAAAAAAGGCTTGGTCTTTAAATGCCACCCAGCTCAGACAAGAAATGGCTCTCACTGCATTCTGAGCAGCACCATTTCCTTCCCTAGGAAAGCTGCCCCACATTTTGATCCTAAATGGGCTTTTCCTTTGTGCTCTTATTTTCCAACTTTTCTATAGTAGATAGCATTCACACAGGGCGGGAGGCAGAGGTGCTACACAATACAGAAATTAAGGAGGCCCTTAGCTTTGTGTGCTCTTACCTCAAACCCCAGGCAGACCAGAACTTTGACTGCAAGTCCTTGGGTGGAGGGGCGAGGGGGAGCCCAGGGCAGGGAGGAGCCCACCTCAGAAGGTCTGACGTCACCAGAGCCTGGTCTCGACTTCAGTCCCACACCCAGCCTGGGCACAGCTGGCTGTGCCCAGCTATTATTTCTGGCAGTGCACAGGGGGTACTGGACTGGAGGGCAGGATTCTGCAGGGAGCAAGGGTGGGGCTCAGAGGCCCATCCCCAAACAGCAATCCTTCTGAGGCCAGAGGGAGGCTCTGTGCCCCAGGAGGAGCTGGGGACTCGGGGAAAATGCTCCTTTTGGCTTCCTGGGACCTACACACACACACACACACACACACACACACACACACACAATGCTGGCTGGATTGCATTGCAGCTGCGGTTTGCATAAGTTCTTAAGCACTAAGGGACTTCTGAGACCAACTTGATTTCTTGTTTGGGGAACAGAACACAATAGAAAGCCCAAGGTTCAGAGCATCTAGGCCTGCAGGGATCATCCTGAGACCACACAGTGATGTCTGGCATGCAGGGAGAGCAGTTGGGGCTCAGGCATATGGCAGTATGGGCCAGGTTCAATTCCTGGCTTCTAAAAACAAGCACATAGGGTGTGTTGTTGGGGGGGCAGGACCATAGCTTTTAAAAGATTAAATGAAAATCACAAGAGAGGTTAAAATCAAAGCAAACCAAATAAAAAATAAGAATAAAAACTGAAAAAAAAAAAAGAAAATCACAACCATTATGGAGATATTTGCTGATAGGAACTTCTTAGATTTTTTTTTTTTTTTTTTTTTTTGTCTTTTTGAGGCAGGGTCTCACCATGCAGTTCAGGCTGGCCTTAAGCTCACTTTGTAGCTCAAGCTGGTCTCGAACTCACAACAATCCTCCAGCCTCAGCCTCCCGAGTGCTGGGATTACAGGCATGCGCCATCACGCCCGGCTCTTAGATTTCTATCTTCACTCTGTAAGCAATGAGGGAATGAATCTTGTGAATTCCGGGCCCTGGGGAAGGTGTGTGCTAAGTTAGTGGAAGAAAATGAGGCTGCAGTTGGGCAGGCTATATTCAAATCCGAGTGCTGTCCTTTCCAGCTGTGAGCCTGAACAATCAACTCACTTCCATTCTGAGACATTTCTCATCTCAGAAAATGAAGATGTCACCTGTGGACATGCTCAGGAAGATCCAGTGGAAACTGCCCTGAGCAGTACCTGGGGCAAATAGGTGCTCAGTCAACACGAGTGCCCATGCCCAGCAACTGCACAGGCTCTGGCTCTGGGAGGAAAAATGGCCTCAGAGCTCTGCTTGCTTCCTACTCCCCAGGCTGGACCCAGTTCAAGAGGCTGGCCTCATTTACCTCCCACTACCACTACATATTTCCCACCCTAAAAAGGGCCACCAACCCTCAAGGACTGTTCCTCTACAGACAACAGTCATTCAGGTTTTATTTAAGACAACTTCTTAGAACACATACATTCAATCTAGGAACAGAAATGTACAGCAAAGGGCTTAAATAACTTTCATACACTATGTACAGTCATCAGCAGAGGTACAAAACTTCTATATACACCTTGTGCTAGCCACATTTAGAGGGGCACATGAGCCTGGGCAGGGGGCGACGGCTAGAAAGAGCTGGTGGGCAGCAGGGCCCCATCCCTACAGGTCTTCTCTGTTCTTCATCAAGTAGTTTCCACTCCCTACTTCCTGGCAAGGGCCTTGGGACACACATTTGAAGCACTAAGCTGGGGTTGTCTCGGGCTCAGGGGTCCTCTGAGATGAGCGTGGGCATGAGGAACAGAACACAAATGCCAGAGACACTTTCCCTGCAGCTTCTGCTTGACAGGGCAAGAAGACCCGGGAGCCAGGAAGGGAGGCCAGGCCCGGCGCCCGTGGCCACTGTAGGGGGAGGCTGTGCCCAGCAACAAAAGCAGTGAGCGATTTCCTGTTTGAGATGGCAGAGGGACAATGCCACAAGTTTGGACTTCACAGTGGAAAAGAGTTCATTGCTCTGGCTGGGCAGGCCCTGCCCACAAACATACCAGGCCTGGGCAAGGTCTAAACAACCAGGGGGTGTGCCTATGCCCAGCCCAGATTCCAGTGGGGGCGGCTTTCAAGAGTTGGTGGAAGACTCGGCAAAGGGACATTATGTCCCTTCACAGCAGTTACCTCCTGTCTCCACACACCAGGCAGTGCGTTAACTCCCGGCAACTCAGTATCTTCACCTCAGTGGTTTTGTGCTTTAAGCTGCCCTGTGGCAGTCACACAGCCCCCAGTGGGCAGTGGGGCTGGACAACAGGAGTCTTCAAGGCCTCTACTGGGCCAGTGGGAGGCTATAGTTGTCCCTTTGCAGGAGGCTGGTGGCAGCACCCTGCCTACCACGAGGCTGGGCTGTGTGGCCTTGGCCTCTTAGAGGGGCTCAGGGGCAGCCCCAGGGGGATTCTGGCTGCCCTCAAAGAAGAAAGCAACTGGATGGAAAGCAAACACTGAACTGGGTAATACTGAGAGGGAGGCCTTGGTGTAGACCTGTGCTGAGAAGCCGAAGGGTGGTGGGAGCCAGCCAGCTTTAAAGACAGGGACAGGCCTGGCTCAGGAGATAGTCGAGTCCACACTCTTTAGGCTCAGGGGTCCTAACATCAACCTGCATTCAGACATTGAAAGACTGGGGAGTTGAGGCTAGAGTGTGCTCCTTGGGCCCATGGCATCAGACGTCACCTGGGCCTCAAGCCTAAGATGGGGACACAATGTAGCATAACAAGCCCCAGAATTGGGCCCAGCCTTGCTCTGAGCAAGGGGAGCTGCCTATCTCCATATAGGGCACCCATCTGACTTGGGTTCCTGGCTACCCTTCAAGGTGCCTCCTACCTCCCAGCCCGGCCACGCTGCCTGCGGAGAGCTGCCCCGCCGCTGTGCTCGGATCACAACTGGTTTGTGCTTCCAACACTTAGAATGCTTGTGCAAGAGGTGGAGCTGGGGGCCTGCCCCATCTGTGTACCATGGGTGTTCCCAAAAGTGTGGGCAGAGGCCCCAGTGCTCATGCAGCACAGCTTAGAGCAGCTTGGGGATGCCAGGCTCAGGGATCCCGAAGGACTTCAAGTTTAGAGTCATCAATACTCGCAGAGACAGGGGAGCCAGCCCTGCCATGAGGTAGTGGCCCATCAGAGACGGCTGACAGCGGGCAATGACGAAGAGCACCTCTCGAGGCCGTAAGCCCACACTTTGTGTAAGGATAGGCCTTGAAGCTACAATACAGTCAACCCAGGCTGGGGCACCCCCAGCCCATGAGGGAGGGCAAGAGGACACAAATCGCATGTGTTTCTGTAGTTTGTAAACAGTCATGCAGACGGGTCATTCCTACAGGGTGCAAGGTCAAAGCTTTCCGTTCGGGGGGTAGGGCTGGACGGGGCAGGAAAGGAGAATGGTGGTCACTTCTGAGCATGAAGGGGGCTGCCCAGTGAGCCTGGGGCGGCTGGCAGAGGAAGAAGGGTTTGCAGCCAGTGCAGACAGACTGTTCCGGTTCCAGAAGACCAGCATTCCAGGCAGGTCATCCTGACACTGGCTGACCAGACCTAACGTCACAGCTGGCAGAGGCCACATACAGGCAGGCTGACCTCTTCAGTCTCTGGGGTAGCGTCAAGAAAGGAACGGCTCCACACAGCCTTCATGTAGCCTGACCCTCCCATCCCAGGGGAGGCTCCAAAGTCCCTGGCCACACAAAAATAAGCTGTGGGCAGAGACAACGGTACTGCTGGAAAGTTTAAAAGTCACGTCTTCTGAACAGAGCAGGGACTCCTGGCTCCCAGACAGAGGCTGAGAAGCCCAAGACCAGTGTGGCCACGCTTAGGGGAAAGCCTAGGACAAGGGATGGAGTCAGCCCCTTCTGAGACCCATCCCTGTAAATCCAGAGCTACTCAGACAGGGGGCGCTCGATCACTGAATTAGCTCCATGCTTGGAGCCTTGAGGCCACAGTCCCAGCGGAAAGGGAGGTTCCAAGAACTGACAACTGCCTCCTCACCACTAATCTCCTAAAGGGAAGGGCCTTGCACTATGCATGGTTTAAGGCTCGAAAATGGGTCTCCTGAATAACCACAGGAAAAAAGCTGAAGAGATTCCCCATCCCCAAAGACAAGGAAAATATGGCTGCCCCAAGCTGCTTCCTACGTGACCACGTGAGTCTCTGGGGGTGAGGTTCCCTGGCCCTGGGCTGCAGGGAGCGTACCCCTCTTCCAGGGGCAGTGGGCAGGAGACACAGGTGGCACCGAGGGCATGGCTGGTATAAGGCTGCCCAGCAGGGGGCCAGGCCTGGGCTGAGGAAGGCACTGAAGCATCAGGCAGCCTAGTTGCTAGGGGTGCACTAGAAGGGTCCCCAGGGGCACAGTCCGGGCTAGAATGGAGCTGCAGAGTGTTGAAGCAGGTATTCCCCTCCTCTACAAAGCAAAGCCAACAGAGGAGGTGGGCCCCAAGTATCATGGGAGCAGACCCCTAGGGGCTGAGGGATAGAATGTGTAGGAAGAAACTTCAAGTCAGTTTCCAGGAGGCAATAGGAAAAAATAAAAATAATAAATAACTGGATTCATGACCATCTCCCCAAGGGGGCTTTCTAGTAGCTCTTCCATGGCCCTACTGGAAAGGGCTGCCTACTGGAATCAGCTGTTGGTGACACAGGCTTCAGGGTCAGCTGCAGGCCCAGCTGCCTAGGCCTGGTCTCCAGGTTACCTGAGGACTGACTACCTTGTGGGGTTAGACACAGGCTCAGTGGCTCCAGAAGTTGAGCTGTGGGATAGAGGAGAGGCCAGCTCATCAAAGGGGTAACATGGGGCTGGGGCTACTTTCCTTTCCTTTAGGGCCCCACCCTGGGATGACAGTGGGGAACATGGGGCAAGGTTGGCTCAGCAGGAGACACCACGGCCTGGCCTTCGGAGAAGGAGGCCAGGGAATGGTCCAGGAGAGAGAGGAGGGGATAATGCCTTTGGCTTCACAGCTTAACTCCTCCCCAACCTCTCTCACCAAGAGGCTCCTGAGAGGCAGGGGAGGACAGGGAGCCTATCCTGCGGGATGTCCAGGGCAGAGGAATCAGAGCAGGGGGGCCACTCCCTCTGGGCCCTGGGCAGCTCCCCATCTGGTTGGCCACAGCTTCTGTTCCATCCTGCGCGGGCTGCTGGGGCAGAGGTCCAGGTACTCTTCTGACCTAGGTCTGAGGGTGGGCCTCTGGGAACCGCCGCATGCTCCAAAACTTCACTGTCAGGTCACTGGCGGGGACGACAGAGAGGGAGCTGGTCAGCTCTCAAAGTGGGCCCACATGTCATGGATGGGCTGAGTCCCCCCATCCCACCGGTGGTGGGGACAGAGGGGCAGGCACTGCTTAGGAAGGGCAGACTGTGGGGCACGCGTGCTGGGCAGGGGACCCAGCGAGGTCCTGCTCCTGGCTGCTCCTTTTGCTGTTTTTATTTTGTCCAGGTCTGAATGCTCCCCTCCCTCTGCTTTCTGCTACTGGTACCCCACTCCTAGGCCATAGCTTCTGTCCATGCTTGGAAGAGGGGCAGGTAGGGCAATCTCTCTGGGCCAAGCAGGACACAAAGGGAGAGGAAGAAAGAGTAAAATAATCTCATACCGTCAAGAAGCAGCTCAGATCGAAGTAGGGGAAAGACAGGGAAAAGGAAAGAGGGAAAGAACAAGAGAGGTGATGGGGAAAAATGGGGAGGGTTAGGGCATGGTGGTGGCGCGGCCCTTTATGGCCAGGACCCGACGAGGAAGGCAGGGAGTGAGTCCAGGGACGTAATTCCACAACTTTACCCGGCAGTCACTGTGGGGGGAGAGAGGTGGAGGCAGAGAGGAGAGGACATGGGATGGGGAGGGAAAGGAAGGACATGGTCGGAACAAGAAGGAAAAAGAAGAGATCGTCTGAGTAGCACCCTTGGGACTGGGGGCCTGGGCACAGCCTGCACAGGGGACCAGATCCAGGGCTCAGGAGCTGTGGTCTGTGGGCAGCAGGGCTGCTCTGGAGTTCGAGAGCATCTGGGTGGGGCGGGGACAGGATGGAGACAGAGGACAAGTCCTGGCTAGGGCCCAGCATCTCCCTGCTCCCGTGTGCCTCCCTGCTCCTGTCTGGTACACTGGTCAGGCACAGGAAGGAGGGCATTGTGGGTCACTACCTGAGCCTCCCTGCTGTCCTGCCCACCCGAGGGAAGCGGCAGGAGCAGAGGCAGCCCCTCTGTGCAGCACCCACCTGGAGGCTGTGAAGATGTGCTTGGAGTTGGTGCAAATGGCATTGATGGGGCTGTCGTGTCCCTTGATCTCCCCGATGGGTGTAAAGTTGTCCACGTTCCAGACCTTGATGACACCTGCGCGGCAGGCACTCAACAACATGGGGCGGCCTGGGACGAAGGCCAGGGCACACACCCAATCCTTGTGTGCATTGGGGATTTGCTGCAGTGGGGAGGATACAGGCTGGTAAGGGCAGGCAGATGTGAAGAGGAGGGGGTACTAGTCTTGGGGTCCCAGGAGTATAAGCTTGCTGCTGGCAGCAGGTGTCACTGGGCTGCCCTGGCCTTTCCAGGGACCCTGGGAACAGGCTTCCTCTGTGAGCCAGGAGGCAGTCTCTGGGTATCAAGACTGGGGCTTCTCACCTGGCCCCAGGTTCAAACCTGAGATTCTGCTCTGGTGGAGAGCCTCAAATGCATCAGAACAATGGGACTGCTGTTGGGAAGGGCACCCGTGGGCTTTACTTGCAAACCCAAGGGCTGAGTGCAGATGCCCAAGGGGGCCTGCGGAAGCAGGTGAGGCTGCAGGGGGTAGGGGCAGGGACTGTACGCGTGGGGAGCTCTGGGCTGCTCTGCTCTGCCCTGCCCATCCTTCCCCTTCCCTCTGCCCTGGCCCGCCCTGCCCTGCCCTTCCCTCTGCCCTACCTGGATGAGCTCCTGCTGCTCCAGATCCCACTTTTTGATGCCGTTGTCCCTGGAGCCACTGAACAGGATGTCTCCCTGGATGGCCAGACACTCAATGCCATCATAGTGCGGGGGCTCAAAGTTGTGCGTGGGGCCAATGGTGCCTGTCACGCACTCACCCAGCTGGAACATCTGTGGGGCAGGGGCAGGGGCAAGGGCCAGGCCTTGGCACTGTGGTACAAGTTTTCACCATCATTCCCCACACAGGTCCCTCACATAGCTTCCATATGGTTCCTAGTCACACCCAGTTTCCTCCTGCACCACCAGGCAGCAACTGAAACTAGCGCTGTTTGTTCCTTTTGCCCACTCCCCCTTAGTTATCTTCTTTGCATTTGATTTGTTTTGTTTTTGATACTGGGAAGTAAACCCAGGGCCCTCATGCTGAGTTAAATCCCCGGCTCCTTATTTTGAGACAAGGCCTTACTAATTAACTAAGTCACCCATGCTAGGCTCAAATTTGTGACCCCTCAGCTTTCCAGAAGTGCTGTGATTACAGGTACGTGCCACCATGTTCAGCTGTCATTTTTGTTTTGCCTTTTGAGATAGGGTCTTTCCATGTAGCCCAGGCTGTCCTGGAACTCACAGTGAGCCCCAGCCTCAGCCTCCCAAGTGCTGGAATTACAGGCCTGCACCACCACTCTGGGCCCTATTTGTCTTTTTATTAATTGGCCTTCATCCTGTCCAGTGGAGTTTCCATTTGCCTATAGACATTTAGGCTGCTTCTTATTTTCCTCCATTTATAAAACAGTGCTGCATCCTGCAGCTCTCTGCACACATCTTTCTGCCTTCTTTGGTGCTTTCTTCAGCAAAAATCCCCAGAAACCTAATTATTTCCATGAGTCTTCTGAAGCCAACAGAAGATAAAAGACGGAAGAGAGAAGAAAGGATCCCACCCCCAGCCAGGCCTCGGGGTTGGGAGGCCTCAGGTACCTTAACGTAGTGGTCCTTAGAACCAGTCACCACAAGGTCATGCTGGTTGGCAGTCTGGGTGACCGTCAGGCACATCACGGGGCCAATGTGACCAGTGAGCTTGCCAATGGGCTGGAACCTGCAATGGGGAGAAAACTGGCCAGTGGTGGAGGGTTGTGGAGGACTCTGGGTGAAACGGTATCTGTTCCGGAGCAAACAGGTCTGGCCAGGACCCCCTTCCCCCCAGGCAAGCACCCGTACTTAAGCTTCCCAGAACCCCAGAGGTCTCAGAGCCAGCAGCTGAGCCTCAAGGAAGCAGCCATCCTGGGGCAGTCGGCTCGCTCTGAGACCCAGGAACTCCAGATCCAGGACTGACCTGCTGAGCTCCCAGATGCGCACAGCATTGCCTGCGGCAACGTACAGCATGGTGCCCGAAGGGCTGAGGGCCATCTGGTTGATTTGGTGCTCCCCCTGGGCACTGGTGATAGCACGTGTGGAGGTGGCGGCACAGGCATCGCCTGAGATCGCCTGGCCCGAGGACCTGCCCAGAGGAAGAGAGAAGTCAGAGGTCAAAACCGTCCCTCCCTATGGGCCAGGAAATCCATTGAACCTCAGTCAGGCCAGCCCAGGTGACCCACACTTTCCGGGAAGCCTTCCCTGACTGACTGACAGAGGGGCAAGGGACCAAGAGGAAGCGGCTATTCTATTCCCAATGAGATGTGTCCAGTGTGCCCTGCAGGGGTGACTGTGCAGGCACAGAAAGCCTATCGTATCAGGGCAGGAGCCTGAATCTTGTGAAATCCTTGAACTTCTCTCTCTCTCTATGAAAAGAAGAAATAACATCCATTGTTTCACTGTCCCCTAAGCTGTCTTTGTTTTGAAGATCAGTTTTAGCTTTATAGAAACACTGAGTGGAAGTCACAGGCATTTTCCCTGTCCTTCCCCCCCCACATCGCCTTGCCTGCTATCAACACCACACACCACAGTGGTGCATAACTGATGAACCTACACAGGCACACTTCCCACCCAGGCCCATGATTTACGCCAGGGCTCAAGCCTGGTGTTGTACATTCTGTGAGTTCAGACAAAAGTATCTGCCTTTACAAGCTCAAAATATTGTACTAAAAAACCCTGCATCTACTTTTCAAGGGTCAGATTAAATATCAGACTGTGGTCTACCAAGTCCATATGAAGACAAAACATGCTTTTTGCAGGGAGTCTCACTCACCTTGCTTCCCAGGACCTCTTTCTGGATCCTAGGGTCATACCCCACATATCTCAAAGAATAAGACTTAGGAGGCTGGGGCAAAGGTGGGGGGCAGGCAGGCCTCACCCTCACCAGACTGCAGCCCCAGAGACTGTCCTCAGTCAAAGAATCTCACACTACGGCCAGGCTCTGCTGAGAGGCTTGTTGGGGCTGAGAAGCATTGCCCCACGGCAGCCTGTCACAGCCCCCGCGGGCCATCCCGAGGCAGCTTACGTGAGCGTGCGGATGCACTTGGCGGAGTCCCGAATGTCCCACACCTTGATGTAGGAGGTGGACACGGAGAACACAAGCCCTGAGTGGCTGCAGTATTTGATGGAGACCACATTGTTAGGGTGGCCCTTGAGAGCTGCGATCTCCTGACCAGTGACCAGGTTCCACATCTTGCAGCTGCGGTCTGTGGGAGACGAGGAGAGGGATATGAGCCCATGGGGATAGGCAGCGCATCCTACAGGGCTTCCAGGGTGAGCAGGGAGTGACAGATCACAGAGCTGAGGTTCAGGTCAGAGGGAGAGAAAACCACGTACACGAGCACTGCTAGCAAACTCAGGGCAAGCAGTCGGTGAGAGCTCGAGGTCAGGCTGCGTTACGTGAGCACTGTCAAGGTGAGGCCAGAGCTAAAATGCAATTCCTCACCTTTTGGCACCTGTTCCTATAAATGCTAGTGCTGAAGGCCAAGCACATCTTATGGGAAACCTTGGGATCAGTCAGTTATGGTTTGATTGACAGCTACTTCTCCTTCTGAGATACACAGATGTGTGTCTATACAGACTTGTACTTTTCTGGCTGTCAAATTTCTATTTCTTCTTCTTTTTTAGGGGGTGATACTGAGCTACATTCCCATCCCCCATCCTTTATTTTTAATTTTGAGACAATCTTGCTAAGTTGATCAGAACTTGAATTTACGATCCTCCTGCAGCAACAGGGAACTCAGGATTGTGCTGTCAACCTGCTGCTGAAGTTGCTGGGTGAGGTCCCTAGGGCAGTGCGTGTCGGGGAATTGAGATGAGCAAAGATAGGGTGGAGCCCTGAGATCTGGAAGGGAGCACTGGGCAGAGCCCTCAGGTCAGGTCTGAGGGGGGTGGGCCAGGCTGTGTGTGTGACAGGAGACACAGCCAATCAGGAGATAAGGGCAAAGCAAGTTGGCTGCCTGAGCCACGCCTCCTGTGGCTCTTTGCTGGTTCCATCACAGCCTACTCTGGCAAGGGGAGTCTGGGTAGGTGGGAGACCTTCTACCTACCTGACCTTTTGGGGAACCATGTACCTTTAGACCCTGTGAAAAGCAACTCGTCCGTAGCATCCAGGCAGAGGATGGGCTTGGTGTGGCCCTCGGCCATGGAGACACACTGCAGAGGGGCTGTCCGGGCGCCCTTGGCCCCTCCGACTGGAGTGATGATGCCCCTTCCCAGGAGAGAGGGAGAGAGTGTAACCATCAACCAGGGATGCGATAGCCTGGGTTATCAAGGAGTATGGGAGAGGGCTGGGGCAGTACTGGATAAGGGCCTCATGACAGACTTCTGGACCTCTGGCCGAAGTCTACCGAGGCCTGAGTGGTGGAGCATGTTTTGTTTTTTTTTTTTTTACAGGAATCAAACTCAGGACCTTGCACTTGCCAGCCACACACTTGCACCACTGTGCTCTGTCCCTGGCCAGCCTACTTGTTATTGTTATATTGATGATAAAACACAGCACCTTTACACTGAGCTATATCTCTGACCCTTTTTTAATAGTGAGACAAAATTTCATTAAGTCACTTAAGTTCTCAGGCTGAGCTTGAATTTGGGATCCTCATGCCTCAGCCTCAGAGTACTGAGATTACAGGTGTGCACCACCATACCTGGCTAAGGCCTATGTTCACATAAATCCGTAGTTACTATCTCGAGCATTTATGGGAATAAGCAGCCCCATGCAAGGCACAGAAGGAGAAGCAAGCATGGGCCCTGCATATGAAGCGGTCCAGTCTGATGCCACCTGATCCAGAAATCCAAGACATAAAGGCACCCTGGCTCCAGCAGGCCCTGCAGAGCCCGGGGCTGGAGTCAGTTCCTGCAGCACCCATCAGAATCTTCATGCTGTTTCTACTAGCAAGTGGAAGGTGTGAGAGCAGACACTCAGACTGTCACCTGACCACCATCTCTCCATTTCCTGTGGGGCGCAGGGCTCCCAAGGGTGAGACCTGCATGCACGGGCACATGCACACAGGGCACACGCACATCCAGCTCTTGCAGGATTGGTGTGGTCAGACCTGTGTCTGCCATTTAGGAAGGGACAGAACCCTTTAGGGCCCCAGCTTAGCCTGGGGTTAGGAGGTCAGGGTGTTCTGGACCTGGAATGGCACCTCCTTGCTCCCTAGGACTCTGAGAGCAGGAGTGGGAGAGCGCAGTGAGGGCACATACTTTTCGACACCTGTTTCCTGAAGGTTCTGAGGAATTTTTTTTTTTTCTCAGTAAGGGTCTTTTGCAATGAGAGCCTGCTTGAATTATGTCTGAAAATCTAGTTCTTTTTCAAAGGCAATGCTGTTCCTGACAGCTAGAAATGCTGAAGAGCTAGAAATGACCAGCGTCCCCTTGCAGCACCTTTGCAAAGGCCCTATGGCCTTGGCCTGGGGACCTGCTGGCAGCCGGGTCTAGGCACAAGCAGCTCCCAAGCCAGCCTTGCTTCACCCTGCTCTGGGCCATCAGCCTGAGACTGCTATGAGGACAAGGAAAGCACGGGCTCAGACAAGCAGGGCTGCCCACAGTGGCTTACAACTCCTGGTGGCAAAGCTTGCTGCTCAGGATTAACAAACACCCCACAATGGACTGGAGCATGGAGCAGAGAGCTGCGGGAGGGTGGGTGGTGCGAAGCCATGGACAGCCCCTGCTCAGGGGCTCGGGCCCTGCAGGTCCAGGCTGGTCTGCTGTTGGCAAGTGTTGCACTAGGCTGGCTGCGGGGTCTGGGCTCTGCTTATCTCCCAGGCTAAGCAGGGAGGGGACGCCTGCATATCCCTGCACCAAGAGATATGGGCAGGAGGATACTACCACCCTGGGTGGCCCTCCCCCAGACAAGATCTGAAGGGCTCACCCCCTGGCACAGCTAAATCACAAGGACCCTGCGCATTCACCAAACCACCCAACATCTCTCAAAGAAAGAGCAGTACAACTGGTCCCCATGGCATCCAGGGCCTTTCTCCTGCCCTGGGACACTCAACATAGCTCAGCTCTGGCCCCAGCCACCCCAGGCTTCCATGCTCTGCTCCTCTCTGCCCAGGCCAGTGGGGAAAAGAACACAAGGCTAGCCACAAGCAACGCTGCCCCCACCCCCACCCCCCAACTCCAGCCAGGCCTGGTGCAGTCAGAGGCCAAATGGCTACCTTGGGCGGGAAGAACCATGGGCAGGAAGAAGTGTCAGGAAGGGCATGGGACAGAGGGAGGTGGGGTCTTGGGGAGGATGGGCTGCATGCTGAGGACAAGTGTACAGGCGGGGAGGGCTGGTGCAGCAGGAGGCAGAGAAAGAGAAGAGAGAGAAGACCAAACACGAGAGACATTCTGTGTGTACCTCAGGACCTCCGACAAAGAGGAATCGCTGTCATCAGACCTGGGGAGGGCAGAAAATTAGCTGGATTAGGGGAGAGAGGAAAACACACAGGGGTGGCAGAGGTGGCATGGCAGCAGCAGTGGCAGAAGGTCAGAGGGTGGTTATTCTCACCAAGGAGCTGAGCGGAGAAAGGCAGAGGAAGAGGGCCTTGGGGGAAAGCAGGGAAGGAGAAGGGGATGGGCTGCACTGCGAGCTGGAAGACTTTCCCAGGAGTGAGCCACCAGGGCCCCTCACTAGCAGGTGGAGAACAAGGAGAGGCACAGGAGATGGGGGCACCAGACTTATACATGGGGACATGGTTCTGGCGTTCCCTCTTGGTTCCAAACTCTCTGGCTGCCCCAGCCCTGCAATGCTGGTACCTGCCTGGGGCTGAGGGAAGCCATGGCTGCTAGTACTCTTCCCTAGCAGCTGGCTTCTTCTAGGATTTCCCCAGGGCCCACTGTCCACAAAGGAGCTCCCTGGGACCATGCATAGAAGCCAGCTTGTACCATACATGGGTCCCAAGATCTAGGCTGCTGGATGGGACCAAGGAGATCATGTCTGGGATTGGACCCTTGCATAAAAGGGAGCCTCCCTGGCAGCTGTAGTGACCTGGGGGGCGGGTGGGAGTACACCCGATGGAGGCGTGGACCCTGTTCACAGCTCCAGACAGGGCCAGAGCTGGGGTGGGTCTGGGGGAAGGAGCATTCCAGGGTATCAGGTCTGCTGCCCAGGTTCACAAAGGGGTGCTGCTGTGAGCAGTGGAGCAGGGCAAACATGAGCACTAGCCACAGGACAAGCACGTTGCACGGATACAGCATTGCTGCCCCTTGGGTACAGGGGGCTTTTAGGAAGCTACAGAGGGCCAGGGTTGGCCCAGCTGCTTAGGGGAGCGCAGAAAGGAACACAAGGAAGATGGGGTCCTTCCCCTGCTCCCAGGCAGAGTCCTACAGTTTGGGACACAGCGAAGGTGGAGGGGTTCTGGGCTCTGCTCAGCTACTTTCTAGGTGAAGGACAATGTTTAAGGTTGATCTACAGTTCAAATGGATCATGAATGAAGGAGCAGGCGGTAAAGCAAGGTGAAGGTGCCTTTAAGTACATGGATTGCTGCTAACAGAAATTACAATGAGCAATTATAGTTTGATAACGAGAGCTTTAGGTACAGGTTAGACTGGCTCTGTGCACTGGACAATGCACAAGGAACCCTGAGAACTGTTGAAAGTGTTTGTGGTCGGTTAGGGCAGCGGCGAAAGCTGAAGGAAGGAGCTTCAGAGAAAAGCAGATTCAGCGGGGGCAGAGGGGCAGTTCTGGGGTGACTTCTAGTGCGCCTATCCCATACAGCTGTCACCTCCTGGCTGGCCCTCCCTCATTTTGGTGGCTCTCTTCCTTCCTTCCTTCCTTCCTGAGGTCCCAGAACATTTAGAGGAAGGGATGCCCACATCAGGACAGAGGGCGAGGAGTGCCAGGGCCTCGTGACTCAGCAGGGCTGGGGGCTGCCAGCTATTTCCACCTGCCTCCAGCCCAGCCTGTCCCACCAGCTCCCTTCCCTCCTCGGGGCCCTCCCTGGCCACCCCCAGCCATGCTCTCACTTGTCCAGCGCTGACCCCTGGCTCTGATTACTGGTAAGGCGAGAGAAGACATTGCGGTCATTGCGAGGCCGAGTGGGAGGGGAGGAGGGAGGTGTGAAACCCACGTCTGTGGACCTGGTGAGTGGGGACAGAAAACACTGTCTATTAGTGACTGCTCACAGCTCTGACACTTTCTGTCTTGGTCCTGAAGCCATGAGGCCAGGCCTGCACAGCCACTGTGGAGCTCAGTTGCCACTGCAGCTCCTAGATGCTCATCTTAAAAGTCCATCCTCATATCCATGGAGTGTACATTTGGGGATCTAACTACTCACTGAAATTCTCACACCAACACTCTCTTGGACTTGTGCAGAAAAATTTCAGTCACTCTATACATGTTTCTCACCAAGGTGTTTCAGCAGTGATACCAGAAACAAGTATCCTGTTCATGAACACTTTAGTGCCATGTGTCATTGTAGTTTTGTTCTTTCTGATGGTGGTTTGATTCTTTAAATGGTCCTCAAAAACAATGCTGAAGCACTGCCCAGGCTGGCGATACAGCCCAGTAATACAGCACTTTTGAGCTTGCACAAGGCCCTGGGTTTGATCTCAAGGACCACATAAGTAAGTTAGTGAGTAAATGAATAATTAAAACTTGCTGGCAGCACACCTCTGCAAACCCGGTGTGCTGGAAGGCCAGGACAGGAAGACTGCAAGTTTGGGCCTTGCCTGGGACAACTCTGTGAGAACTTGTTTTAAACCAAAAATTAAAAATGTGTGGAGGGTGTAGCTCGGTGCTAAGATTCTCAGTCCAATCAACAGTACCACAAATAAGCAAATAAATAAGCAAACACCCTCAGATCTTGCTCTTTAAAAAGTGGTCATTCGGTCTGGACAAATCCTCCCTCCTTTCAGAGCACCACCGTGGGTTCCACCCACATCTTCAGGCCATACCTTAAGTGTGTTCTCCCAGTTCATAGGTGAAGTAACAGTTTGAAGTGCCAGGTATACAGGTGTCCTCCCCACCAAAGCAACTTTGCGAGCCAATGTCATGGGTATCTGCCCAGGCTCTTGAGAGGAAGAAGGCTAGAAGCTGGTACGGGTCCTCCCCTGGCCTCCCACCACAGCAGAGCAAGAGGTCAAACAGCTCTGTTTCCCCAGTTTAGCTGTGTGGCTAGAAGGAAGCTACCAAGCCTGTGATAATTAAGTGCATGACCAGAGGACCCCCACAGTCACCCTGCCATGTGCACAGGCTCTGCAGGGCCTGGCCCATGTATACCTGATCCCTGGAGACTCTGCTGTTCCGACCAGACTCCTCTGGTTCTTTGAGTTTCTGCTACTCCTTTCAAAATCTGAGGCCTTCAAGGGAGTGGAGGCTCCCAAGAACCCACAAGCACAAAGAGGCTGACGCATCTCAGAACAATAGCCAATGACTATAAGCAGACTATGCTGCTCACACATTAGCACATAGTTTTCAGCATGTGGCTTAGCGACCTGATTCCAGGTTCCTCACGGAGATTGTCTTCCCGGGGGTCCACCTCTGACAGGGTGAGGAAGGGACCAAGGGCAAAGCCGAGTGACTCATGGCCAGCTGGCCCAGATTAGAAAGTGTACCATAAGCAGAACCTCACAGCCACGCAGTCACTGAAGGACTAGACCAGGAATGACTCTGGAGAAGATTCTGGAACACCTTCTCACCTCATGGGCTGCCCTCGATCATACGACTTCCTCCGGGTCAGAGGGGATGTCTCTGAGCCTCTAGACTGCCGGGGGCTGGAACGGAAGTAGCTAGTGAGTCCAGGCCCTATCCCTGCCCCTTACCCCAATCCTCCAACCCTATAGTTCTGCTCCCTCCTTACAAAGTGTTGCCCCGGGTGGGCAGGCTGACAGTACGGGAGACCTTGTCCCGGTAGTAGGGGTCACGGATGGAGAGGCCCACTCCATCCTCTTTGATCTCGATAAGGGAGGCCAGGGACTTGGTGACGTTCTTGGTGGAGATGTCCAGTGGGGACCCCAGGCACTCAGCTGACACAGCCTTCATCTGGGCAGACAGCTTGGGCTCCCCCTGAGGATAGAAGGGTGCATGGAGCAACGCGCCCACAGGGGATGGCTCAAATTAGGAAGCTAGTGTCGTCCCAAGGAGGGAAACAGTGCTGCTCGGCCTAGGCAAGAGAAGCCCGCAGGAGGATCCACAGATATCATCAGAGACTATCTCTTGAGCTGAAATCCACACAAACTAAGCTTGTTCTATTGTCCTCCAGTACAGTATGCAAAACCCAGAATCCCCGTGCGGGCCTCTTCCCTGCTCACCATCTCATCCAATAACCCCAAACTCTCAGTATGCAGTTCTCCCCTCTTCTTTTTAACAACTTAGCTCTGTCTAGTAGCTGGTCCCTTGCTGCCATGTAAACTCCCATACTACCGAATCAACTATCTGCACACTAAATAACCAGGTAGAGAGGGTTAGACTTTGATAAAGGGCAAGAGGCAGAGTCTTTGAAAGTGGGGCATGCAGATATGGTGAGGTCACTAGGAAGCAGTGGCCGGCAGTGGCTTCCTTCTGTCTCAGAGAATGAGTGAGCAGTAGAAGGCTGCACATCCGGGCACTGACCTAAACTCCAGGGTCAGTCTTTTTTGGCACCTCCACCCCAGCTGCAGCAATGTCAGAACAGGGCCGAGACTGGGGTCAGAGCACAGTGAGAAGGGGACCAGGCTGTGGGACGGAGCTCACCTTGAACTTGAAGTCATCATGGCTGGTGGAGCCTTTCATGGTGAATGACTGGGAGAAGCTGAGGGAGAAACAGAATTTAGGATCCTAATAGCCTGTCCTCTGATTCCCTGGATCTTAAGATTTGTGAGTCTCAAAGGCCCCCAATCTCATTCAGCCTTGGGACCTTATGACAGCCCAGGTCCTGAGTGTCTCACTCCCTGCTGGGACTCACCTGCCCTCAGAGAACTCTGAGACCTCCTCGTCAGTGCTGGCATAGCCATTCTCTGGGGGAAAGGAGACAGGAAGGGAAGAGGGTTTGAGAGACCCTGTGGAGTGTAGTAAAGAGACAATGGCTGCCCTCCTGCATCTCACCCACTGGGAGCAGACCAGGCTCCTGGGAAATTATGGGAAAATGACTTTCCCCACCACCTAGGGTCAGAACAAGGAGCCCTAGGAGGTATGAACCTTTCTCCACACCTACACGTACCCTGCTGTACATTATAGATGAGGGCCTGCAGCTCAGGGTGTGCCTCGGCCTTCTCCCGGAGGGCATCTAGGAGCAGGTGGTTCTGGGAGGACCCCGCCATGTCTGTCTGCCTCAGTCGTCCCTCCAGTAGCCGGATCTGGGCCTCCTTCTGGGCTACCTGCAGCCCCTGAGGGCAGGGGGCAAGGCCTAGGGTTAGTCTTCCTGGTCTTGGGGAACCCCATTCTCCTTAGCTCCCTTTCTAGTTCTACATTCGTAGAGATTACCTTAGGATACACCCTGTTGTGCACTAATGTGTGATGTACCAAACTCTTATGTGGAATTCCTAATCTTCCCGTTACTTCAGAATGTATTGTGTGGCGTCTGGGCCTTTAAAGAACTAAATAGGGTGCTATAGAGTCATCACAGGACCCTAATCTAATATAGCTGCTGTCCTTATGATAAGAGATAAGGACAGAGAGGCACACAGAGGAAGGCTGCGTGACAACACAGGAGGAGGCAGTCATCATCACTGCCATGGAGAGAGGTATTGAAAAAACCACCCCACCACCACCTTGACCTTTGCCAGCCTCCAGACAAGAAATCCCCAGTTGCTTGGGCTCTTTGTAGCACTTTGTTATGGCACACTAATTACAGTCCTCTGGGGTAAGAGTAGAGCTGACAGGAGTCACAGGGGCAGTCTCAGTAGGTGCAACTGTCCCCAAGACTCAGCCCCAGGACAGCAGGAGGTACAACCTCCAGCCAGAGAAAGAGAAGAGTCCAAGAAGCCCGAAGGGACATCTTATGTTCTGCCATAAACCCTCCTGAGCATACTGGTCCACCTGGCTCTTGCTCCTCTCCCTTGATGTACACGTGCAGCCCCAGCCCCACAGACACAAGCCCAGCCCTGCTGTCGATAGGTCTGTGCCAGACACACAGGGTCACCTTTAATTGAGGCCCCGCCATGTGCCAAGTGCCATGCTGAGCCCTGTACATGCATCATCTTGTTAACCATGCAACCAGCAACAAGCCTGGCTCATCTCCCCACTTTTATAGTTACAGAATCCAAGGCTCAGAGCTTAGAGGCTTGTCCCAGCCTGTGAGTGACGCAAGTGAGGAGGAGCCAGGCCTGTATGCTCCCCTGTGAGGCATCTGTCTTGGGGCTGCTGAGTAGGAGAGCTGCCCACTCACCTTGTCAATAGATGCCTTGAGGAAGTTGTCCAGCAGGAGGCGGGCTTCTGCCAGAGAGCAGGAGCTGATGACCACCGATGTGTCTGTGGAGTCCAGCTCCTCCTGGGACCAGGAAACAGGGAACTCTGTC
Source organism: Ctenomys sociabilis (assembly GCA_004027165.1). NCBI lineage: Eukaryota > Metazoa > Chordata > Mammalia > Rodentia > Ctenomyidae > Ctenomys > Ctenomys sociabilis. The sequence goes on from PVKA01000198.1 coordinate 124,948, forward strand.
ACCTGGGGCTGCTCAGCCCACCCACGGCTTCTACCTGTATTCAGGCCAGGCCTAGTTCTGCAGCTACCTTGGTCTCCTCCAACTGCACGATGGTGGCCTGGCAGTCAGTGATGCTATCGTTGATATAGTCAATGTTGGCCGCCAGCACCTCCATCTCCTCGGCTAGCTCCTGCAGCCCCTTCTCCTCCTCTGGGCTCTCAGCCTGCAGCCGTTCACGCTTCCTCCGCAGCGCCTCCTGCAGGAGGTTCAGCTCCTCCCTTTTCTGGAGGGACAGTGATGGAGGAGAGGCCTCAGGCAGTGCTGCCTGGCCCTACACACAACTTCCACTCCAGGAGCCTCCTCAAGGTCCCCCAGGGCAGAAGGAGGGGAGAGAACAGATATGGGAAGTTGGAGGTGACATAGGACAGATGGCAAAAGGACAGGAGAGAAGGGGAGGTGCCGACCTTGATGAGCCGCTCCATGTCAGCTTCCAGGTTGACGATGGTCATCCTCTGCATGACGATGTCGACGATCCTCCTCTCCAGGGACTGCCACTTGAGCCTTGCAGCCTTGCTGAAGCTCTGACTGGCCCCCTTCTTCTGGAACTTCTTTCTGGGTGGCAGAGGTAAAGGTGATTGGGCACAGTGTGACAACTCTTAGCCTTTGCAGCTAACACGGAGTCCCCAGCCAGAGCCACAGCCAGGGGGGCCCTGGCACCTGCTGAGCTTCACTCTGCCCCACCCTGGTCCTGCCCACATTTCCATCCTCTGTCCACACAGGCCAGGGCACCACTGGCCACCTTACCTGGCTGGCCGGGTGCCATTGACTGTGTTGGCTGGATGGTCCCCCAGGAAGTGGTTGATTTTGCGGTTCCACTGGCGCACAATGCTGGAGACGGAGCGGGCTCCCGACTCTGCCTCAGAGGAGGTGGTGCTGGCAGACACTTCAGCTCCTGAGTCCTGCATAGGCGGCTTCAGTCCTGAACGCCCTGCGACCCGCTCAGACATGGGCTTGGCCAGGCGCCGCAGTGCAGAAACCTGAGGAAGAAGCACCGCTGGGCAAGGCAGCCTGCAGCTGCACAGAAAGGCCTGGCCTGGGAGGGCCAGCCAGGGAGGATGGGGGCTGCTTTGTGTTGGCTTAGGCTTGTGGTATAGAAGGGCCAGGAGGTTATGGTCTGAAGTGAGCTGAACACAAAAGAGAGCGCCCCTCCTTTTTAAGTGATCAACTCAGGTAGTCTGCCCTGTTACTCTCTTGGTGAGCAAGGCCCTTCTCGCAGGCCTGACACACTTTGGCCAAGACTGTGTTTGTTGAATGACAGAAGAAAGAGCCACAGCCACAGGCAGTGGGCGTCCTTCTCCCTCCCAGCTCCCGCAGAACTGGGGCACGCTGCCCTCATCCCATGTCCAGGGGGCAGGACCCCTGAGGGAGCACAAGAAGAGGACATACCATGTGTGCTGCCCAGGCAGGGGCCTGCACACTGCTCCCTAAAGGTGCTCACCTCCTGGGTTTTCCTCCTCAGGACAATTTCCTGCTGCCGTTTCTGGGACTCCAGGGCTCGGATCTGAAACTGTGGGAAAGACAGGAGAGTGTCATCCACCCTCAGGCAAGGATGCCCTGCTACTCAGCTCTGCAGGGCGAATCCCATGCTACCAAACTGTTGATGAAATGGAACCCAGTGTGCGCTCCCCCCACAGGTTACAGTGGGAGTCCCTGCAAAGGCACATCTCTTGGTCTCATCCTCCAACACTGTCAGGAACCAGGCTACAGGGCTCAGCCTCGCCCTGCTGCTCTGCAGGACCTGAGCCACATGCCCTCAGGCTGCACTCTGCTCTAAGCACAAGTCCAGCAGGAAGTGGGGTCTGCCTGGGCCCATGGCTCCAGGGATCTTCCAGGGCCTTCACCTCTTGCCGCCGCTGCTCCTTCTTGAGCTGAGCAATCTCACGGTTCCTCTTGGTCTCCACCAGCCGCCGCCGCTGCTGCTCCTCCCGCATCTGCTTCATCAGGGCCACCTGGATGGAGAGGCAAGCGAGTGAGGCAGGGCGGGGGCGGTGGCCCATGTGCTCTGGTGGCAGCAGGCTCTGAGGGTGCTGGTGGGAGCCTGCCCGCACCTGAGGCCTGAGCTTTACAGTAAGGGTTCACACCCTCCGCAGAGTCAAAGCTACCTAGCCTGCTGAAATAAGTGGCCTCACAGCAGGCCGTGTAGCTCAGGGGCTCTGACCCTACAAGGCCACTGCTCAAAGCCACCATCCTGGTCTGGCTATTCTAGGACAGGCTGGGATGCCAAAGGCAGGTCACCCTTGTTCCTCCTGACAGCCTCAGCTGTGAACAGGGCTGAGGCGAAGGTCAGGGCTGGAAGCCAGGGCTAGACTCAGAGTGACAGCAATAAAAACTACCATTATTTATTGAGAACTGGCTACATGCCAGCACTGTTCTCATGACACTCATAGGAGAGAGGCATTATTGTTCCTGTTTATTAAACAAGGAAATGAGTCTTAGAAAAAAATGATTTAAGCGTCCTAATACTGGTGATGGATGGACAGATTCAGGGCCCAGGCCATTTTACCTCCCCAGCCCACCTCTTCCTACAGCTCCAGGCAGGGATGGCACCAAGACAGTTCCCAGCAAGCATATGCTGCCTGGATCCCAGAGTTCTCCAAGGTCTGACCAAGGTACACAGAGAACCATTGGCATTGCTGGAGATGCCTTGATGTGCTAGTAAGCCACTGTCCCTGGGTCCTGCAGCCTCTGTCTCCATTTCTGATGTCCAAACACAGAAAATCAGAGTACATGACCCTCTGACACTTTTCAAGCATACAGAGCAGGAGAGCCCCTAACCCTTAGAACAGAGAGGTTCTTCCCCTGCCACCAAGGTCTAAGACATCATGGGGAATATCACCATCCTGCCTTGTCCTGTGGTCAGGAACGAAAAGGTATTCAAAGAGGCAAGCAGACAACCACTCTTGAGAGCTAGTGACTATCAGGGTCAGATTCTCCCTGGGAGGGCAGGCTTGGAAAGGGTGACTTGAAAGAGCAGAGGCAGGTTCACCACTGTTTGGTACCTCGGGGTCCACAGTGAATGTCTTCTAATGAGCTGAGACTGGGAATGCCGAGCAGGCCCTTGGCTAATGGTGAGCCTGTGAACTCTAGCATAGCAGTTCCTCACCAAGGCGTTATCTGTGTCTCTTTGGCCAAAGTCCCATCTGCCCAACTTTCATGTGGGACCAAACTCTGTGGAGGTCCCCACGGAGGGGATGGTCTCAGGATGGGTGAGTGCATAACCATGCTGCAGCAGAACCTGAGGGCAGCGCTGCTCTGCAGCTCTGAAGTGGAAGGCAGTGTGCTTTTTCCCTAGGAGCCCCAGGCACAGCTGCAGCCCCATCCAGTTCTGTGGATCGCTGGGCCCCCTTGCTGAAAGTGGGGGTGGTCCTCAGACAATGGCCGTCACAGCATCTGGTTAGAGTCCTTGGCCACTGCTTTCTCTGTTCCTCCAATGGAAAACCTGGGCCCCTGCTAGGGGACCCCTAGGGTGACCCTAGGCTGATTTCCAGCCCTGTGTTCATGGGAGCACAGTCATGTGGATGGAGCTGGGCCTGTGCTGATGGGCGTCAGCAATCCTGAAACCAACACACATAATACACATGGATCCTTCTGACTTTCAAATATATCGTGGGCAGTATGCTATTTTTTTCAGGCTTCAAAACCCTATGAGGGGTTTTGAAAAACATCAAAACTTCCTGATACTCGCTGTGACCACAGCCAAGTGTGGTGGGAGCTGGCCAGGACAGGCTGGAGCCACCTTGCAGAAGCACCGTGGTTGAGTATGCTGCGGCTTCCCATTTCAACTCTGTACCACTAGAGGGCGCACAGGACCCGGGCGAATCTGTGGAACTTGAAGCCTTGAGGCCTCGGTGACATCTTATCCATCAGTGGGTTAATGAAATGGAAGGTGAAAATGAGGCTCCTCGTGGCCAGTCCAGACCAAGCTGGTCTGAGCACAATTGAACAGGACTTCTTCACTCTGATCAAGCTGATGGACCTGTGTCTTGGGCTTGGCCTACCCCCAGGAGGGGGCAGGCCAGTGGTGACACCTGGGAGGTCCAGCTTCTCTAAAGGTCACATTAGTCATCCCTGCATCGCCTCTTCCCTGCGCACACCTTAGAGACAGCAGACTCAGCAGTGAGGCTGCAGTTACTGATAGCTCCTACTCTACAGATCCCTATCCCATCAGTCCAAAGAACTACAGAGCTCCCTTTCTTGCATCTCTGTTCCCAAAGCCAGTAGAAGCCCAAATATATTGACACCAGAGGCACAAGATCTGAGCCTTGAACCAGGACCTCCAGGGCAGTTCCTGGGTCCTGGAGATGAGAATGAGCTGAGCCATGGCAAAGCAAATAAGGCAGGCATTGTACCCTGCAGAAGCCCGGCAGAGGACGGGGCAAACATTCCAGCGCTACCTCCCGGCAGTTAGGATGACCTCTGAGTCTCACTTTCTTGTACCCAAAATGAGAAAGACAACTGGGCTCCTTTCAAGAGGTCCTCCTAAGGTCTGGATGTGCCCAGGCATGCAAGATAACCAGCCTACACCTTGGCCACAGCACTAATGATGCACACTGATTCCACACAGAGTTGCACCGAGCCAGAGGACTCTCACCTTTGCTTCTTGCATATGGAGGCAACTGTGGTGCCACTTCCCATCACAGGGGGCAGTGCTGAGTAGAATGGGCCCCCTCCCCATCAACTTGCACCTAACCCTTTAGGGGAAAGGTTCCTGTTATCTTGGACAATGCACTCGGGCAAAACACCAGTGTGCACGGCCAGGAAAACTGATGCAGAGCTGTTTGTTGTAAAGAAAATCCACCTCTGACAGTACTGATTATTTTTGACACAGAAAATGCATTCTAACATGCTGGCTCCTCACACCCTCAGCCTACCTTAGCCTTCTTCATCTCAGCCACCTCAGCCTGCAGCTTCTTCAGCTCCCTCTCATAGCGTGACTGGTTCTTGAGCAGCCTGGCATGCTCCTTCTGTGCAGCCTGTAGCTTCTGCAGGTCGCGGTTCATCTCTCGTAGCCTCTTCTCATAATCTGCCTTGATCTTGTTGGCTTTCTCCTCTGTGTAGCACTCCATGGTGCCTGAGGGCAGCAAGAAGAGGCCATCAGCATCACATGCCTCAGCGTTCCCGCTAAGTGTGGGCTCAGCAATGGGGGAGGCAAGCAGCCTGGGTTCTAGTCTCACTGCATGAGCTTGGGCAAGCCACCCTTTCTGGTCTCATCTTTTCATCTGAATAACAAGAGATGAGAGTAGCAGGTGCCCACACTCCTTCCTGCACTGATATTCTACTGGAATGTGAGGGGGTGCTCCATCTTGAGATCTCTGAGCCCCGGGTCCTCAGCTTCCCATGAAGGTCGTGCAGCCCACCCATGATCCAGTGGGAGAGAATGGGTGGGGCCAGTGGAAAGGGGAAGACTTAGCAAGAGAAGACAGAGACGTGAGTTGCAGCAGAGGGAATAAACCAATTCTTCACCCTAGACTCTTCCACTGGAACTTGCCAAAAGACATGTCAGACGGAACAGGTACAAACCAACTCCTGAATCCATCCTCACCCTTCATCTCAGTTAACATTGTCACCTCTGCCAGAGGCTCAGACTCTGAAGCATCTGTGGCTCCTGACTCCTTCATTTGCCCACCCAGGCATCAACAAAATCCTTTAGCTCAACCTGTAAAATACTCGGAATCCAACCACTTCTTGCCACATCCTTCCACAAGCCACCTATTCCGCAATCTGTATGACTGTTCCTAAGTTATCATCAGCATCTCCTAGGTAACGCTCAGGAAGATGTTTCCATAATGTTTTAAAATTTTATATCACATACGCCTCTCAAAATTTCACACCTTCTCATGTCCCTCAGAATACAAGGCACTGTGCCATTCTGGGCCATTTTGGGCCCTTGTCACTCCACCACATGCCAGGGACACACTTAGCCAGATTCTGGGCATCTCCTGTACCCGCTGCCTAAGGTGTTCTTCCTGTGGCTCAGTCTGCCCCAGCCCTGTGTCACATGCAGGTCTTTGCTCAAAAGTCACTTTCCCTATGAAGTCTTCCATAATCATCCCTTTAAAAACTTCAACCTAGCCCCCAGCACCCTATCCATCCTTGCCATAAAAAATAATACTTGTTATCAACTGACATGCTAGAGATCCCAAGTTCCTGTCTCTCCCCCGACAGGGTACACTCCAGGAGAGCAGAGATTTGCATACACCAATGATATCAGCATCTAGATAATGTCTTCTCCACAGAGGTATTCAACAAGTGTTCGCTGAACAGGCAGATGAAGGAATGAACAGATGCATGATCGGATGAGGGGCTGAGGAGCAGCGTGAGGAGACAGGATGTGAGGAGGAAGCCGACAAAGTGTTCTCAAGGAACTGAATGCAGAAGGAGAGGCTACAAGGTGTCATGTTCATACGCCTAGGTGTATAAAGGATTAAAGAGTTCGAATGCATAAGATGGCAGTAAAAGAGAAAAAAAAAAAAAGATGAATTCAAAATGGAGAAGAGGAACCAGACTTAGACATAAGAACTTTTAACTATGAGCCAAAGGCCCATAGGAGAAGGGCCTGAAGTCCCCCAAAATGCTACAACACATTTGAAAGGCAGCCCCAGAAAAGCAAGTGGATGCCAGGAGCCAGGGGCTGGGGGGGTTCTAGACATCTTTTCCAGGCTGCTGGGCCCAGAGGCCAACGGTTTGCCAAAAAAAAACACAGGGAGTGGGGTCTGGGGCTCACTGAGGTTCTGTAGCACGCGGTCCCGCTCCAGCTGCGTATCCCGGATTTTGTTCTGCAGCAGGATCAGCTTCTCCTCATACTGATGTTTGAGCGTCTGCAGCCGCCGCTGGCTGTTCTCCAGCTCATCAATCAGCTTCTGCTTGATCTCAATCTCACAGGTCAGGTCTGCCAGGTCTGCCTGGAAGTTTACCTCTGTAGAGTCCCGGAAGAGACAGGCTCAGGCAGGCACCACTCCCGGGGAAGAGGGGTTTCTTCTGGCCAACCAGGATCAGTCAGTGGCCAGAGGTAGGGGACCGAAAATGACCAGAAGTAACAATCTCATGCTGGGTAGAATGGTGCCAGGTGGGACAACACATGTGAAAAACATGACAGAGCCCAGGAGCTGGGGCTTGAGGGGTAGGTTGGCTAGACAGCCTTCCCATACCTGCCTAACTCGGATGACATGGGACCCTGCTTGGGTGGAAGAGGGTGAGATGACTGAGAGCACTTTGTGGAACCGAGGACCACAGCTGGCAAAAGGGACAGGTGACCCCACTTAGGGGCTGGGTCTTGGCATCAGCTGGGCCTGTATTCAATGTCCTGCTCTGCACTGACTAAACCTGGGAGAATCATGAACCTCTGAGCATGCTCAGTGGTGACAAACGGCACCCAGCACCTATGCTCAGGGCAGGAGCAAGGACTCAAAGTGCCAAGACAAGTGAAGGGTAAGAATATGTGCACTCAGCAAGGGGGTGCCACCATCTTTATTGTCATCACTGGTCTTGTGGGTTCTTAGTCTAAGGGTTCTGGGCCCTGAAAGCTGCTATGCCTGGAAACTCAAATGGTCCCCACCCCACCCAAGGGCATCTGCATTTTCTTTGGGCTAAGCTCTGACTGGCAGTTCCAACCTGGTTGCCTGCCACAGATGGCTCCTTTCACCCAGCCCAGGCCCACGCACCCTTCTCCTCTGGGTCAGAATCGGAGTCTACTAGGCTCTCCTCGCTGCCCGAGTCCTCATCTTCATCCTCACGTCCTTCCTCCTCTTCACAGCCACTCTCGTCTCGCTCCTCCTCCTCCTGGGTACCAGGGATATGAGGGCTGGGCATGGCCTCCAAGGACGGGAAGCCAGAGGTGGAGACCAGGCAGATGTGACCCCCCTGGGTGTGTCAGGAAGGGAAGCCACACTCTCTGGGAAGAGCTGCTCCCCAAGACCCTAAGCACAGCCCCCAAGAGGGGTCTCCTTTCCACACTGTGCTTGGGATGAAGTGGGAGTCTGAGGAATGGAGAAAACCATGGCAACCAGTCTGAGATGCCAGGAAACTCAAGAACCAACTGGGAGAAACCCCTCCACTCCACTGTGTGCAAAGCCACTGACAGCAATGGGGTGAGCCATGCTGAGGAGCGCTGGGGTCCTCACCTCCTCAGCCTCATTCTCATCAGTCTCCTCACTGTTTTCCTGTTGGAGTTTTGCCCGCTTCTTGAAGGCTTCCTTCTCTGGGCTGCTGAGAGAGGAGAGGCCAGATTAGGTGGGGAAAACCCTGCCTTGAGCACATGGGCAGGGGAGCAGCAGGAGTGGCATAAGTAATGCTCCTGCCGCCAGCGCCAGCATGTGGGGACAGAGCTAGGCTCCGGTGCTGTAAATTCAGTTGCCCCTCTCGAGACACTGACCCAAATTAACCTTGGGGAAAGCAGCACAGCATTGGAGAAGGTGTATAGGTATGGATTAAGGGAGGGAGCACTGCCAAAAGGCTGAGCACATTTGCTCCATGATTCACAGTTGAAATCAGAGCAGCTCCCATGGATGGGCTGAGGTTGGGTGGGTGGTTCTTCCTGAACACAGGGGAGGCCAAGCATTGTGGTGGGGTGACACCTGTGAGCACCACTCCAGAGACACAGCTTCCCACTCACCTCTTCCTCCGCTGCCTGACCTCCTTTTTCTTTAGCCGCTCCAGGTCCTGCCTGGCTCTGCGGATCACCTCAGAAGCATCCTCCATGGAGCTGGCTGGGCTGCCCCCAAAGGCTGGACCAGCTGGAGATGCTCCCAAAGAGTAGGGGCTCCGAGCCGAGGCCCGGGACAGGCTGCGCCTGAGGGATTCGTTCATGGCCTCGCTCTCCAAGAGCTTTGTCCTGTGTGAGAACAGTGGAGGAGGTGGGTGGGGTTGAGCTGACAGCACCTCCAGCCTGGCCTGGCCAAGTGCCCCCAGCCTGCTCACATCCGCTGGGGTTCACTCACCGCAGCTCCTCAATCTCCCGGATGTAGTTCTGGATCAGAGCGCCAATAGCCTCATTGCCATCACCTGGAGAGGGCAGCCAGAGGAAGCTTTGGTTAGGACGACGACTACCCACAACCTCTCAGCCTTCACACTGGAGGCCTTGTGCCGGGCCTCTAGCAGGGCAGCCCGCACAGGCCTGTTCCGTGAAGGAGTCTGTATCAAGGAAATGCCTGCACACATGCACAGACGTACAGAGCTCTGGTGATAACAGGGAGAAACTGGAAACACCCGGAATGTCCACCCACAGAGGGCCGCTGTGCTAAATCATTCATCACCACATATGGAACGTTATGCAGTAGTTTAAAAAATTAAGTGGGTTATAATAGGGAGAGCTGTAAGACGTAACGCCAAAGGCAAAAGGGAAATCATCGAATGATATATATGATCTCATTTACAGAAAAAGCCACGTGCACACACGGATAGATGAATACACTTGGGGATATATTTACATTTGAAACAAATGTGCTGGCAAAGGTGTGAAAAATACACACCCAGCTGCTTGTGAAGCTTCCTTCTGAGAAGCAGAGAGGATGTGGGCAGAGTGTGGCAAGAGCATTTTAACTCTTTACCTTATATCTGATATGTTGCTGGCTTGTTTAACAAGGACCTATTCACATATTGCTCATTACATCATGGAACACTCATGTCATAAAAAATACAACAATGAATTGAGGTGGGACAGGAGGGGGAGGGAGCCTTCACACACAGGCGCTCCAATGCCCCCAGCTCACCAGCCTTGGCCAGAAGCAGGTTGGCCTCCTGGCTCATGAGATGGGTGACGCGGTTGTTGATGGCATCAATGGCCTCCTGCATGGCCTTCACCCGCATCCGCAGTGCCCCGTTCTCCTTCTGGAGCATGGCATTCTCCTGGTACAGGTCACTGTAGCCCTCGGCGCCATCCTCGCCTATCACCCGCTTGCCCTGGGCAAGGCCGGTAGGGAGCAGTTAGGTGCTGGGCCTCACAAGGGCATGCGCTTCGCTCTTCCAAAGTGCTGGCCTCTTCAGGATGTAGCAGCACTGTCAGGCTTCCCAGCCCCATGTTTCCTAACAGGCAGCTCCTGTTTCTCAGTGCTCACAAACCTCACATAGGTCCCCATGACAATGAAGTCACCCCAGCCTGTGCTCACTTTTCCATCTCTACGCAGGCTAATCCAAGCCTGCCTGGGCAGAAAGCTCAAAGAAATGAGTCAGCTGGGGTGGAGGACAGCAGGGAGTGGGGGAGACTGAGATAAAGAGTCGCAGACTTGGTCTCATAGAGTCAGCCACGCTGGGACTCCAGGGTACTGTCCTTTAGAGCTCCAAGGTTGTCAAGCAAAGCTGGAAGTCCAGCTTTCAGGGCATTTTCAAAAAGGCTGAAAACTAAGTTATATTCTTTCAAAACAAGTACAAGGCAATCTGCAACCACCGTGTGCCAGATTCCAGCTGCAGGCCACACTTGGTGACCTCAGCTTTGGTCACATAGCGTTAGACACCTCCCTGACTCGTTCTCATTTCTGTTCCTCTATGCAAGGCCTGTTATCTACCTAGAAGGCACTCCACTTTTTTTTTTTTTGTACTAGGGGTTGAACCCAGAGGCTTGCCCTGAGCTAGTGACATTCCTGGACTTCTTGTTTTTTTAAAGAATGAGACCAAGCTGCAAAGTAACCCAAGCGGGGCTTGCATTTGTGATTCTCCTGCCCCAGCCTCCCAGAGCATCAAATTTACAGCACGCATTGCCACACCTGCCTCTGTCCCCCTCCTTCTGATGCTGCCTCATTTGTTCAGGAGGCTTCCTCCATGAGACCCTTCCTGGCCACCTACATGAGGAGGAACAACTCTTTTCTCTGTCCCCCTGCAGCACGATGACCTATTCTCATGGTCCCCACTGTCAACTATTCTGTCACAGTGGGGCAACCTTATCTGTCCAGTGGATATAAAAACACCTCTGTCCCAGCCCTACTGTCCATGCAGTAAAGCCAAGGTGCTCCTCTGCCCCGGACTTGGTATTATTCTAAAGCCTGGTGTGCTCAGACTGTGCCATATTCACCTGGAGAGGCCCTAGCACAGGGTACACGTGCCTGGCACAGGGTGATGCTAGGGAGGCAAAGGAGTGGGCAAGAGGCATGCCAAGGAACTCAGAAAGAGATGGCAGGGCGGTGCCCAGGGGGTGCAGGCTCTGAGGGAGCCAGTGGGGAGGGGACAGAGAGGTGCTCACCGCCTTGTACTCCATCAACTCCATTTGCAGGCGTGCGATCTCGGCCCGCAGAGCACTGATCTGCTGGCTGGTCTTGTCCTGGTTCACCACTACCTTGTTCTTGATGTTGCGAGCCCGATTGGCGTATTTAAGTGTGTTGAGCGTCTCCATGAAGTCCCGATCTGAGGGGCTCACACAGGCGATCATGATGGTCTGGCTGGAGGTGTGGTCAGGCTGGCGTGAGGGCCAGGAACACAGCCACCCCAGAAGCACCACCGTGGAGCAGGGGCCGTTCTTACCCCACAGCCCATGACCTTAGACTCAAAAGACCTGGGCGTTCAGAAGAGTGGAACCTGAGGCATAAAGCTCTGGACCACCTGGCTGCCAGTTTCCATTGAGAGGGTAGCCCCACGAAGGTGGCTAGCAGAGTAGGGATACCTAGCTGCAGAGCCCTCTGCTTAGTGATGAGGACATGCTTGGCCTCTGTGTTCTTCTACCATTTCTCCTCTCTTGTCTCATCTGAATAATAGGACTTCCTTTGGGAATAGCTCTCCTAGCTTTGCAGAGAGGACAGAGAGTCTGAACATAACTGGCCAAAAGTCACAGAGCATCTCAAGGTGACTGCTGAGCAAGGTGAGAAGGTCTCCTCTTCCTCCTCCACCTCTCCTTCCTTTTCCTCCTCCTCCTCCTCTGCAGGACTACAGGTACCCCACCCTCATGGCAGAAATCCCCAAGAACCCCTCTGTATGTCATCAGTTACCTGTTGCCCCCCAGTGAGTCCTGCAGAAGCCGAGTGAGCTTGGAGTCCCTGTAGGGCACGTGTACCACCTTCTTGCTCTGGTCTCCCAGGGCGCTGATGACATTGCCTAAGGCCAGCTGCAGGAGACACACTCTGCAGCTCAAGAGTCCCTCAGGGAGGGAGGGCCCAGCACAACACAACTCCCAAGCCATCCACTAGCTGGCCCCAGTAATCCTCAGGGTCCTGGTTTGGTCTATGGGTAGATTTGACACACTAGTAAAATTAGGGAGTTGGGGCAAGGGTGAGGGCTGAGAGTGAAGGGCTGGAGGCCTAAAGGTTGATGACTGTGAGTGCCCTGGACAGCAGCTGGCTAAGGCCCAAGGGGCAGCCGTGGGGTCACACAGCTGTGCCAACCGCTGGGACTGTTGACTCTCCATGTGCCTACCAGGCCGCAGTTGATGGAGATGCCCTCCTTGGCCCGCTCGCCGGTGGCTCCGGTCCGCTTCAAGCGTTCTGAGCCAGCCAGGTCCACAAAGTGAAACTTAGCCGTGAGAGTCTCATACTCGCTCGTAGGAGCTGCGCCCTCTGCGAGCCTGGTCACCGCCTCGGTCACCTGCAGCAGAAGGTGACCTCTGACTCCCCAGCCTCTGCCCCACCTTGCTGGCTCTCTGCTGCTGACTGACCTCCCCACAGAACAGAGTGCAGTGCCTCGCCCTTCGCAAGCAAGAGCCTCTAGTGTGCATGCACACACACGGGGCTCCTGTGCCCTCTCCACAGCACAACAGTAGAGGCGTCATTACCCCACTGCACACACGGGGTGAAAGAAGCTCAAGGAAAAAGAAAAGGAAGAATCAACAAGTGGCAGAGGCGAGCCACCCTCCCTGGGTGCCTCCTCTCTAGCATGCAGTCGCTGCATCTCAAGGGCTCCTCACCAGGTCGGGTTGGGCACACACGCGCATCTGGCACAGGTGGATGGTGAAGATGGCGTGGGAGCGGGAGCTCTGGACATTCATCTGGGTGCTGGCCGTGGTGCGAGACAGGGCGCCCTGCTTCAGGCATTGGATCAGCTGGGGGAAGAAGCAGATGTGAGGACACAGGACCACTGTGCTGGCCACCACTGGTCTTTTGGGAGGCCTCATGCCTGTCCTGGGCTGCCAGAGGACACTCACCTCTTCCTGGGAGTTGATGAGACGAGAGGTGACACCTGTGGTATAGATGCCACCACTGGCATCCTCATGGATCTTGATGTTAGACCTGCGGTGGCGGGTGTCAGTGTCACGAGTGCTATCGAACAGGTCAAGGATCTCCTCATTGTAGAGCTGTGCCAGGAGGAAACAGTGGCTGGGTTTGTGGGGCACACAGTGAGGGGCCCAACGGGCTTTCTCATGTCCATAAACCATCTCCATTGTGCAGAAGTGGAAAATGACACTGGGAGATTAGCTTGCCCAGCCCTGCTCCCCTCTGGCTTCTGAATTCCAGGATCCTCCTAATAGACAAGGAAGGAAGATCAGCTGGATCTTAGGTGGTACACCACTGCTTAGGACCTAAAGGGGACTCATGGAGGTAGGTCCTGTACATCAGAGATGAGGACGAAACAACCATGATTTGGCCCGATCTTATTATATAACTGGACTGGGAGAGAGGAAATGAGGATGTCATTCCAGATGGAGTGGGCGGTGGAGACCAGGGAGCCGTACCCTAATCTCGGTGGTCCCTGGGACTGAGGTGATGATGGCCTCCAAGTGAGAAGAATGCTGGCAGTGCCCCTTGGGAGGAGAGGACAGAGGACAGCATGCAGAAAGGCCACTGTGTTCAGCCTCCTGGGAAGACCACTGTGGGGAGCGGGCCTGGCCAGGAGTGGCCATACTACTTTAGTCTCAGCCAAAGAGATTCCTGTGAGAGGAGCTCAAGCTGTCAGCTGTTAAAGCACTGGATGGCCAGCAGCAGAGAGCTGGGGCTGTGAGTAGGCAAGGGATCTGGACAGCTGGGGTAGCCCAGAGAATCTCCTGGGGGAGAGGGGAGGGGGAACTGCAGCGCTTGGCCATCCAAAGCTTTGATGGCCTTAAAGGGACAGAAATACACCCAGGAAGTAGAAGAGGTGATGAGGGAAGAGATACTGAAAGAAGAGATGGTGAAGATGGGAGTGCCCTGGTATTGGATCATTTAGCCCCCTGTGGTTACCCTTGGTATAATTATCCAAGGGAAAGGGTCTCTGTAACAAAAGGATGGAATAGAAAACAAGGAGCTGTGAAAGAAAAACTTCTAGTGATACCCAAGAACAGGACACACACACACATAGGCACAAACATCATACACATGCACACACAGAGATAAGGCAGTTTATGAGAAGCAGAAGTCCAGGAGGACATAGAAAAGCTCCAGAGCCTAAAATACGGGTCCCATGAGGGGAGGCTCTGGCCCTGCCTCCTCCTGTGGCCCAGGAGAAAGTGACAGGCACAGGGATGAGACATGAGGGAGTAAGGATGGGGCTGAGGCCACATCTATCCCTCTTTCTAAGAACAAGCAGGGTACATTTGGAGAACCAGGGCTTAGGGTGTGACCTCAAGGTGCTTCAGACCTAGAAAATTCCCTATGGCTGGATCCCTGGGGCCTTGATGTTAAGAACTGGACCTGTCTAACCAAGTATCCCAGGGGAGCAGCCTAGTCAAGCTCAGAAAAAAGGGTCCACTTGGTGCCCTAGATAGCCCCCTGCAAAAAGGGATCTGCTATTGCTCGTGTTCCTGACCTGGGGCTCAGCACATCTGGCATAAAAAGCCCAGAGCCCCACTCTCACCCCAAAAGTGCCTGGCTGCCACGGTTGTGCGCTGACATCTTCCCAGAGACAGTAGAATCCAAGGCAAAAGAAGGCCCCTTCTGGAAGACCTTTCTGTCCTGTGGCAGATCCTCAGAGAGGCAGGAAGCATCTCAGCCAGAAGGGGACAAGCAGGCTGCTCAGAGGCAGAGGAGGGCCCCAGTGAGGCCAGAAGGAGGGCAGAGAACTGGAGTTCTCGCCCTGTGCCAGGCATATGTTTCTAAGCCATCTTCACAAACCATTTGCTTAAAGCGGTAAAACCACATGTTCAGGGTCATATGGGTCAGAGCTAGAATCAGTCAGGACATCAACCCCAGCTCTATATGATACAGGACACTCTTCTGAGTGTCCCACCAAGTGGTCCTCCCAGCCTTGCTTGGACACTTCCACTAGTAGGGAACTTGTCATGTGTCGACGCCCCCATGGCTCCCTAGGCTCATTCCCCTGCCCTGGAGGAAGGTCCAGCATCTATGACACCCAATCACGTGTGTCCCTCCTGCCCACCCTGCAGACCACAGTACCTCCAAGAACTGAGCGCTGACTTTGAACTCAGGCCCAGTTATGCCCTGCTCCTGGGCCCGTTGCTTGCGTTCAGCGATGCCCCTGAAGAGGTGTGTGATGGCTCTTGGAATGATACCCTGCTCCTCCTGTGATGTCGCCATGTCAAAGCCAGTGCCCATAGTGTATGTCTTCCCAGCCCCTGTCTGCATTGGCAAAGACAGAATGAAGAAGTCACCAGAAAGGCTTACACCTTCCCATACCCTCTCACCTATCTACCTTCAGCCTGCACAAGTCTCTGACGACAGCTGCCCTCTGTCAAGCAGGAAGACAGCAGCATCCTCAGACAACAGATAAAACTACACAGCTGTGTCTCAGTTCTTCTAGAGGTAGGGCTGTCTCCCTCTTCAGATGGGGGAAAATCAAAGACAGGTGGCCTCTGGTGAGGGTAGAGGGGGGTTTACCTGCCCGTAGGCCAGCACTGTGGCATTGTAGCCCTCAAAGCAGCCCTCAATGAGCTTGCTCACACAGGTTGTATAAATCTGTTCCTGCCACGTGTCCAAGTCAAAGACAAAGTCATAGGTGAAGGCTTTATCCTTCCCCAGCAGGACCTGGGGCTCTCCTGGGGTGACAGATGTACAGATGTGACAGCCCTCTATCTTCTCCTTTGACAGCTGGGGCCGGATCCTGCCAAAATAGGAAGAGCCCTAGGTCAGGTCCTCTTTTTTCCTGTTACCTTCCACCTGCCACCTCTCTACCAGCCGGAAGAGGAAGTTAGGAGCCCTGAACTTTGGTGATTCAGTCATAACGATACGAATATCATCAAAAGCAGCAGTTATTAACATCTACAGAGTACTCAGGGTATCTGGAAACTGTGTCGAAAGTATTTTGTAGAACTTAACTCTTGTGCTCTTCATTACAAACCCATGCAGTGCCTATTGTTTCCCTGATTTTACAGATGAGAAATCTGAGGCTGAGAAAGTTTAAATGACTTGTCCAAGGTTGTAGGATGGAAAATGACAGAGCCAGGGGCCAGGGAGATGGTTCAGTGGAATAAGCACTTTCCAGGCAAGCCCTAGGGCCCGAGTTCAATCCCTGGTTCTGTCAAGAAAAAAAAAAAAAAAAAAAAAAAAGAAAGTGACAGAGCCAAACCCAGGTCCATGTGACATGAAACACATGCTCCTCCATAGAAAACAGCATGTGTCTGAGCAAGGGGAGAAGACCCATGCTAGCCCACTCCTGGGGAAACAAAGCTCAGGGCCAGGCTGGGGAAGAGAGGGACAGCCTGGTGGCTCCCCAAACGCTATATCGAACTCCTCAAGCCCCAAAGCCCAGGCTAAGTTGTGAAGGAGGCCAGAGCTTCTGCCAAGGGCTGCGAAGGATACAAAATTGTTATGACTCATAGTACCTAGATGTCCCATCAAAGTCCTGTGCCATCACTGGTGGGGCTTATGGGAAGCCATTGGCTCATGGGGGTGCTACAGTCACCAGTCACCAAAGAGATGAATGTTGTCCGGAGGTAGTGCCTGTTGGAAGAGGCGGGTCACCGTGGCAAAGCCTGGGAGGGGGCTCTCCCTCCTGCAGCTCCTCCTTTCACTCGCTGCTTCTTGCTGCCATGAGGGGAGCAGCTTTCCTTTGCAGGTCCTTCCCTTCCCTCTCCTGAGCTGGAGCCAGCTGGCTACATGCTGAAACCTCTATTGTGTGAACCAAAACAAGCTTCTCTTTTCTTAAGTTGTACATTTCGGGTATTTTGTCTCAGCAACGAAACAGTGACTGAGACAAAGTGCCCTCCAGCCCGGCAGCCCCTTTTCCAGATGCCAGAGTCTGGTGAGCACTCTCAGGCACAAGCTCTGGCTCCTTCCCAAGAGCTGCAGGGCCCAACAAGCCACAACCCAGGCAGCCTAGGTCAAGTGAAAAGCTCCCTGTGAATAGCAAGGGTCCGCAGAAGGGACACTAGGTCAACCACAGGCTGTACCCACAGCCCAGATCTTGGCAGGTTTCCTTGTACAGAAAAGGGAAAGCGGCATGAAGACTGAGTAGGGAGCCAGCCATGGGAAGAGCTGGCTCCATCCAGCTACCCTTCTTCCCTTTCCTAAGCAGACATCACCATGGCGAGGTCCCCATGGCAACCAAGCATGAGCCAGCCAGCATGCGTGTGCAGGAATTGGCAGAAAGCACCCCCAAACACCCTAAAGTAAAGGGGGGTTAGTCTCCGATGTCCATGGGCCCTCACAAGCCAGCCCCTGTAGGCCGGATGCTCACAATGAGCCACTTGTCAGGCTTCTTCACCCTAAGCCAACATTTATAAGGGAAGAAAAGCATAAGAAGGACCAAGGCACCCAGGGATCACAGGCGCCCAGCCCCAGAGCCCAGGCCTTCAGTGGGCCATCCTGTCCCCATTGCAGGCTGCCTCAGCCCCCAAGGCCCACTCAGAGCCACAGAACAGGCTTAGTGCTCACCTGACTGTGGTACCTGTGCTCTACCATTAGGGAGCTGACTGAGGAAGCGGGGAGATCCTTGGCAGTGAGGCCCTCAAGCCTAGTCCCCACCTGAAGGATTTCCTTCATAAGTATTTCCTCTGAGGTGTGCCCTAGTATTCAGGAAGAGAAATGGAAGCCCCAGGTTCTGGGCTAAGCTGAAAGTAGAACTTCTCAACCTTCGCCTGACTTGGTTTCTAACTGGGAAGGGTGAAGCTATTTAGTGTGTACCCCCTTTGGACCTATACCTTAACCCATCCTTCATGTTCACCCCAGCAAGGCTCCTATCTTGACTTCTATTTCTAGTCATGACAACAGACACATGTGAGTTCTTACTGTCTGCCAAGCAGCAACTACAGGCCTGACACAAATGAATTCTTTGTGTGTGCTGTGGGAGGAGTTGGTAATGAGAGTCAAACTCAGGGCCTTTACATTGAGCTGCATCCCTAATCCTTTTTTGGTTTTTAAAACAGGGTCTCACTAAGTCGGTAAGTCATCCAGGCTGGGCTCAGAGTGCTTCGAAAGTGTTGGAATTACACTGTGTGCTACCAGACCAGCACGTATGAATTCTGACTTCACCATAACTATGAGACTACTACTAGTCACAACAATAAGGAGCCAGTATGAGTCCAAACAGTTTATACACTGCCCTTTTGATGGCCCTGTACTACACAGCCTCCAGGGGGCAGGGCCCTGAGGGACAAGAGAAAGTCTCCCACTTGGGAAACAAAGCAGCCGGCAACTGAAAAAGGAGTGTGGCCTGTACTTGACACAGGACAGGAATCTAGGCTCTGGCCCTCAGGGCTAGCCTAAAGCCGGATGCCTCCTTCCAGGCCTTTCAGGTGCTTCCAGGTAAACCAAGGAGCTGTCCCAGGCAGCTCTGAGAACCCCAGGGCTGTGCAGACAAGTACCAGCTCCTGAGGCACCCTCTTCCTTATGAGTTTGTCTGTGATGAGATTTCTGGATCCAGTTCAAATACCATTTAATTACTGCAGGCAGATGGCAATGCTGGTGATTGGAGGAAATCAAATCAGCATCCCTGGAGACAGACGGAGTAGGCAAGGGGGAGCAGCAGCTCTGCGGCAGGGGCCCTTCTATGAGAAGGGCAGCTTCTCCTTTGGCAGGTAGCCCCCACACCCGGGCAGCCTGCCTGCCAGGAAGCAGACAATGAGTAGAAGAGTGGTCTCAGGAGGAGGATGCATAGCAGGGTTCCCTGAGGTTCAGCACCCAAGAGTTGTGGGGTCAGCTGGGGATTCACCCTGGGATGCCTTCTTGGCCCAGCACAACGTCTAGGGATTTCCTGTGCCACCCAGCCACAGGCCAGGCCAGTGTAAGCACCAGGGTGCTTTGCCAGGGTGCAGGTGAGTGAGCAGTGTCACCTAGAAAAAGGGGTCCAAGCTGGGAGACAGAGGACAAAGCCTGGGTGAGTCACTGATTCCCACCATAAGTGACCTGGAAGGACAGTATCTGTCACAAGAATGAAGCTCAATGAGTAACTGTGGACTGAAGC
Organism: Ctenomys sociabilis; assembly: GCA_004027165.1. NCBI lineage: Eukaryota > Metazoa > Chordata > Mammalia > Rodentia > Ctenomyidae > Ctenomys > Ctenomys sociabilis. Next base: position 144,172 of record PVKA01000198.1, read on the forward strand.
AAAGGAGAAGGAAAATATATTTCATGGTGCTTTCTCTAAGCTGGTTCAGGGCCGGAGAGCACCCTAGTTTCCCTCATGAAGTGATGCTATGAACAAGGAATTCCAATCCCCACTTTCCAGAATGGGAAGTTGAAGTTTAAAGTGTGTAAACCACACACTATGGATGCAGTTTAGCCAAGTATCAACTCTTCCATGTCTCTAGCTGCCTCCTGTCCAGAAAATTCTCAATCCCTAAGTCACTAAAGAAACATCCACCTGGGTACCATCACAGCCAGGGGCTGGGGGTTGTTCCCTGAAAGTCCTGGAAGTTTGTGCCAGGTACTGCTGCCCTGTCCTCCAGGAGGACTCAGAGTCCAGGACCAGCAGGCAGTGTCTCCCTCCTCTTGGGGCTCCTTCCTCACCACACCCTGCTCGGAGTTCAATTCAAAGTCACTGCCAAAGGGAGATAGCTCAGTAGAATAAGTGCTTGCCTATCAGGCGTAAGATCCTGAGTTCAATCCCCTGTTCTGCAAAAAAAAAAAAAAAAAAAGTTACTGCCCAGTGGGCTGGGGAGCCAGCTCACTGGCACAAGCACTTGCTTGGCATGTGCAAGGTTCTGAGTTCTATCCCCAGTACTACAAAAACAAAAACAAAACAAAACAGCAACAACAACAAAAACCAATAACACACAAAGTCACTGCCTGGCCAGAGGAAGCCAGAGACCAGAGTTTTCATCCACTTTGTCCTCCAGTGGCACCTGAGTCTCAGTGGCACCCTGCCTGGGTTATCTAGATATCTTCCCAGTCTTTGCCTCCTAGAATTCCATCACCCCTTCCCCACAGCAGCCTCTATTCTTGGCTCCACCCTGGGTGAGGTCACTTCAGAGGCCCACCCTACCCCAGCAAGGAAGGAAAATGTTTTCCCTGGCAGCAGGATGGCAAGCACACATCCCTATTCCTCCCTGGGGCATGGGAGGAGAGGGGACAGTCAGGGGTCAGAAGACAGTCAGTGATGGGGACAGTCTTCCAGTGAAACTATGGGTGAGGACCAGGGTGAGGCATCTGCTTCAAAGCACAAGATTTAAGGCAGCAAGAAAAAGCCCTCAGTGATCAAGATAAATTAAAAATTAATGTACTTTTTAAAAATTGAATTGGCAAAATATGGGTCTGGACTCAGCTGCCTCTTTCTGTCAATAAAAATATGCGGCCCATAGAACCTGGGCCCTTCCAGCCAGGGACCTCTCACCCAAGGCGATCTCCTCCCCGAGGCCACCTCTCCGCCCCGCCCTATCCTTTCCCCAGCTCCTGCGGGGACCAGGAAGGAGGGAGGGCTGGCTGGCAGGACATCCCCTTTCAGAAAGGCTCCGGAATCCCTAGAACAGAGCCGGCCTATTTGCCACTTGGCAATCCGCAGGCTGAGCGGCGGGTGAGCGCGGCCGGGAGTGAAGAGAAAGCGTCCAGGAGCTTTTCAGAGGCAGGATCTGGCACCGATGGCAAGGGCGCTCGGCTTCCTCGGTTCACAATTGAGCAGGGCCCGGTGTGGTGTCGAGCTGTCCCCATCCCCAGAGGACAGAGCGTGCAGCGAGGGACGCGCCAGCGGCCGGGAAGCTCCCGCCTCCAGGGCTGCCCCCGCCCGCTCGGTGCCCACGGCGGCGGGGACAAAGGCTGCGAGCCGAGCCGTGGCTGCGGGAAGAGCTGAGCTCAGCGGTTCCTCGGCTCTTTGGGGAGCTAGGAGGACGGGCGGAAGGGAAGGGCAAGGGACACAGGGAGGAGGCAGACGGGGTGAGGGGTACTGAGAGGTTGCCAAAATAGAAAACTCCCTCGGTAACTGCTGAGCACCTCTGGGCACGCGCCTGGAGCCCCACATTCTGCCCACAGCTTCCAGGCGGAGGGTTGGGCCGGCCCAGCTACACTCCCCGGTTCTTGACATCACACTCTGTGAGCCAATCACCCTTCCCAGGTGCTTTGCCCCGTGACCTTGGGCTTCTAGGGGTTAGCTCCATTTCTTAGCTGAGGTTGGCCTCTCTGCTTCAGCAGGCTAGGGTCCCTCCCTTGGCTCCTAACTGGCTGGTGCCCCAAATCTTACACTGAGCCCCTAATGGTGCAGCCCCAGCATTTGCATTTGAAGGGTCTTTTATCTTAAAGATGAGACGTAACCGGCTACCATTAAAATAATAAAAAACTATCAAGATTCAGGGAGGCTGAAACAGAGGGGCTCTAAGCTGGACCCCAGCCAGTTTCACTCACTTAGTGAGTGAAATTTTGTCTAAATATATATATATATATATATATATATATATATATATATATATATATATATATATATATATATATATATATATATGAAAAGGACGGAGGATATGGTTCAGTGCAAAGGCCCAGGGTTCTATCGCTGGTGCTGCAAAAATAAAGTGGGTCTCTTTACCTCTCACTTGTAAGTGGTGACCTGGAGAGAAATTAAGTAACTTGGCACAAGGTTGGTAGGTTATAAGGAATGAGTTCTGCAAGGCCACCCTCCCTAGCCATCAGTCCTGAAGATGCTGCCCAGCAGAGAGCTGGGAAAACTGCACACAGCTATCCACATGGGTGCAGCTGTACTTGGGGGTCTTCCAGGCTGAGGGACTCCCTCTCTCTGGGCTTTCCCTCAAAGGCTTTCAGAACCAGAGTCCTGGACTAGCACACATCATTGTGCAGCTGGCCAAAGTAGCCAACAGGACTAGATCCTCTAGAAGGGGTGGGGGTGGGGGTATGTGCATATTTGCTCATTGCTCCAACAGGATCCCTTGAGCCTTTCTGGAATCCTGAAAAGCAGCCCCAGTAGGTGAGCAGGACAGCCCCATGGGGAACCCTAAAGTCAGGATATGCAACACTCAGTCACGGGGTGTGCTCGATCCAAGCCTGGGGGTAAAAGCAAACTTGGGCTAGATGCCACCCACTTCTCTGCCTAATGCCCAGCTCAGAGGTGGTGCATATAGCTCCAATGGTGGGCAGTGGGGTAGGGCAAGGGCAGAGATGTTTGTCCCCTTTGGTGGAGGTGTGTGTTCATGCCTCTGTGTATCTAGGGGCTGGCAGGGGAAGGGCACAGAAAGGAGTCCCGTGACCTCTGGTCAGCTTGGCATGCAGACTCACTTTAGTGTTCTGTGACCTGCCAGGGACCAGGTCTTCCTCATCAGTGACAGACCAAGATCAAAAGGAAGCTTAGCCAGGCAGGAAAGACTTAGATAAGCTGGCAGCCTGTGGGGTGGCGCTTTCTGCCTGCAAAGATTGTTGATTGAACGTTAGAGAAGGGCAGCCTAGGAGAGGCTATGGAATCTTCTTTCTGAAATATCATTCCTCACCGATATCATGCTTGCCTCGTGGGGTGCACGCCACACCTTCCCAGGCATCATCGGATAAGAACACAAGATTCTTTCAGAACCTAGGTGCCAGGCTTATTTATGCACATGAACATAGGTAATGTGATGTGACCACACCATGAAGCTAGCGCTGTGCACCCCTTGTTACTGAAGCTCAGAAAGACATTTAACAAGCCCACAGCCACACCATTTGTAATGGTGGAGATGAAATTCAAACCAATACTGCCTGTGTCCAATCCCAATGCATCCACCAAACAACTGTGCACAGATGAGGGCAGCAGAGAGGTCGGGCTGGAGAAAAATGATCCTCTCAGAGAATCTCAGGCTGATCCTACTGGCAGCTGCCAGCAGAACCTCGAGCTGCCTTTTGGGAAAGCATTTTCCCCTCTCTGTGGGGCAGGTGAAGAACAGAGCCTGCTTCCCTGCCACAGGGAGACTACACTCCTCTGCAGTGGAGAGAGGGTATTTACACCCACTTTCATGAGCAGTGGCAGCCTGCCAGCTCTGGGGAAGGCGGCTGGAAGCAAAATCTCTGCTCTCTCAGGGGAGTCTGGCTTCAGACACTCAGGGGCTTTTAGCTGACTTAGCCCAGACCAAGCACCATCTTCCCACAGAAGCCAGTCTTCTCTCAGGGTGCCAATACCCAACTTAGGTGCTGCCCCTTTTAGCTGCACTGGTAAAGTGAGAGGCAAAGCCAGAGCCCTAGGAAAGCCAGAAGGTCTTGTGTCTTCACCCTGGACCTTCTCTGGCCTCTCTGCACCCCCAGCCAACTCTCATGTGGGCTTCCCCTAGGGAAAGGATTCAGGCCTCTCCTGAACCCCCAAATAAGAAGGCTTTGTATTATAGGGTCAAAGGACATGGGCTTATGAGGCCCTGGAAGGGCCTGGTGAAAGGAGCCTTCAATCTTCCATGCTTCACTCTTGTCCCTGAGCAGACTCTGAGAGCATGAGGGGGAGGGTAAAACACTGCAGGATACTGGGGTGTCAGTTCAGCAAATGAGGTTCAGAACCCTGACCTGACCTCCTCCTCTGAGGAAGTCCCAGACCTTACTCTAGTTTATTCCACAGTCTGGCCACTGACTTCTGAGTCATGCCCAAGGAGAGGCCAGCAAAAAGGGGAAAGCACTCTGGTAGGAGGCAGTTTGGGGGACCAGAGGGATTCCAAGAAAGGCTGAAGTCAGGCACCAGGAAAAAGCAGTAAGCAATGTGAGATGTCAGAAGCCAAGGAACAGGATGCGGGGAGGAGCTGGGATAAAGGGCCAGTCCCTGTCCTGAGCTAGGCCTCCAGCTTGCCCACAAGGGGCCTCCACACAGGCCTGGCCCATGAACAACACCAGGAACTTCCTGAGCCTGGGTCTGACTCCTCCTCCCTCTCTGGAGCCTGGGAAAAAAGGCAGCTCAGCTCTGGGAAGTGCCACTCAGCTGTGCTCCAGTGTTACTCTGATGTATCCCAGCCCCATCACAGGGCATCTGTCAGGGGTTTCCCATGACCTCCTGGGAGTCAAGAGACGCTGGAGAGTCTGTGGAGGCATCTGGTAGGGGACAGTTCAGTGGGGACTGGGCCCTGGGGATGCTCCCCTGCTGAGGAATGCAGAGCAACAGGCTGGCTGTGGAGGACAGTGAGACTCCCCTCCACCACTGGCCCTGTCCCAAACCCCACTGCTAGCCTGGGTGCAGAGGCTCTCCCTGCCTAGAGAGGGCAGGCAGCTTCCAGACTCACTCTGTTGGTGGGCTTCCATCCAGGAAGGCAGAGAGGTACAGGGACTCAAGCATCATGGGGGGGGGGACAGGGACCATGGCATTCCTCCTTCCACCAGCTGGGGGTAACAGAGGGCATCCTCCTGAGAACAGGATGCAGCCAGCACTCTAGCCACTGCCCTGGGCTTCCTAGCCCTTCCATAGGGCTCTGTCTTTCCCCCTCGATATAGGTTAGATTGGCAGATTATTTTGGAGGGGGGTTGACAGCATGTGCCTAGCCCAGCTCCCCTCTCCTAGCAGGGCAGCAACCTCTCCTTTCCAGTCTAGCATTCCCTCAGGGGCCCCCCTCCAGCTGTTGTAAGAGGGAAGAGCAAGGGGATGTGGCTTTCCTCAGTGTTCTCAGGCTGGGACACTGGGGGCACCAGGGAAGTCAACTTCCTTCCCTAGCGCCAGTGCGGGAATCTAAGAAAGGAAGACACCAGGATGCAGAAGCTCCCCAAAATACAAAGAACAGCAATGATTTGGGAGCTAGGACTACAGTGGTGATAGGCAGTACTATGCCAAGCAACCTGAAAGGCAAATGCAGACTGCTTGCCCCTCACTACACACCGGGACAGCACTGCGGCACCACACACCTATGCCATTTCCCATTACAGGTAACTATGTAGAAATACAGCACCGGAAGACGCTCAAACACAGATATCACACCACTCAGCCATTTTGCAGCTGGGAGGGAGGCAGCTTACAGGAGTCAGAGGCGCCCTGATCTACGCTGAGATCAGATCCAGCCCCACACATCTGTGGAATGTGTTTGCTGACGTCCAAGCCAGGAGTAACAGTAGTTTAATAAGGAGATACTACCAACACAGTGGCTGCCAGGGTTAGCAATCAAGAAGTAATGCTCAGTTGCTTCCTGGTTCAGTCTCCTTTCCACCACAGTATACATTCTTCTCCAAATAAATAAATGGGCTGGAGGTAAATTCAGTTTACTAAATAGTTCACTATTACCTAGAGAGATATCTCTTAGGTATGATGAAGTCAGCTCATATTTTAAAACATTTTATTGATACCTGACTCCTTAGGAAGCCACCTGCATTTCATTCTCTCCAAGGATTATATTCCTGCTACTTCATCCCAACCACTGCTGTACACTAAGGAACAAATCACAACACACTTGATGTTCCTCTTTTCCAGTGGGTAAAACTGAAGCCCTAAAGGGCAAATCAGGAAGGGGCCCCTTGACCTATCCAGCAGACTAAACTCAGGGTTCCCGATCTGCCCTTTGTTCCCAGGGCTATCAGGCTAAGAGTGCCAGGCATGTGTCACCCCTATCACTTCTCTAGTCCAAGCCCCACCCAACGTTCACTTTGAGGTTTTCAAAAGCTGAGATCCAATCAAACAGGCTGGGTGGTAGAGGAGGGAGGTTTCCGGGGCCTGTGGTTACTACACTCCACTTCCTTGTGATGACATAAGGCCTATTTCTGCAGCAGGAGGCCACCACCAAGATTCTCAGGTCTCCACACAGTCTACATGAGGTCCTATTCTGGCCTCAGTTTCTCAGATCTGTAAACTGGATAGCATGGGACACGGTTGGCACCGATTGACACCGGCTGGCTCTGGGGCCCTTTGAAGACACCCCACATAACCACCTATAGTTTCTCCCATCCTCCTCTTACTCTCTCCCTCCCAGCCCCCCAGTACTCTCAGTTCTAAATGTAGATAGTCACTGACCAAGATTTCAGAGTGGCCAGGAGTGAGGAAATAACTGCAGCTAAAGAATCCAGATGGGTGAGGGTAGGAAGGAGTCCAGCTCAACAATGTCCCTTGGATCCCTGCTGCTCACCACGACCTCCTCCCTACCCCATCAGCCCTGTCCTCTCAAAGATGGATGCAGGACTGGCCAAGGTACCTCCCCCTCTGAGCAGCCTGAAGGAAGGAAGTTTAGGGAAATGGGGCAGAGATAAGGGAGGAGGGAGGTAGCATACTAAGGCTGCCCATGGTGGGGGCTCAGAACTGGGTGCTTGAAAGGGTCTTAAATAAACTGACCATGTGACTTGGCTTCCTTCCCCAATTTCAACTTGGACAACTTTCATTTCTTAACACTTGCTCCCCTTCTCCTATTTGTCAGATCTGTATTTCTGCAGCCTAGGGTAGGTCACAGATCACCTTCACCTCTCTCCAGCTTTGCTAAGCATGTTTCCCCGCCCCTAGGTAGAATCCAGTCCTTGTTCAGCCCAGGAAGTTGGGTGTCCTAGTACAAGGGGATTAAAGGCTGAAGGGATCACAGGGCAGCTGAGGGGCAGGCCTGGGATTCTCACCTTATAAAGCTGACTAGCCTGGATGCAGGAGCAGGTGGGGCCTGAATCTACCTAGGCCATGGGGTGGGACTGCTCACCCCTGCATCTTTTCCCCAAATCTTGAAGCTCCAGATCCTGAAATGTCTTTCTTGTGGTCTTCCTGGAGTCCAGGCCTTTTCAGCAGGACTTCACAGATGACCAACTTTGATCCAGATTAGAGGCCCCAATCCCTGAGCCCAGGTCTGGAACTTTACCTAGTCAAACAGCCCAGGCTTCTGTTACACACACACACCACACACACACTCTTCCACTGGCCTTTCTGTGCAAAAAGCTGGATTCATCGCAAGTAGTCCTCATAGGAATTCACAAAGCACTTCAGTCAGACACAAAAAAGGACTTCAGGAAGTCAGAAAGACAGTAAAACCTGGCAGGAGGTAGTGAGTCCTGGCTTTGGGGTGTGTCTAGGCAATTCCAAATCCTTGGCCTTTCCTATAAATGCTCTCCTTGAATGCAGTCCAACACGCAGTCCTGTACGTAGGACAAGTGATTTCTGGGAATAGAAGGAGATCCAAAAGCAAGAACCCCTTGCAGCACATCACTGGTGCCATCTGCTCCTTGTCCTGCCCCAGCCCTAGCCCAGTCCTACCCTTGCTCTGTGATTAGAAACTGGGCTCCATCCAGGCATTGTCTGCTTCTACGGCCAGCTGCCCACTAAAGTCTGTCGTGTGCCAGGCTGAGCACTCCTGAGAGCTGGAGCCTCAGAGCCAGTGGGGAGGAACTGGAAGTGGGGGCACTTTCCTGCAGTCCCCAAAACCTGGCTCTTCTGATATTCAATTCTCCCCCCATGCCTCCTTCCAGACCAGCAACTCAAGACAAAGTGTGGGGCTGCCTGGGTCCCACTTAAGGCAATCTGACTGGGAAGACCTCCCTCTGGGACTGGGTGCAGAGGGCAGGTGCAGCCTTTCGATGGGAAAAGGGTGCCAGGGACTTCCTGGTGGTGCAAACAGGCGAGGAACACCAGGTTTTTGTTGCCGTCTAACCAAGATGCTCAACTCAGGAGGTTCCCTAGGTGGGAATCCCGCACTTTACCATGACCCAGCCCAGCCTGGGATCCTGGGCAGAGGTGCAGGGCCTTTGTTTGGCTCTCCCCTACAAGATGGAGTCTAAAGGAAAGCCCCCTATAGAGGGGGCGCCCTAGCCCCTTCCTTCCCAGCCTTGGCTCACACTGGGTAGGGGTTAGAGCTGCATTTCCCTTTTATGGTGATCGGTCTCTCCCCTTCAGCTGCAGATGCCATATTTACATTTCGCACTCCCACCCCCCAGCTTGCACCTCCCTCCCTCGACCTCCAAGGGCTCCTGCTGCAATGTCAGTCCCAGCAGCAGCCTGGCCCCGCCCCGGCCAGCCCACTAGGCACCTGCGGGGCTCCTCTTTGTCTCAGGCTGCTCAGGGCCAGGGAGGCTCCAGCTCAAGTGGTGCTCTGAGTGCTGCCTAGGGCGCAGGGATGGGGTTCTCTGTCTCCTCCCCTCGACCCCAGATATGTGAGCAGCATCAGTGCCACCTCTGTGGGTGGCCGCAGACTGCCCAGGTAGCTGAGGGGCATCTTTCCTGGGACACAAAGATGGAAGCTTTTCCAGTGCCATCTCTGACCCTGTCTAGAGGCAACTTCCTAAGACCCCTGGAATCTGGGTCACATCTAACCTAGAAGACCCACAGGACCCACCCTAGGCCTAGAACACGCCCCTTCCCCCAGCATACAAAGCCAGGGCAGAGATGAATGTTGATCTCCATATCCTTGTCTTGGTGACCAGCCCTAGACTCAAATTCTCCCAATATATCCTTCTGAAAGAGAAAGCCCCAAATAAAAACAGGGAGAGGTGGTGGAGAGCGTCTCCACCCAGCACAAAGAACACAGATGGTTCAACTTTGCAGTATTTCCTGCTCTGCACCTCTGTATGCCCCTCCCAACAAAACCCACCCAGCCCTGTCCTCCCCTGTCCTCTGCCTGCCTGATTTCTGTCAGATCGCTTTGAAACCCAGAGCTATTGGCAATGGATCCGCAGATAAATCCATACGGCTCTCCTCGGCTCAGTTTCACCTGAGTGCCCCTGGGTGGGCATCTGTCCTCTCACCCCTCGCCCCATCTCCAGAATTAGCAGGATTCTCTCCTCAAGCCACTTGCTCCACACAGAAGACTAAGGCACCATGCAGTCTTTCCATGAGTCCCACAACCAATCTTTGTCTGCAGCTCGGGATGTGTGCAGTCTCTGCTGGCCGGTCCAAGATCACAACGCTAGCTGATTAGGGTTGATGAGGGGAAGCATTTTTGCTCTCCCATAGCCCGGTATGAGACAGCAGCCTTGTGGGGAGGCGAAGAGGAAACACACAGACGCTCCGGCCTGGGCTAGAGCTGGGTGTGAAATACCGGATTTCCTTGTTTATTCGATTTTCTGATCATTAAGAGCTCCCAAGAGGGGCCCAAAATTACCACCCAAACAAAGCCACCTTCCAGCAATCCTCTGGGCCGCCGCTCCCCTGCGGCAGCTGGGTCAGAGCGCAGCGCCCTCCACCCGGCCCACGCCGGCCCGGCCCCTCCTCCCCAAATGCCGGCTCCTGCACGAGCGGTGCCCGCGGCCCCAGCCCGGAGCCCACGCGAGACAAAGCCCGAGCCCCCCGGCGCGCGCTCCCCTGCCCCGCCGTCGTCCCTACCTGACGGCCACCTTGACGCAGCAGTCCCCCTGGCCAGCCATGGTCCCTGGCGCTAGGGTCTGAGGGTATCAGGGGAGGGGGTCTGGAGGCCAATGCCCAAGGCAGCGGCTGCGACTGCGGCTGCTGGAGGCGGGGCCGCGGGTGCTGCTGGCAGAGGCTGACGCGGAGACTGGAGGTGACATGCTCTCGGGCGACAGGCAGAGGGGCTCACTCACGGCCGGCCCCCCACGGCTGGTCCTGTGCGCCTCCTCCTGCCATAGGGTGGCGGCGCGAAGCTAGGTGACAGCCGGCGGCGCGACCCGCCGCTCCCCACCGCGCGGCACACGCGCGCACACACCTCCCGCCCGGCCCCGCGCCTCCCGCCGCAGCGCGAACAAAGGGGGCGGGGGCCGCGCGGATCCAGACCCCGCCCCCGAGCGCCGCCGAGCTCTGCCGGGCCCCGCCCCGCCTTGGAACCACCAATCCACGGCCAGAACGGGCAGACTGGGCGGGACTTATGCCTTTAAAGGGACTTCTTGGCAGGCGTTCACCGGGTTGCTGGGGCCGGGCGGTTTTGGAAGGGTGGAGTGTGGGGGCGGAGAAGCTGACCACACTGGAGCTTCGGCCCTCGGACTCCCAGAACCTCAGCCTCAACCAGACCTTTTCACAAATCAGGAAACAGATGCAAAGATGGAACTACCCAAGGTCACACAGCGAGTTAGTGGCTAAGCGTAGGTAAGAACCTCGGCCTCCTGGCTAGAGCCCTACACTTCAAAGTGTCCCACAGCGATTAGCGGTTTATAGTTTGTAAGAGCCAGGAACGCTTCCCTTTTTCATTTATTCCTGTAAAGTCGCCAACCTTTATTGAAGGGGATTCTTGCTAATGTCACAGTAAGATTCCCCCACCTCCACGCTGCAGCCTTTAAGCCCATCTTCTGGTAGGTTCCTGGCCAGGGTCTTAGCCTAGGCTGGCCCCACCCTACTGCAGAGCCACGGTTCCATTGACCTTTATGACCCTCGGGTGACCCCACCCTGCCTGTCGCGCATTCTGCTTGTTGTGGCAGTTAGGGGGAAGGGGTCAATGTGGGAGGCCTGAGCTGGGCCAGGAAGAGGAAGGAACAAAGGGGGCACTTTCTAGCAGGGCACCTGGGTAGAAAGGCTGGGCAGGGAAGTGGGTGGGAAGAGGAGGGGGAAGAAGAAAAAGGGGGAGAAAGAAGAGGAGGAGGAGGAGGAAGAGGAGGAGAATGAGAAGGAGTAGGAGGAGAAAAAAGACAGCTGCCCTCAGGAATGGGGACATAAAGGACAAGGGGAGTCCTGGAGACTTTCACACAGGGCAGTGATGGAGGAAGAAACCAGTGCCATGAAGTCACAATTCCCTTTCCTGTCCACCTCCCCTCCCTCTGAGCTTGGACTCCTCCTCCCTGTCCCCTAACTCCCAACATTGGGGCTATTCACAGGGGCCCTCACCAGCTGCCCTCACTTCACCCAGCTCCCTCTGGAAAGGGTCCAAGAGAAGGACCCAGCTGCAGCTCCAGATGTGGATGGAGATCTCACTGGGGTAGTGGGGGAGCCTGACTTGGGAGTCTCTTGCATCACCCTCAGATGATGAAATCATGTCAGGAATTTTGGCAAGGGTATGGGTTAGGGTGCAAGGATATGAGGATACGATTGTTGGTGCCATCTCCCTCCTCTCCCACCCCAATGGGTAACTGCCTCACTTAGGAGCCCAGATCCCCATTTGGGATCATTCAAGGGCATATGCCAAGATCAAATCCACACAGCCTTCCTTCCCATCTTCAAAGCCACCAGCAGTACTGGTGGAATCCTGAACTTTTTACTAGTTTTGAACCTTGATGAAGCTTTCCCTGGAGCCAGTGAATCATTTCTCCTAGATCAGGAAGTCGAGTTCTAGACATTGTCTTCCTGTCTTCCAACTAAGTAAGAGGTGAGAAGCAGAGTAACATTTATGGATCACCTACAAAACACATATTCTCATTTCATCTTCATAACCTTGTGAAGTGAGATTTATTGTTTTCCATTCTTAAAGGTGAAAAACTGAGTCTCACATAAGAAACTCAGGATTTGAATTTGTACACATGATTCTGGCTCTCCAGGTTACCCACAAGCAGGTACAGAGAGGGAAGCTGGGCTGGTCTAGTTTTTTAAAACTTGTAGGCATGGCAGCTCTGGGCTTAGTCCTCTTGGATAATCATGCTGCATTTTGTGATCCTCCTGTCCCTCCCACTCATCCCTGGACTCTTTGGGGGGCCAGGCTCTGGTTTCCTGTCTGCAGGAGGTCCATGCTGACTTCCAAAATTAGGTGACCCTCTGACTCACACAGTTCCACTGCTGGGAAGTGCTGCCAGAGCTGCTGCCCAGCCCCTCTGCATCCTTCTGGGCCACAGGATGTCCAGCCAGGACAAGAAAGGAGGCACATTGGCAAGGTATTTGGGCCTCCTAGAAGTCACAGCCTCAGGACTACCTCAGCAGCTCACTCTGGGCCACCAGGGCAGCCCTATCTCCTGGGATCTGCAGCCCAGAGGTTAGGAGCTAACTGGCCACAGGCTATGTGAGGACACAAGGTGGGAAAGAGGCTTATATGGTTGCAGCTGAGGAGATTTAGGTTAGATAGGTCAAATGAAGCCTAGGACAATCCCTGTTCTGTCCAGCTTCAGCACAGACATTGCTTCTTCTCTGTAGTTGTTCCTACCTCCTCGACCTTTTCCCATCTGCTCTTTTCTCCTTCCCAAACCCTGACATTTCTTGAGAGCAGCTATATAATGCATATGTCACCCCAGTGCTTTCTGTCTGGTACAAACAGGCACATATACAAGTGTATATACGCGTGTACAAATGTGCACACACACACAGAGTCCCTGAGCCCCTAGTTGTACTGGAATTTGATTCCCAGTTCTTGTCCTGAGCTAAGGCTCTTCCCCCAGGCATCTTGGAGCTTCCATCATCTCTCCTGACAGGAGCTGTGGGTGTCTGGACAGATGGAAACCTGGGGGAGGTATGGAGGGCCCTCTCTGAGTCTGGAAGCTCCCACGCTACTGTAGTTAAAATACTCTAGCAGCAACTTGGGGCAGCCATCTGGCCTGGATTTCTCTCACCCACATCCCAGTTTGCAACAGCAACCCTATGGGAACAAATCAAGACAGAGAAGGCTCTAGGAATGGCCCCAAAGGTGGCCTGAACTTCGTCCACTTGTCTTCTATCTTCTTAGGATTCATCCAGGGCACTGGTACTTGTAAAATTTATCTGAGCATTGACTGAAGTTCTGGGGATAGAAGATACAGCATTCTGCACCTCCCATGTGGACTCCAGTCACACACCAGCAGCTGTGGTTCCGTGGGAGAACAGGCCTTAGTCCATCCTCTGGCGTATGTCCCCCCACAGCCTCTAATGCCTACCCAGCGACAGAGCTGAATTCTGCCCACTGAGAGGAGCTCAGAGCCCCAAAAGAGGACCACTGGGTTGCAGACTCAGGAGATCTGAGTTTGGACACAGGCTTACCCTCACTTCCTCTGTTACAGGAGGAGACAGACTTAGTTACAGAGGAAACCAGAGTTTGTTTTAAATAGCAAGGAAGAGAAAAAACTGCTGTGGATTATGAATACCCCCATCAAGCTAAACATAACACATGTGATTTTGGTGTTTCACATGATAATTAGGGTCTAATTAATGTTCTGCATAACCTCAAACATGGAATCTTTACCCACTTATCTACTTTGCAATGCTTTCTATCACAGTATTAGGGCCAAAGGCAGGCAGGCATAAGTGTGTGGAGTTTTCAATGTCACCAAATCCTAGACTTAGAACTGCTGAATTGTCAAATCTAGCCCTTTTATTTTCAGGTGAAGAAACTGAGGCCGGGAGAGGTGAAGGGGCTTGTCCAGAGTTGCACAGGACAGTTTGAAAGGGGCCAACCAGTAAGACTGAAAGCTCAATCTCCATATTCCCAGTGCAGGACCATTTCTCTGACAGCATGACAGAAGCCAGAGGATAAACATCTGAGCTCCGTCTGTCCATGAGCTAATAGTCCTGACAAAAATTCAGTCAGAAAGAAATAATGAAAGACAGACCAGAAGCTAAATTGTGGTCGTCTGAGTCACAGAGATCTGGGCTCGAGCCATAGCTCTGCCACTTACTTACTAGCTGTGTAACCCTGGGCCCATGAGGAAACCGTGTCAAGCTCCCACATCTCAAAATGAGAACAGTCACATGCACCTCCTCATGGAACTGCTACAGGGTCGTAAGGAGCTAGCCTGGCTCAATCATCCAGGGCTCAGCACAGCATGGAGGTTAACTTCCCTTGGATTCTCTGTCCCTCCTATAACAGGCATCTCACCTCTAACTAGACAGAAAAGTCCTTATGGTTTTGTCATAAGGAAGGCCTGAGAGGGGCAGGAAGTCAGGGGGGTGAGGCTGGAAGAGAGGGAGGGTATGGCTCAGAGGTTGTCTGGCCCCAGTATTGGCACGAGGTTCAGAGAGAAGAAAAGGCAGTGCTGCAGGAAGTTGTCTAATGGACCCCTTGACCACTCCTTGGTGGACCTGGGCTAAATGCCTACAGAGTCAGAAGGAGGGTGTGCTAGATCTTGGTGTCTGCAAGCACCTCAGACTCAGCTCCCTGGAGGCTACCAGGGCAGGGGCCTTGTGCTTGTGCTCTCCCTGTGGCCATGTGCGTGACATCAGTTTTCTCATCTAACCCACTTAAAGCTCTGGGACATAAACACTGTTATCATCTCCATTTTGCAGAAGAGGAAATGAGCTCAAAGGTCAGTCGGCTGGGGTAGTGGTCATTAGTGCTACACACATATTTACAGTTTTCTATCTTCTGGTGCGAGCTGGGGCTGCACGTCCTTACTCTTCTGTAATGAGACTGGCCAGGGGACCTAAACCAATGAAATGTGGGTGGGAGTTTGTCAGCTGTGACTGAAATGTGGCAAAGCTGGCAGTTGTCCTCTCTAAGTGAAGCTTTAAGAGGTACCCTCACATGAAGTCATTTATAGAATATAAGAAATAAGCTTTTCTTGGGTGGCGCCCTGCGCTTCCAGGTTGCATGTTACCATGGCATAGCCCCACCTCCTCTCCTACAGGTAGTAAGGCGTGGAGCGGGAGCTCAGAGCCCGGTCTGGGAAGACGCTGAGGCTTGCTTTCCCAGGCTCCCTACACCTACACAGGAGGACACACACACAAGCCTCTGTTGAGTTCTGATGAGTTATTTGGAGCCAGTGGAGGAGGGCAGATGTCTTCTCTCCTCCATCTATGTTCGTAATTTAACCTGGCTTTCACGTTGCTGAGTGCTGGGGACTGACTAGACAGGTATGCTTTGGCATGAGCCTCTGGAGACTCAAGTTAGGTTGACTGTGCTGGGTTGCTTCCCAGGAATCCTCAGGAGACACTGTCTGGTACCCAAGTGAGGTCCTAGGACACCCCTGCAATAGTGCCCACCTCAAAGGATAATGCTCGTCAGATCACATGTTCCTTTTGGGACTCAGTTACTCCTCTATAAAGTGGAGCCACTACCTAACTGCTCAGAGATCCTATAAGAAACCCATTCTGGATTGTAAAGACCTCTTCAGAGGCCCATGCTCAGGAATAACAGTTGCCATTTCTGGACACTTTGCAGCGCATTGTGTTAAAGGCCTCGGGTCAGTACTGTAGTGCAGTCTTTACAACAACCATAGGAGGCGAGAACACTGATCATCTCCATAAAACAAACTAGGACATGGTCACACTGCAAGTGGTAGAATAGGGTTCAAACTCAAACCAGCTGATGACTGGTTTCCTCTTGTCCTGAATCACAGAGAAGGAAGAAGCTTGGCTTTGCAGCTAAGAAAGTAAGTATATACCCTAAGAGAGAGGTCACCCACTTTGTGTGATGTGAACAGGAATGACCACAGTACCTTTGTCAACCTGGGAACATCCTGAATGCCCATGCGCAGGGAAGTGGATACAATGTGGCATGTCACACAGTGGAATGCTACCCAGCAATAAGAAGTGAACTGTATTTAAAGAAACACCCTACAAGGATGCATCCTAAAATGTGCTGAGCAAAAGAAGTAGACCAAAGAGAACCCATATAATTCCACTGACACAGAAATTTGTGTTGGTCTAAGGATGTAGCTCAGTGGTAGAGTGCTTGCCTTGATTTTGATTCCCAGTACTGAAAAAGGAAGGAGAGAGAGAGAGGAAAGAGAAAGAAATATAAAGTAATGCTTATTGTCAGCATATCAGTGATCAGTGATTGCCTGGTAGCATCAGTAGAAAGAGTACAATGAATTATAAGATTTTGGGGGGGAGGGTAAATAGATAGATTATCTTGACTGGGTGACATTCCCACAGTTGTATACATTTGTCAAAACTAACCAAGTTGTATACTTTGCATATGTGTGATTTATTGTATATTGATGTAGCTCAATAAAGCCATGGCTTTCATTCATGTGTGTTTGCAGTACAAAATGAATACCTTCTGTATTCATTCCGTGGTACATGTAGATACCACATCTGCATCTTGGGATTTCCCCTCCTCACTCCCCTGCCCCAGCTACTGCTCAGCTATGAAGAAAGGCAAACTGGAGCCATTGTAGGAAAATGAATGCACTCTGCAAGCACAATGCTAAGTGAATCAGACATAAAGGGTCAAGTATCACATGGTTTCTCATATGATGAACCCAAAGTATAAATAATTTAAAGAACAAGATAAAAGACATAATGGGAAACATGGACATCAATGAAAGAGGGGATCTAATACTGTTTTATTTTTTAAATTTTTCATTTATGTATTTGATACAGGGTCTCACTACGCATCTCAGACTCATAGTGATGATCCTATTTTCAGGCTCCCCAGCACTGGGATTAAAGGCATGCATCACCACACTGAGACTTGGTCACTGGCTCAGTGCACCCTGGGGGTGGGGCTGGTGCAACATGAGGGACCGGGAATCGAACCCTGCTCTCTGAACTTGCCAAAGCAGACACTTCAGTCCACTGAGCTATCTCGCCACCCCTAGAGCTGTTTTTTTTTTTTTTTTTTAAAGAAGTAACTTTTTTTTTTTTTTTTTTTTTTTTGCCCGAGTAGAAGTGAAGAATGGTTTGTGACTTTTCCTGGGTCAGTTGACTAGAGTCCTGGTGAAGGGCCCATTTTTCCTGGGCCACATGGTCTTGGTTTCATTGAGAAGCTACAACATGGGGACAGTGGTAGAGAAATGGAAAGCACAGAAAGGGAAAAGTGACACAAATGGGACTGTCGAGGAGTAGGCCAGAGGCCAAACTAGGAGAACCAGGAGAAGTAAAGAAGAAACAGAGCCATGGTGGGCAAGGGAGGCGAGGATGGGAGGTGGCGCCCTCCTTAGACCTGGTGGTGGGGCAGCCTCTTGTGCTGTCCTAGCCAGGGTCCTCTTCACCAGATGCCCCCCTTGTTAGTCCCTTCCCTCTGGGTAATTTCAGCAAAACCTTCCTGACCAACCTGAGCTACTGATTTTTTTTCTAAGGATGTATTATTCCCTTGAATTTTAATAGATATTTGCCTCTGCCAGACCCTACAGAGCAAACTACCAGCAAAAGAACCTTTAATGCTTTAAGAATAGTTTGGTGACAGCATGCAGATGGAATCACAAGACCCAGCTCAAAGGTGCCAGCTCTCCAGAAACGCAGCCAGACGGAGGACTTTAGGGGACAGCAGTGGACGCAGCACCCTAGGAGGGTACATGTGCTGGGTCTCATTGGGTGGTGTTAGGAGCATCTCAGAGGCACATTTGACACAGTTGATTTGGCTGGAGGTGACATAACTCTTGAGAACTTCATCTGTGTCCTCCCTCACCCCTTAGTTTCCTGAAGCTTATAGCAGAAGACAGAAGGGACACATTACTTGGGGAGAATTAGGGAATTCTCGAGGATTTAATAGGGATGCAGAGAAGTATGAAAACATCTTTTTTGGGTCCAAGATCCAGGTGGAAGACCAGGGCTGGGTGGACCAAAGAGTTGAAGGCATAAGCTAGATTGGAAAGAACCTGGGGGGAGACTTATCCTCTGTCTCATGTCTATCCCTACCCAGTTTGGAAAGGGATCCCTTGTGCTGGCAGGCACAAGGTAGGGGCCTAGGCATTGTGCAGGCCTGGCTTCATGGTAACAGGCACAGAGTGCCTCTGTCCATTACTGGGGAAAATCCACCCTGTGTAAGACGCTACCTTGATGAGCTCCATCTGAGCCATCCTGTGTAGGCTGGACATGTGCAGACCACTCCTGAGCAAGAGGGCAGGGGCTGCCAAAGGAACTGGTGGCCCTGAGTGGTGCCAGGCTGTGGGAATCCCGCCCTTTCGATGATAGGTCACTTATTATAAAGCTGCCATGGAGCTTGAAAGAGATCAAACATCAGCAATTTCAAATGATTTGCTCCCCGTTATTTAGATTACTTCATGCACTGTCCCTTTCTTCCTTTTTTGTTTTTTCACCCAGCTGCAGGAATGGCTGGCACTCTCCAGGAAGCTGCAGAACCTTGTCTGTTGGACGAGGCAGGCACAGAACTGACTGCTCTGAGCTGGTGCTTAGTGTGTGTGAACAGGCTCTTGGGTCAGGTTAATAGAGGATGAGGTGGGAATCGTGATAGATCATCCCAAGACCCTCAGGATAGTGCAGGGCTTAGGATAGCAGCGATGCTCCCGCTAGACACTCGGCATCCCAGTTTTGTGACTGACTGGCCAGTGAATTCACTCAGCCTTTCTGAACCTCAATTTTCTCATTGTCAATGAGATTTAAAATAATACTTATTTTATAGGAAGTGTTGCAAGGATGAAATGAGATATTAAAGCAAAGAACAGGACTTGATGAAGTTTAGCTGGCATTGTTCCTTAAATAAGGAAAGCAACGGGCAGATTTTAGTTAAATTTTTTTTGAGATGGGGTCTCCATAAATTGTCCAAGCTAACCTCACACTTGTGATTCTTCCCTCTCAGCCTCCTGAGAACTGGGATTATGGGCCTGGGCCACTGCACCCAGCTGGAGGCGTTTTTCAGAGGATGCACGACCAGAAGTAGGAATGGGTTTTCTCTAAGTGCAGGGCTTCTCTTTCATTTCTCCACTGGCTTTCTGAAGTACTCAGGTGGAACCCTGGGATGTCTTTGACTCCTGTGGCAACTCAATGTTGGAGGTGTTTAAAATACTTTAAACTGACACCAATTTTTTCTCTTCTGATCCTTTCCAAGCATCTGTCCCACCAACAACCTGTTTTCAGTTGGTGCTCAATGCCAAAATTCTTACTTGCTCACTGTACTTACAAATTTAATTCTAGAATGCCTCTGTGCTATGGTTTCCTCATTGGAATATTAAATCCCATCCAAGGACATAGTTCTGTACAAAGATGCAACAGGGTTACAAAGCTTGAGGACACATCCTAGCTTTGCCACTTACCAGCCAGGCAACCTTGCTCCTCAGTGTCCTGGCTATAGCAAAACCTATGGTAGTGAGCAAGGAGTCACCCAGCACTCTGCACTTCTGCCCTAAGGCACGATGACATAGTACTGGGACCCAATGGGATCCAGTGCCTGATCCAATGCCAGAAGAATGGGGCATGACTTTGTGGTCTGGGGTAGGGGTCAAGGTCATCTCTGGTTCAACATTGTCTTCCCCAGTGGTCTGAGCAGGAGCCAAGGCCAGGCGCACCATGGTGGTCAGCGAGAAGTGTTAGTGTCTCTGAAAGGACATGGCCAGGGGCTGAGGTGTGAGCTGAGCGTCACTGCTGCCCACCACTGCTGTCTGGTTCCCTACAAAGCCCCCAGCTCCTTCCCTTTCTAGAGTCTGGCCCTCTCCCTAACCAGCATCTGATAAGACCGGAAACAATAGCTTCTTACCAAGCACTAGGTCTTTACATTGTTACTCTCATACCCTACAACACTAAAAGAAATTATTCCCCCATTGTACAAAGAGAGGAGCAACTTGAAAGGGTTTTACAAACTGGCTGCCCCTCCCATGGCATGGAAGTAGGAAATGCCCCTGCGAAGTCTGGCTCTTCTCTTCAGTACCTTACAGAGCAGCCATTTCCCATTTCCCTTTCTTAAGGATCCCAGAAGATGGGCTGCTGCTGTAGCTTAGTGTTTGCAGGGCCCTGGGTTTGATCCCCAGCACCATGAATAAATGGAAAAATCTTGAGAGAGGTAGCTCAACAGGCATGCTCAGTCCCATCCAGAGCTGGACCAGGAAATGCCCCAGGCCTGGAGCCAGGAGCCCCTACCTCCCTGAGAATAGGCTGGAGCTGGGGACCATTCTCCTTGGTCTTTCTGGTGAGCCTTGTCCCCACAGCCCTGCATGTAGCTTTGTGCCCGTGCTTTCTGCCAGCCATACCCCCGCCCCTCTGGCAGATTCCCCTCCCAGCAGCTGGGCCCAGTTAGGCAGAGAACTGTCAGCAGAAGACAGGGTTCTACAGACACTGTCCCCTGGCCAGCGCCCCCCAGTGACAGAAGGTGGCCCCAGCAGCCTCTGCGGGCTTGATGTCGCTGTCTAGAGGCCCTGCTGAGGAGGCATCTGTCTCATCCTTAGCGTGCGTGGGTGGGCACTGCTCACTTCCTCACCAGCCCTTGCCCTTGTACAAGGCCTTCTTAAGCTTTTATTCCAGGGCCTGGCAGTCCTGTTAGGAGAAATCACTCCTTCAGGTCACGTGAAGCCAGGGCCGAGGTAGGGTTTTGCAAATTTTGATGAATTAGAACATGTGATGCACTACAGAGGAAACAACCTTTTAAAAAGCAAAGAGCTAATAGAAAGGAAATTTTCCCAGAGTCTGTGTGGACATACATACCTGACAGTCAGCTGGAAGGAATGGCATAGATTTGACAAATAATATAGTAATTAAAAGTATAGAATGCAGGGGCCGGGGAGATGGCTCAGCAGAATAAGCACTTCCCTGGCAAGCGCAAGGGCCTGAGTTCAATCCCTGGTTCCACACACACACACACACACACACACACACAAAGAGTATGGAATGTAGCCTGGCATGATGGTGCCCACCTGTAACCCCAGCAGCACTCTGGGAGACTAAGGCAGGAGGATTTCACACTCAAGTTCCAGCCTAGGTAACTTAGTGACTTAGCTAGAACTTGTCTCCATAAATAAATTAAAAAACCATTTTTTTAAAAAAGAGACTGAGCAGGCACATCAATGCAAAGGCCCTCGGTTCAATTCCTAGTTAACAAGCATACCTACATCCCGTAATTTGATGATACACAGCCTGGGTTTGACTCCTACCTTGGCCCTCTTGCCAGCTGTGTGAATTTATACAAGTTACTTAGCCTCCCTGTGCCATACTTTCAAAATGAGGATGATAGTTTTCTTAATTGTTAAAAGGTTAGGTGTATGCCAAACTCTTGGAACAGGGTTTGGTGTATACGTAGGATTCTATATATGGTAAATATTAAAATGATGTTCAGGTCCCTCCAACACATAAACGTGCCCTTTCACAGCACTTTTAGAGCATACAAAGCACTTTCACATATCTCTGAGCTTATTTTATGCCCCTTAGAGATGCATCCATTGACGGAGAGACAGTGTGAGCTTTGTGCTAGGCCTGGCGGGGGTTCCCTCCTGCTTGTGGGAGCCACTGCTCAGAGGCTAGCATGCTGCCCTCTGGAGGAGAGCCCTATCTCGGGCTTCCCCTTGGACACAATTCCGGCTTTTGTGCAGCTCAGTGCCTGGCTGGGATACACGCCATTAGGAGGCTGTCACCTTTGCTGGGATGGGAATGATAGTGCACCAGCTTTCTGGGCTGGGCTGCAAACCTGCAGGGATCAGTAGGGGCTGGAGAGATGGCTCAGTAGAATAAGCACTTCCCTGGCAAGCACGAGCCAGGATGAGCAAGTGTCACTGAGGCAGAGGGCTCAGGAAGTTTCCAGAGAGAACAGCACACTGGGGCTCAGAGGAAGAGCAGCTACACCTGGCTGAGGCAGAAGGAGAGTCGGGGTGAGGGAGGGGGATGGTGGTGGCTAGGCAAAGGTTTGTAGGTCATGTGTAGAACTCGGGTGCCATTGCTAGGGTTTTGAATAAGGCAATAAATTCTTCCTTTTTTCAAAGATCACGACAGGCAGGGAGATCAGTTCAGAGGTGACTGAAATGGATAAGACATGAGGTTTAGGGGGAGGATAACAAGGACAGGCTTGGGAAGAAGGGAAGGGGCACAAAGTAGGTGTAGCACCTGGGAGGCTAGAGGGCGTGGAGGAGGACAGCAACGCTCAGACTTCCAGGTGAAGTGGAATGGGCTTCCCTGAGATCAGTGACAGCAAGAGATACTCGGGTTTCTCTTCAGATCGTATAAATCTTTCTCCTTTTCCAGTGACAGCAGAGAGAAGCTCCTATGGGGAAGGATGCCACATAGCCTTTAGATAAGGTTACATAGTTGTGAGTAGACATGGATATAGAGCTGTCCAGGAGAAAGAAGGCCCAGCGTCTAAGGTTAAATCTAGACTAGAAATGTGCACTGGGAAATTGTCAGCACACAGATATCACCAGAAAGTGAGAGCAGATACAATCACCCAGGAAAAGGAAGTGAGTGAAGGGGAAGAGTCAAGGGACAGAAGCTTCCTGAGAGCTAGAAGGGATGAGGGCAAGCACAACAAAGCAGCAAGCTAGAACAATTGAGATGTGGTAGGAAACTCAGGAGCCTTGAGACTTGGGGTTATGGGGGTAAATTGTATCTAATGCTACTAGAAGACAAGGAAGAGAGGGATCTGAAAGGACCCACTGGATGAGCAACACGGTTGTTAGTTAGACAGGCACAGGAAGAAGGGTGGAAATGAGAGGCGGACCTAGAGTCAGAAATGTAGGCAAGGAGGCCACTTGAGTAAGCCTGGTCCTTGCTTGAGAGAAGATAAATGATAGGTACATGGATAGGTGGGTGGGTGGGTGGATGGATGGGTGGGTGGATGGATGGGTGGGTGGGTAGATGGATGGGTAGATGTGTGGATGAGTAGATGATGAATGATAAATGGACAAATGATAGATAATAGATAAACAGATTGATAATAGAAAGACAGATATATAGAAAGACAGATAGATGTTAGATTGATAAGACAAATGTATAGGTGATAGATGGACAAACAGACTGACAGGATGGCTTCAGGATCATGTTGATCTGGAAGCACCAAATATATGTTACATGTAGACCGAAGACCCAGGGAAGGGGAGTGTGGCTGGGGTAGAATGAGGAGTTGGTGGGAGGCACTGCAGCTTGCATTTTCTCAGGAGGAGAGGAGGAGGTGTATTCATTAAAGTTGTGACAGGAGCTAAACAGGGTACTTCTGTTTCTCTGTGAAGGAGGGACAAGGTGTGAAGAGAGAAGGGAGTTTAAATAGTTGTACTGACCAGCACAAGGAGATATATGAATATCCAGTGCCCCAAGTGTGAGTGTACCTGCCCCATGCTGCTGCATTCTGGGGCGGCCCTAGAAGTCCAGAGCCCTCTGGGGTTTGTCGGGAGGCAGCACAGAAGGCCAGCCTAGTTGCCATAGCAATGCCATGGAGCAGGTGCTTGGCACACACACAATGAGAGTGGCAAGAAGAGGAGAGCCAAGCGCGGGAAAAAGGGCGCCACAGGGGCTCCAAGGGCCAGCATAGTCCCAACTCTGCCACCTCCCAGCTGTGTGCCACACTTTCTGCCTGTCCACCTCTTCGTCTTGAGCAGGATTCTAGGCCTACATCACCAGGCTGTCTCGAGATAAAATGGGTGAGGTAAGGAGAGCACCTGAAGGGCCCTGGCTGGCGGTCATATGTGTCCTGGCACACTGGAGGCCCCAGTAAACAGTTCCCATGTGATTCATCATTGCATCTGTGAGTGAGACGAGCCATGGACTGCAGGTCTGTGGCAACCAGGGCCATAAACAGCAAGCTGAGCGCTGTGCTGGCAGTGGACTCCGGCCCAAGAGACACAGTCATAGCTACAAAGAAGGTGGGGCTTCTAAAGCCTCAGTCCTGCCCATAGACTCTCAGGAGAACCCCACTGCCTACACAGGTCACCCTCTGCCAGGTGCAGATGACGGTCCACCCAGCTCCTCTGCTCTTATCTTGGGCCCAGGATCCCCAAGGGTTGCTAGGGCAGGAACAGAGAAGGAGAAGAGGGAATTTAGAAGGGTCAAAAGGAGACAAGTAGAGGACAGGTGGTAGTGACATAGGCTTGGAGACTTTAATGTCCCTCTGGTGGGAGTGATCTATGACAGATATTGGCACTGACCAGGGCTTTTAGAATGACATCAGAAACTCCATGCAATCATGCTTCTTGCTGGGAGTTGGGGGGAGGGGCTGTGTTGCCACACGTTTCCTCCTGACTTTTTGAGGCAGCCCATGCACCTGATTGCTGAGAGGAGGTGGCGGTGTTGAGCTGACCCTTCTCCACTCTGGTGGTCTGTCCCCTGAGCCAGGCTGACCTCTGTGCAAGTCCTCATAGTTTGGAAGAAATGAGGGTCTCCTGGGAGCCCTGATACTGATCAAGGTTTTCGAGGGAGGACCCAAGGCTCAAGGCACTAGTCATACCCACTGGGAACTCTTGTTCTTTCAGTAGCTCTGTAGCTACCACTTCCACTTCTTCTGGTTCCATCTGGCAGGCATCTGCCAGGGCCTGGCCTGTTGCCATGACGAAGTTAACATCAGCTGCCAAGGAGCCCAGGCCCCCTCGAACCAGAGCCTGCAGGGAGGAGAGGAGGCTGGGTGGGGCCTTTCTGGGAAGCCACCTTTAGGGACCTCCTCTGTCGGCCCTGCCCTCTCTGCGCTAGGCACCTCATCTGCCGCTCGAGGCAGCCTGCTGCTCTGTCCCAACCCTGCCTCACCTCCTGAATCAGCATGGTGGTAGCTGGAGCCTGGCACCTGGCAGTGCCTTCCCGGGAGCTCCTGCTATGGTGTGCTTCTTCCTGCAGAGACCCTGCCGTGGAGCTCCTCTCCTTGCTCGTAGAAGGTTCCACCCTAGAGTGCTGTTCCAAATGCATAGAAGCTAAGACCCCAAAAGGGATGCTGAACCCCACAATTCAGTGAATTCCTAGCTCATGCAAAGGAGCCTCATCCAAGACCCACAGACAGGGGAGGACCTAGAAACCCAGATTCTTTTGTGATGGGTGGGAAAACTACCACTGGGCCCTTCCCTTGCCACAGCCCCTCCCAGCACCAGCCCAGGTGGGGTCTCTGGCAGTTTCCTCCCAGGCCTCTGCCCACTACCTGGCAGGGGGCAGGAAGTATCTGGCCTCCAAGCATTCTCCTCTGGGCCTGCTGTCCTCGCAGCTTTTCCACATGAGGTTTGTTTTGGGCTCCTGTGGGCAAAGGGGTGTAAGGGCAAGAGACTTCTGGGACTCCTATATCAATGTAGTCTTGCTTGGAAAGCTGCAGAAAGTAGCTTAGAAAGTGAACACATATTGGGACCCAATTGGCTCAAGACCAGGCAGAATTGTGCCAACTCTCACTGTCCTACTGTCTGTCTTTGTGGGTTTGAGAGTGGGGCTCAGAGTCTGTCTCCAACTAACCTGTCCTTCAATTTGTCAGTGTGTGTGAGCCCATGAAATTGTGTGTGCCCAAGGGGTAGAGGAAGTACCCCTATCACCATGGAAGTACACAATCCTTGGGGTTCCTACTGTGGCACAGTAGTCCAGGACCCATTAGAAGACTGAGATCATCAGTGGAGGGTACCCAAGCCAAGATGTCAAGGTGTCCAGGACTGCCCTTCCAAGGTACAGGAAAAAGGGGAGACTCCCATACTGGGGTGACATGTGTGAAAAGCCTGTTAGAGAACAGCTCACTCAGCTACCTAGCTGGCCCATGTCAATTCCTGGATGAGGCCGGCTGTGGTGGCGTATGCCTGTAATCCTAGCACTCGGGAGGCTGAGGCAGGAGGATTGTTGTGAGTTCGAGAGGAGGGGGCCCTGACAGCTTTCCCACTCTGGAGTCCACTGGTTCCCTCTGTTTATTTTATTTTATTTTTTATTTTTTATTGGAAGAACTGGGCATTGAACTCAGGCCCTTGTACTTGCCAGGGAAGCCCTTATTCCACTGAGCCATCTCCCTGGCCCCTTATGGTTCCCTCTGTTACAGGCTCCCAAGCCAGGCCTCCCAGCTGGGTTCCCAGACTCTACGGAAAGAGAGAGGCACCATAGCTCTCCTTAGGAGAAGGCTCAGCTTCTCAGGGACACAGAAGGGGCACTGACCCAGGGCCCTCCAGGCTTGGCCAAAGGCTCCTCCTCTGGCTGCAGGTGTCTCTGTCTCTTCTGGAAATTCCCTTTCATAGTGGACACTGAAATAGAAGGAAACAAGACTGGGTGAACCAGAGTGGGCTGCTGGTTCTTTCACTATCCCTGACACTCTGAGGCTCCAAATATCTATCATTGTGCAGTGGTCTTCACCCAGGGCTGATGCTTCTGGCCAGCTCTGACTCAGGGGAGCAAGCCCAGTGCATCCCTGCCTCCTCTCCTGCTGTGCTTCCTCTACTCTCTCTATTCAGTACAGCCTCATAACTTTAGCATGACGGTTCTCATGCTTGGCTGTGTGTAGAGTCACCATGGGAGCATAGGGATTTTTAAAAGCTTTCTAGATGTTTTTTTAAAGAGCTGAAGCTAAGAACTGTTCTAGACCTTTCCAGGCTTTGGTGATCAATACTCCCTTTGTTCTCTCGGACACCCAATCTCTGCATTTATTTGGCCACAGTCAAATTACATAACATATCTCCCAGCAGCAGGGCCCAAATGTGATACTACTGAGATTTCACTCCTGTGACCCAAAAGCATGTGTACCCTTCAAGAGTTATGGGCTGAAATCGAGAGGCCTCTTTGACTGGAAGGGGGTGCAGACAGCCCTGGCCTTGGAGGTATCTGTTCACCTGGCTCCCACTCTATCCTGCCTGGAGACCTAGAAGCTCTGCTTGGGGCCCACTCCTGGGTTTCAATGGCTAAACTATTCCCCTGCACTTCCATCCTGCTGTTTTTAAATCACTCAGGCAATCAGAGAATATAGTCTACATGGAGATAGGAGCTACTCAGCACAGTGAGATCTCCTTGGAACTCCAATCCAACAATTGAACCTTATCAACTAGTTTTATTGAAGATCTGCTCCTCCTCCCTGGAGGATCTACAAATGGCTAAAGGTCTCAGCTCCTAGACCAGCTATAGACCATGTATGGTATTAAGGACCCACTCAGCATTTGACCAATGCTGACATGATCCTGCCCCCTGCTGGTCAATGGAGTCTCTTCAGTCCAGATCTGTCTTGAATTAAGATGCAGGATAACTCCTAAAAGCACAAAGACAAGTAAAGGGCATCTTATAAATTTCAGGGTGTCCCCTTCTAATCTAGCCTGGTCTCCGTCCTATTCTAGTACTCATACACCCAGAGCTGGCAGCTACTGCCATTACCTGGAAAATGCCTGACTGTTGCTATGGTTGCTGTTGCCATAAGCAACATTGGCATTGGCATTGTTGGCATTGGCATGAGCAAGAGGGTTGGTTCTTGGATCATGAGGGAAGTCTTCTAAGAAGACAGGTGACTCCAGTTCCTCCATCTCTATTTCAGTAAACTGGAGGGGTCTCTGGTTGGCCATGACAGGGGGCAGGGAGCTGGTCCTTTCCAGAAAGTTGTCCACTTGGCCAAACAGGCCTCCAGTCCTCTAGAGACAAAGAGAAGAGTGAGAAGACTGAGAGTTGCTGTTGGGGATTGGGGCAGGCGCTGCACTGTCAAACTGGGGGGAAGGTGCTGAAACAGGTGGTAGGGTGGGGAGATAAATCTTAAGGCCAGAAGAAAATGGACCAAGTGCTGATATCAGAAAGAGGATCCCCACCTTCAGAAAGGTCTCAGTTTGGTGGTACAGACAGGATATATGTCAGGAACTGGATACAAAACATGAATATACACGGGGAAACTGGATAGTGGAGAGAACACTGAGGTGGAAGTCTGAAGAGGTGGCTTTTATGCTCTCTCTGAAGCTCAGTCATGCTGGGCATCTCACATCATCCTTCTGGGTCCCTATTTTCTTAGGAGTAACCAAAAACACTCAGAAAGTTGATCAGGAAGGATCTCCTGATCACTCAAGCAGCACAAAAAAACTACTCGACTAAACTAAGGATGGGTGAAGCAGGTTCCTGGGAGTTGGTCTAGGGTCCGTGGGAAGGTGCAGAAGGGTGTTATGTTGGTATCTTGGGCAGGCGGGAGAGAGGTGCTCGGGTGGAGTGCCCTCTGTTGCTGTTCAGGGCATCTGGGCCACTAGGGGCACTTTGTGGCCCTCACTCACCCGGAATATTCCCTCCTCCATAGCAGCTTCCACCATG
>PVKA01000198.1:172558-191169 GCA_004027165.1 Ctenomys sociabilis
CCTTCCCTCCCTCCTTCCTTCCCTCCCCCTTCTTCCTCCCTCCCCACCTCTCTTTGTGGGTGATGGAGCCCAAGATCTTAACACTGAGCTACATCTCTAGCTACCTTAAAATTTTTATTTTATATTTTTAAACTTTTATTTATTTATTAATTATTTTTGCATTTTAGTAAGAGTCTACAGGGTCTATAGGGTCTCACTACATAAATCAGACTTGTAGTGATCCACCTGTGTTCAGCCCCCCAAGAGCTGGGATTACAGGCATGTGTTCCCACACCCTGGTGGCGTGGGGATTGAACCCTAGCCTCTGTGCCTGCTTGCAGGGGCTTTAATCTGCTGAGCTATTTGCCAGCCCTATATTTTTAAACTTTTGAGGCAGGTCTCCTAAATTGCTAAATTGCCCAGGCTGAGGTCAAATTGGCAGTTTTCTTGCCTCAGTCTCTGACCGAGCTACGATTACAGGAGCACACAACTATGCCTGGCTTCTCTTCATTTCTAGTCCCTGCAGCCGGGGCTGTCTCAAGCCTGTTCTTCCTGGCTCATTCCATGTCACAAGGCTCTGTGAGGCCTGCAGGTCCTGCTCTCACCTCTTTGCCATCCACACCCAGATTGTTCCCAGAGTCTTATCTCAGGCCTATGAGCCTATGGAGAGATATTTTGCATCCTCCTATTATAATATATA
Organism: Ctenomys sociabilis; assembly: GCA_004027165.1. Classification (NCBI taxonomy): domain Eukaryota; kingdom Metazoa; phylum Chordata; class Mammalia; order Rodentia; family Ctenomyidae; genus Ctenomys; species Ctenomys sociabilis. The sequence goes on from PVKA01000198.1 coordinate 173,238, forward strand.
ATATAACAATATAATTTTTTAGCTGACCAAAGTTCATACCATCAGCAATAAGACAATCAAAATTGGTGTCACCTGATAGCTTACAGTGAGGACACAGACTAGTTCTGTGACATTCTTATCTAAGATATGTATTTTATGTCTAGCCTAAGGAAACACCAGACAAAGCCCTCGCATGGCATCTTGTCCTGTAACCTTCAAATGTGTCAAGGTTATGCTAAAGACTGAAGAATGGTTCTAGATGGAAGAGACTAAGCAGGTATGTCAACTAAATGCAACGTGAGATTCTGGATTGGACCTACTGACATAAAGGACACGACTGGGAATTAGCGAAACTTGAATGAGCTCTGAGGATTAGTTGGTAACATAGCAAAGTTCATTTCCCTATCTCTAGAGACATATGGTAGTTATGTAGAATTTTGCTGGAGAATATCCCTGTCTGCAGGAAATGCACATTATAATGTTCTGGGTTGATGGAACATCATGTTAAAGTTACTCTCAAACAGTTTAGGAGAGAGGTTTTTATAATTAATGCACTTGAAATCTTTTCAGTATGAAATTACATCAAAATAAAAATGGCAATTGAAATAATTTATCACACATCTCAAATGTGTGTGTTTTAAATTGTGTGCATTATAATGAACATGAAAAGTAAAAATAAAAACCACATGAGACAAAACACAAAGTTTTCTCTCCATACCAAAGTGAGCACTTTTTAAAAAAAAAGTTTTAGTACAGGGTCTACAGGGTCTTACTATGTAGACTGGATTCATAGTGATCCTCCTGTTTTCAGCTTCCCAAATGCTGGCATTATAGGCATGCACCACCACACCCAGTCTCAATCACTGTCTCAGTGTGCCCCAGGGGCAGGGCTGGCATGGCATGACTGGGATCAAACCCCAGCCACTGCACTCTGCCTAAACAGGTGCTTTAGTCCACTAAGCTATCTGGCCAGCCCTCCAAGTGAGCATTCTAAACACCCCTAAGGATCTTCATTATTCAGAGCCCACCATTCCTATCTAGTCTCTCCTTTGAACAAGTCCTCTCTTCTATGATTCCAGCACCCAGAAATGATGAGTTACAGGTTCTTTCCATCAGCTTGAAATGTTTTCCACCATGTATCATCCATCATGTATCATCCCTTCTAAATAATTAGAACAGTTATGGTGCTGCATAAGGATGAGGACAGCACTGTCTTCCCTCGATCTTCAGAGATCCCTTCTGTCCTTCCTGTCTCCAACCCCAGCCCAAGGACACAGAGAAGGACCTGGAGCCTGGAGACCTGGTTCAGAGGAGACACACATAGAAAGTCCCTGAGTTGGTCTTACCTGGATCTGTACAGTGTCTTTCTTGGGCCGATACCCATAATATTCCTCTTGGCGCTTCATGAACTTCCTGAAATGTTCCTGGATGAGGAACGTGGCATAGAACTTTCCCACTGTCACCTCGTCATCTGCAGAGGAACCACAAAGGGGGTCCTGAAGGCTAGTGGAAATCTAACTTTGGGTCCAGAGTGAGAAGCAGGTCTGGGCATCTTGGCCCTCTCCTCTTGTTGAGTTGGTCAGTAGGCACTTTCTAGCCTGAGGCTGGCAGTTACCCTGCAGGATGCCCATGGGGTCCATTTATAATATTTACAGATTCTTAGGGGACTCCTTGAAGGGTTCTTTGCCCCTTTCTCATCTGCACTGGTGGTCTCCTGGGGCAGCACCCACCTCCTATTGGAGGGATGACCTGGTCCAGGAGTTTCATGCTGGTTCTCTTCCAGATCTTCTTGATGATGGCCCGCAGCTCCTCGTTTGCCTGCTCAAAGTTACCTGGACAATGGAAGAAAGGAAGGCTCCAAAGCCATTCAGACTAAGCCACTTGGTAAGCCCACCAATTTCCCATCATGCCTCTCCCAGACCAGTCACTGAGCAAACACTGGCTCAATATCCTGTTTAAAAATTCTTTTTATTGTATTTGTTTTGCTTTTTAGAGGCAGTATTTCACTTTGTAGTTCACACTGGCCTCAAACTCTTGGTTGTCCTTCTGTCTCAGCCTCTCTGAAACTGTAGCATGTGCCACCATGCCCAGCTCTCAGTGTTCCGTAGGATGGTTATGGTGCTGCATAAGGCTGAGGACAGCACTGTCCTCCTGAGGCAGCCCAGCCCTGGGGTCATGTGCTCATCCCCCACAACCTTGGCTTATCCTGCATGGCTCTAATTTGCTTCTCTATGACTCATGCTCTTCTTGCCCTCCCAAGGAATCTGCCTATGCTGCCTCAGTCATGTGAATGGTTCTGCTGTAGGATGGCCCTGATGCAGCTGGAGCCCTCAGTGCCAGAGATCCAGGGATGACAGCGCATCCCACCCGACTCCTCCACACTCTTCCTGCCATGTCTGTCTTCCCAGTAAGGGGGGGGGACCTCCCCCCCTTAGCGGGGCCAAGGTGGACTCCTATCAGCCTGCCTAGTACTACCTGGGTCCTTCCCCTGCCCTTGCCTAGAGCCAATCTCAGAGAACCCACACCTTGCATTGGCACTTCTCTGGCCCAGGAATAATTAAAAAGAGTGGGAACACATCCTTAGTGACCTTATGACTATCCTATGTGAAATTTTTGGGCTCCCTCTGATCCCTGAGGGGCAAGAGAACTCTGTGGCTACGGGCTGCGCTCCCCCTGCTTCTTCCTGTGGCTCTTGATTCCAAACTTTAGTCTGAGAATCTGGCAAGATCTGTGCCAGGAAGCATCCTCCAAGGGAAGGCAGGGGCTGCCCGCTGAAAGACTTACCTTCTGTCTTGATCTTGAGGGCTGTGCGCACCAGGGCGAAGAGTGTGGCATTGAAGGTAACTGTGCCATCACTATTCAGGGGCATGTTCATGCCCACCAGCCGCTGTGCGGGGAGAGGCAGGGATTGATACGGAGCTGGGTCTAGGCCCGGCTGGAAGATTATCCCCGCCCAGTCTGTGAGCCAGGTGGGGATGGGACCTGAGGGCTGGGGTGGGGCTGACCAAGGTGCCCTCCACAAGAGGACACCGTGACGATGAGGAACTGTCAAGGCTTAAGGTCACTAAGGACAGACTTGAGGACTTCTATAATTTGGCTCTGGAATGTCTCAAGAAAAAAGCCCTTGCATAAAGGCTTGGTCTCCAGCAGCGCTTTGGAAAGTGAAAGAAATTTTCAGGATAAGGACTAGTGGGAGGTTTTAGGTCACTTAGGCTGTGTGCTCGAAGAAGACTGTGGGACCCCTGTCTCTTCCTCTTTCAGGTCCTGGCCACAAGGTGAATAGTTCTCCTCCATCACTCACTTCCACCCTGATGTACCACTCCTCAGCTCCTCCAGAGACTTCAGTTTAATGAATCTGCCTGACCTCAGGCTAGAACCACCAAAACTGTGAGCCAAAAATGACCCTTTTCTCTTTTTAATTTGGTTATCTTAAATTAAAACACAAGGACTCTGGAAATCACAACTGTAATATAACTGGCCAACCCCCTGCTCCTGCCGCCATCCCTGCACTCTTACCTCTCGGGGTGCCCCTCCCTGGCCGCGCTAGTTACCTTACATGCTACCCTGTGCGGGCAGAACTTCCCAAAGCCCAGAGGGGGCTGGATTCTTCTCAGCAGGGTCACCACATCCAGGTGCTTGATTCTCCCCCTGCAGGATGACACAGACCCATACCACTACCCATAGTGGGCAAAGAGGAGGGAAGCAGGAGGCAGGAGACACGTCCTTACTTTCCAAACACACTTAGGAAGTGGGAGCTCTGTACCCTTTTAACAGAAGGGACAATGTGAACATATAGTTGCCCACCACAAAGAACAGGCTCTCTTTTGGGGGTATAGAGAGAGGCTGACTTTTAGGGAGCAGTCTCCCAGACAAGGGATCCCCAGCTCTGGAATCTGGGTCTCCAGATTTTTCCCATTCTACAACCTACTTCAGGTTTTGGTCAAGCCATGAGGGCTCTTGGGCTGTTATGAATAGAAGTAGACTGTAAGGACCAAGAGAGAGGAACGCCTACTTTTAGAGACTGCTCCAGAGCCAGAAACCACATCTTTGTTGTGACTGTGACTTACTAGAATAGGCATAAAGCAGAGTAACCAAGAAGGTCAAAGAAATGACCCAGTGAAGGCACAAGGTGTGTGCTCTTGAGAAAATCATTTTGGAAGGTCCTACTGGCTTTTTCTTTCCCTGGCTGGCTATGACAGAGATTAGGCATTTTCTGCTTGGTTTTAGAGGACTCAGTGAAAACCTGTGGGTGATCGGTGAAGGAAGGTAGGTTTTTATCCCCCTGATGTAAGTGCTTTAAAAGCATAGTTACTAAGGATGCCAGACAGACCTGCATTGAATCTGGGTACCATCTTTTAGTAACCCAATGCAACTTAATCCCCCTGAACTTTAGTTCCTCCTTTGTGAGATGGTCAGGAGACCTGTGTCATGGTTTGCTGCAAGAATTAAAGGAGGCAGTACACAGTGTTTGGCACAGGGCCTGATGACTATGGAACATTCAGTAAATCTGAGTTTGTTATCTTTTTTAAGGCAGAGCGTAAGAGAACAGTGTTTCCCAAGCTTTAATGTGCACGTGGACGCCCTGAGGACCAGGTCAACATCAATGAAAATTTTGGCTCAGCAAGTTTAGAGGGAGCCTGGGCTCTGCATTTGAATCAAGCTTGGATGCAGCTGGTCAGTGGGGCTCTCTGGTCCACCAGGCTAATAGCTCCTGGTGAGGGACTGAGTTTCCCACTCCTAGGAGGGTCCAAGGAGAGGTCAGATGACATTTTCCTAAAAAAGTCAGAGGTCCTTCCATCTGGGAGGCTATGGGATGCTTTCCAGCCCTGGGACTCTCTGGTTTTCTTGGCTGGAACTTGGAATAGATGTAAAGTGTGACTCCTTAGAGGATATCAGGATTGGGACCAGGATGGAGGGGTGGACAGCCTAGGAGTGCCCAGCACAGAGCCGACGGCCTTACTCACTTTGCCTCTGGGTCGTACTCAGCCCAGATGGCCTTGAACTCATCCAGGTGATGAGGGCCCAGGATGGACCAGTCCCGTGTGAGGTAGTCAAAGTTGTCCATGATGACAGCCACAAAGAGGTTGATGATCTGTAAGAGAAGGACCAACGGCTCCCAAGGGAAGGGCAGGCGATGCAGGGCACCAGAGAAGCTGGGAGGTGTCTTCCAGACATGGGGGTACAGCTTCTGCACCCTCATCCCAGCCTTCCTACACAACCCACATTCCATGCGCCAGCAAGACTGTGCTCACTCCTATGCCCCTGCACGGCAGGCTTGGCCAGAGTTTTGTGCCTGCTCTTTAAAATCCACCCTGAGAGGCTCCATTGCACAATTCCTACCTCAGCCTGCAACCCCACCTCTGTGCCCTGGCCTGTGTCTCTCTTGCTGCTCCTGCCTTTTCTGTCCATGTTGGAGAATTGAGTTTCAAGGCTTCTTCACACATGGGCTCCTATTCAGGTTTAGATCTAAAAAGTCCCTCAGACTTTTTCTATGTGTAGAAGGCTCATGGGGCATGACCCTCAGCAGTGCACTCGTCTATCAATGAGCTTGATGGCTGCTGGGAGATGGAGCCAGGTAGAGGTGTGTCACTGAGGGCCTGCCCTGCAGGGCTGAATTCTTGTCCCTATCTCCTCCCTAGACACTCTGCTTTCTGCACAAGCTCAGCACCTTTTCTGGCGCTATGCCCTCCTCTGACACCCTGCATCTGCCCTGGAGTTAGCCGACCAGGGACTGAAACTCCGAGCCAAAATCAATCTCTCCTCCTTTCAGCTCTGGGCATTCAGCATCATGTGTCCAGCAACGGGAAAGTGAGCAGGACAATGTCCTTGCTCCTGTGAGCTCCAACTGGGCTGGGACCAGGTCTTACGGTGCTTCTGCCCCCTGTATATGGCCCTGTGCCTACCACACATCAGACCCTCAAACAGCAGCTTTGAACCAGTGCAGGAAGGAGAGCCTGCAGCGCCCTCCACATGGACAGACAGTAATCCTGATGTTCAGGGTGACGTGGGGCTCTGCTTGTAACCCCACTGGGATCCCTGGGGGGGCTGTCTTGGGAGTCTCACCCTCCTTATTGTGGGACAAATTTCTTTTCCCCAAGGAATAGTAGGGTCGAGGAACAAGTAGGTATAAATAGCTTCATAGGAAACCCCTACCTATTTAGGACACGGTCCCATTAAATTCCTTCCCACTGTCAGTTGTTAGTGAATATACACATAAGAGGTACATATACTATATATTTTGTTGTTGTTGTTTCTGTGGCCAGCTCAGCCCACCCTGGGGGCCAGGCTGGCACAGCATATGGGGCTGGGGATCAAACCGTGGTCCCTGTACTTTCCTAAGCTTGCCTAAGCAGGTGCTTTAGTCCACTGAGCCATCTCATCAGCACAATACACTATGAATTAAATAAAAATATTCTGCAGTTCTTCAGCATGAAAAAGTACGCACACAAAAAAGATCACACCTAACATGACCGTAACAAGAGAGATCTAACCCAGTGCTCCCTGTGTCCCCGAGACACATGCCTGGGAAACACAGCCAGCCAGAAAGGAGGAAGCAGGCCCCGCCTCCTTGGCGCCCCTCCCTGGCCCAGCACTCCAGGCATCTCACCAGAAAGGCGCAGAGCATGTAGAAGCTGATGAAGTAGTAGTAGGCGAAGTTGGTGCCGCACGTGTACTCCTCACCCGGGGCGTAGTCTGACTCTGGGTCACACAGCTTCCCATAGCTGCAGGCCAGCAAGATCTCCTGCCAGGCCTCACCTGTCGCACACCTGGAGGAGAGAAGTCTTGTGAGCCTGTGCGCTCTAGGGAGGTGGCAGACGGGGTGGAGGGGCTGAGTGCACCACCAAGGTGGTGACAGGCAAGCATGACACCACGCAGGGAACCCTGCTGTGGCGCTGGCACTGCCAGTGCAGATCAGGACAGAGCGAAGTGGGGACTGTCGTGGGTAGGGTGGCGGGGACTCTTGCCTGAAGAGCAGCAGCACAGCCTGGGGGAACGTCTGGAAGTTGTTGTTCCGATTTATTTGGGTTCCGTCCACCATAGCAATCTTTCCAAACATCTGCAAGTTACAAAGGGCTCTGGCTTCAGAGCCTAGACCCCAGTGTGGAGTTTCCCACTATCTTTTCCCACCAGACCTGCTCCCTAACTTCACCCCTACCTTTCTCCAACCCCTTCACTTCAAGCCACATGAGATCTGAAGCCCTAAAATCCAGATTACTTTCTAACCCACCAAGCCAAAGAATAGGACAGTGTGCCCAGCTGCAAGCAGACCTGGGGGTCACGGTGTGGACAAGCTTCCCCAGAGGAAGGGCCCCAACCAAAGCCCTAGAGACCAGGTCTGGCTCTGTAGTCCATCTGCACACCAAGGTCACTCCAGCCTCAAGACATGGCAGACTCTGGGACTAAGGTGCATGATCCCCTCCCCAGCCCCGCAGCTAATCCCTATGCTGTTGGGAGGCAGGAGGCAGATGGGGTTGCATGCTGATTGGGCTTGCTCGGGCCCGCAGGCATCTCCTCGAATGTGGCCATGACTCATGCTTGGGCCTTGGCTTGGATGCTCTCACCTGCATGCCAATGACAGCGTAGATGAAGAAGAGCATGACAATGAGCAGAGCCACGTACGGCAGGGCCTGCAGGGCCAGGAGGGAGTGTCTGTCAAGTCCCCGCCACCAGCCTGCAGACCACCCTCCTTCAGCTCAGGCCCTAGGACCCCCAGGACTGCACCACTGGCTCCGCTCCACGATGGGCTTCACAAGTGAGTACAGTTTCCAGGGCCCTTGTCCTGTGGGCAGGGCACCCACCTGGAAGGACTTGATGAATGTCCACAGCAGGGTGCGCACTCCCTCTGCCCGGCTCAGCAGCTTGATCAGCCTCATGACCCGGAACAGGCGGAAGAAGGCACTGGAGATGCGGGCACTCTCATCTGGGTCCTGCGGGGCAGCAGCCCCAGAAGTCAGTCTGGGGACAGCCCCTTGCCAGGGTAAGGGGCAGAGCAGGCACAAGATGCAGTGTGTGTGTGTTGGGGTGATCTCAAGCCCCACCTCGTGGCCCCTGCTGTCCGTTAGCTCTGGACCAGCCTGGGGTTCAGAGCTCAGAGATGTTGGCTGAGAGAGAGGCTAGACGTGGAATGCCAAGCTGTGCAGAGAGCCCAAGGCTGCAGCCAGGCCCCCTGCCAGCCCTCTGGAGCCTCCTGTTCACCTCCCTTTTCCTTAAGATGGCACTGAGCTGAGGACCCTGGTGGCCCCTAGTGTCCTCCAGTGCTAAGTTCCACCAAATCTTGGTTGATCTATAATAAATCCAATCTGTTCAGTCTTATCTGTTCCACCCTATTCTTGGCTGTTTTAAGCTAGGCAAGCACCTGCCCTTGTGCCAGCCTTAGACACAAGCATAACTTTAGAAGAGAGAACCCTCCCTGCCCCTCTTCCTGTGCCCAAAGCCTTGGGCTGGGTGACCTGGACCATGCGAGTCCATGCGAGTAGAGTCCTCTGGACTGCAGCCCCATCAGTATAGAGGGTGCTGGAGAGAAGCCTCATTTTGCAGTTTTGTGGGCTCTCAGGAAGCCACCACATCCATGCAAGTTCTACCGTGGAGCCCCCCACCTCCACCCGGCCCCTACCCTGAGTGCTGGCTGGGCGCACCCCATGCGATGCAGGCAGCCAGCCCAGCATGCAAGCTGCAGGGCAGAGCCGGCCGCATGCAGGGCAGATTCATGCAGCCAGGAATTACAACGTTCCCGCAGCCTCCACCCAGGCAATACAGTCCCCCGCTGGAGGCCAGGAAAGTCTGTGGAAAAAAGAGACGAGGGGAGGGGAGGAGAGGAGAGAGAGGAAGAGGGACACATGGGAGGGAGGTAAAGAGAGGTGTCAGAAAGGACAGACGCAGGGGAGAGTTAAAGAGAGAAAAAGACAGAGGCAGGAGATGAAGGCCCCCAAGTGTTCGCAGTCAGGGACAGGGAGTGAAGAGGAGGATGAAGCTCTGTGGGAAATGTGAGGCCAGGGGGCGAGAAGGGAGGAGAGCGGACACAGACAGGTCCCTTCTCGGCTCTGAGAGGCATCTGCAAGTTTCAAGGACTTGGATGCTTCCTGTTTCCAGGTTACAGGGTACAAGGGTGCCTTGGAAAATACCTATTCATCATCCTCTTTCCCTGAGGCCCTAAGGGAAGTTCTGGCTGCAAGGGGATAAAGTATTTTAGGGGAGCCTGAGAGCCCCCTGCAGATACTCCTCTGCCTGAGCCTGGGACCAGGACCAAGACTCACATCTCAGGGGCCAGGCTCTTACAGAGTGGGTGCCCAGGGTGTGTGAGAGCAACAACTCTTCCTGACTCCTCCAAGCTGCTCCCTGAGCCCATATTTCCTGAGACTTCCCTTGTCCAACTTGCAAGTAGCTGCAGGTAGACTGAACCTGCGCTTCCTCGCTTCCCCTGTCAAGCACGCTGTCTGCAGCTCCTCTGCCCTTGATCCCTGGCTTCCTGCCCATCCTGGCTGGCTGTCAGAAGGCAGCTTGTCTTTGCTGGGTCCCCACCTAGACCAACGAAGACAGCTTCTGAGGGCCGGGCTGGGCTTCAGAGGTCTGAACACACCGTGTGTGGTTCTCAGGTGCAGCAGGACGACGTCTGGTGTGCAGAGCTGTGTCGTGCACAGAGCACACCGGACGTGTGAGCAGTAGGCACGTGTGGCTGTGGCTGTTGTCCTGACGGGGGAAATATGCCTGCTATCCCACAAGCCCAACAGACATGGCGCTAGACCTCTCCCTGGTTTGTGTACCATAAATGTAAGTCAAGTTGCCCAGGATAGGCATGGGCTTTTGATCCTTTTGCCTGAGCCTCCCAGAATATTATGGGCCTGTGCCACTGTGCCTGGCTGTAAGTCATTCTAACATGACTTCGAATGTATGTTACTGGTGGGCCGGTGAGATAGCTCAGGGGACTAAGTGCCTGCCTTGGCAAGTGCAGAGACCAGGGTTCAATCCCGGGCACCACACACCTAACTGACCCCACTCATGGGCACCCTGAGCCGGCCACCAAGTCTAGGTGTGGTGGCGCATGCCTGTAATCCCAGCTCTGGGGAGGCCGAAAACAAGAGGATCACTACAAGTCCAAGCTGCATAATAAGACCCTGTACCAAACACATTTAAAAAATATGCTATAGGTATGGGACATCTGGAGTTTTAAAAAAAAAATCAAGCAGTGCCCAGTGATAAGCTCTGTAACCAAAGAGTAAGAACTTCTATAACCTGACCTCCAAAGCCAAGGAAACTGTTCTGATTTGCCCACACATCCCCCATGCAGGCCTCAAACTTCTGCAAGTAACTATTTTTAATTTGATCTATTTATCTTTTTTTGGTGTCTTTTTGAGACAGGGTCTCACTATGCAGTTCAGGCTGGCCTTAAGCTTACTTTGTAGCTCAGGCTGCTCTCGAACTCACAACAATCCTCCTGCTTCAGCCTCCCAAGTGCTAGGATTACAGGCCTGCACCACCACGCCCAGCTTGATCTATTTATCTTGCTATGCAGAGTTCTCTCTTTCGACTGTGCTTGTGCGGTGTGCTGTTCTTGAACTGTGGGGCCCTAGGATGTTATTTCCCCAGCAAATGTTAAGAGCTTGGGGATGCAGCACACACACACACACACACACACACACACACACACACACACACACACACACACTAGCACACACTCTTGCACTCACTGGTTTTGCCCAGAGCCCACCCGAGTCCTTGTCAGTTCTGACTAGATGGAGAGTTCTGTCTGACACTGTCTGTTCTGTGCATGGAGGATGGCGAGGGTTCCCAGGGCCCTCCACTGGGAGGCAGCCAAGGCCCTGGGTTCCTGCCTGGGCTTGCCTTGCACTGCAGACCCCCTTCCTTGGTGGGATACTGCCGCAGCCCTGGCTAGGGTGGCTCCGAAGGTGAAAGCCCTTATCCACCAGCTCCCTTCTGCCTCTTTACTGTCACCTTTGCCCCCAGATGCTGCTTGGCCAGTCCTGGGGGATACTGTCTTTGGAGCTCAGCCTCTACCTCTCAGCTCCCCTCTTCCCTGTTTCCTCTGGCCTCCCGCACTCTGTAGCTTCCCAGCTTCAGATGTCCAGCAAGGCCACACTCCCTGGGTTCTGCTTATAAAACCTTGTCAGGGGAAATACAGGGTTCTCATCCCATGTCCAGGACCTCTTCCTTTCCTCTGAATCTCTTGGTCCTACTCCTGTGGCCCTCTACTTTCTTAGTTCAGGTTTCAAGACAGATGAAGGATCAGACACATCTCCATGGCCAGCACCTGCCACCATCCTTCCTCACCTGGGTCACTCAGTAGCTCCCCAAATGCCCTCCTTGGGTCAGTCCTGCTGTGTTCTTCAGTGAGAGCTCAACACAGCAGCCAGAGTGACCCTTTTAGAACCAAAGGGCTCTCCCCTTTCTCAGAACAAAAGCCAAGGTCATAGGGTGGCCTTCAGGTACCCAGATGATCTGAGCCTTCCTTCTCTCCTCCTCATCTCTGCCCTTCTCTACTCCAGCTCAAGGGCTTCCTGCTGTTCCTCAAGCTCAGCAATCATGGTCCCACCCCAGGGCCTTTGCACATGCTCTCCTCCCTCCCCACAATGCCCTTCATCTCCCATCCCTGCATGGTTTATTCCCTTGTTTCATTGAGATCTCAAGTCCAGGCTCTTCTTCACACCCACCCTCCCCTTCCCTTCCACTCCACATCCTTATCTTCATTTATTTTTCCTCATATAATCTATTGTGTGCTGCAGTTATTTATTTTGGGGGGTCTCTACAATTTTATTTACTACTGTTTCTTTAGCACCAAGAACCACAGCAGACACAAGGGATGAATATTTGTGGCATAAATGAATGACGGAATCCCTAGAGAAAGGGCCCTAGTTCTAGTCATTTCCCTCCTGCCCATCAGATTAACACATTAGAAGTGGAATGTTCAACCTTGGGTCACTGCCCACGGCCTGCCATGTCACGTCCAACCCGAGCTGTCCTGCGCACTCGCACATGTCCGCTTCCCACGCCACACACCTGACCCTTCCCTTCACATCCTGGACTGTGTCTCTTCCAGGGCTTGGGGTGCTGACCCCTCACCACCTCCCTGAAGCTGTCCCTGAGTGCCGGACCCGAGAGGACCTCTGCCTTCCCCAGCAGCTTGCCTAACGCACTCTGGTGTGCTCACTGTCCACCTGGTAGCTCAGTATCTCTGCCCTACGGGGACATAGCTCTTTGGGGGGCAGAAGCCATGTCACCTTCCTCTCTGTAACCTCCGGGGTGCCATGTTGCCCACGCAGTGGGTACTCCACAATCTGAGGGCTGAACAAGTGTTTTCCGCCCCACCCTAGTAATGGCTTTGCTTGAGGGTACTCACATCAATCTCGCTAAGGATGACATCGATAATGCTGCCGATGACAATCAGAAAGTCAAACACATTCCAGGGGTCTCCAAAGTAGCCCTGACAGGGAAACAAAACATGGGAGATCGCTCAGCTTTGGGGGAGGGGGCCTGGTGGCCAGCAGAGGGCAGTGTTCAGCCCACCATACTGCAGATCTTGGGGGCAGGCCACTGCGTTGTGTCCAGGCCCCGACTTCCCACTGGAGCTTTCAGCCCACCAGCCTCTCCCTTTGGCTCCTTCACGCTCTTCCTCTAGAATGCACAGTGGTGTGAGTTGGGAAGTAGAGACTTGGGACCTTTTTCTGGCAGGGAGTAATTTCATCCTGGAGCCCTTCTTGAGGTCCAGACTGAGGTTTAACAAAGCAGAAAAACGGGGTGGCTGGGCTAGGCTGAGAACTGCAACACTGGGATTGGGAACCAAAGAAAAAGCTGTCAAGGTACTCCCCTGGCCCCTGGCCAGGGCCTGTGTTTGGAGCAGAAAGGAAGCAGAGGAATGTAGGATGATCTCGGAAGAAAAGGCAGAGATGAGGTAGCCGCCATTCCAGCAGCCAATTCTGGCAGCTGAAAGTTTCACCCAGCCCGCACCTGGCCACTGCAGGTAGAGGTGGACAAAAGACTGGACAGGTAGGAGCCTAACTACTGGAAAAGGGGTCTTTGGTAGAATAATGAGGGGACATGGAGCCAAGTGCCCAAGACTCCAGTGGGTGGACGCTGATCTCTGGCCTGCGGTCCCAGCACTCACCCGAGCCTTGAAGGCCATCAGCTTGAGGATCATCTCCAGGGTGAAGATGATGGTGAAGGCCACGTTGAGAATGTCTGAGATGTGGTTCATCTGCTCTGACTGGTTGTAGTGCTGCAAGGAGGATGTGGGAACGGTGGGCCAGGGGTCTCAGCCTGTAGATTGCGTTCTTTGAGCTGCACCACTTCGGGGGTGATCCCTGCTCTCAGTGGGCCCCTCCTCTTTAGCTTTGTTTTAATGAGAACCTGCTTTAGCAGTTCCCTTAATTCTACCAACTCTCAAAGATGCCCCTAAACCTACACCCACCACAAAGAGACAAAGGAAGGAGAGGGAGAGGGAGCTTCTTCAAGTGTAAGTCCTTCTAAGTGTTTTAGGGCTTCAAGCCCAGAGCTCATGGGAAAAGAGGGAGGGAGGTCCTCAAGGGGAGCTGTGACAAGTTCCATGTAGTCATTTGGACACAGGGGTAAGAGGGAGGGTCCCTGGACTCTGTGTGGTTCGTGTCAAGATTGGCCAGCGGGAAATGGAACATGGCAAGCTTTCTGTGCCAGTGTGCTGTCCCCAGTGACGTTGGCATTTCAGGCTGGCATTTAAATTGGCAACTTTGGCACCCTTGACCCATAGCTATGGCCTGTCCTAAATCCACATCTTTATACATTTCTTCCTTTTCCTTTAGAAAGTTGATTAAATCCCAGCCCTTCCACAAAACCTTTCCAGGTAGTTTAGAAGATCTGACGGCTGTCCCTGTTCAATTCAGTCTGATTCAGCGTAAACACAAGCCAGTGCTCAAGATCCTCTATGGGATGTGGGCCTGCTGGCTCAGTGACTTTCTTTCCATATTCTCATGGCTGGATGATAGGTGATCTTATTGTTGGGTGGGTCCTGGGCTCCAAGGGGCAGGGAGCCTAAGTGTGCAATCCTATTTATATAGAGTTTAAATGATCACATCCTTAATTAAAGCTTGGTAATGAGATCGTTGATTATTATACTGTAAGGGGTGCTCCACTCCTAAGAGGCACACCTGTTCTGTGAACACTAAGCCCATTTCTCTTGGGACAGAGGCAGGATTCCCACAATCACCATTCAGATTTGCAGTGGCAGAAGAAAACTAAAACCCTTTCCACTTCCTAAATTTCTTCTTTTTCAGATCTCCTGTTTACAGAATCACTACACTATCTGTATGGGTGAACTTGCTCTTTAAGGAACTCCAAGTATGTGATGACAAAGGGTAGAACCAATGTCCTGTGTCCTGCGCAGCACCACACCATGCAGTGCTGGCATGTAGTAGGTACTCTGGAAAGATCCCCCTGGGGACACTGGGGAACCTACCGAGCTCACCCAGCTCTGCTCCGGGACCAGGGCCCAGGCCAGACAGTGTCGGCTCTTGGAGGCACCTTACCTGCATGCCCAGGCAGATGGTGTTGAGCATGATGAGTGCAAACATCAGGTATTCAAAGTAGGAGGAGGTGACGATGTACCACACCTGGTACTGGTACGGGTTTTTGGGGATGTAGCACCTCAGTGGGCGGGCCTTGAGGGCATACTGCACGCATTGGCGCTAGAACAGAACACAACAGAGAGGTCAACATCAAGCCTCCCTCCCTCTCCTCACCTACATCCCTGGGCTTGAAGGAATCCCACATTCTGTGCCCTGCATCCACAGCTATGGCCAGGAGCTTGGAACCAAGGGGCTCTATGGACTGGGCTCTCTTTGATTATCACAGCCCATTCTGACCACAACTTCCTTTCTTTGATCATCGTGGAGATTCCAAGAGAAGATCTCTTCCCCCACACCCCATTTTATCAACTGGGATAGCTCCAGGTTGGAGATAGAGTGGGGTACATGAAGGTTGGAACTGGACATCAGGTGGAGGTTCTGGGGTCAACCACAGGATGCTCTTCTCTGGATAGAACCCATAGTGAAGGCAGTGGGAGGCTGCTGAGGTCCAGCCCTCCATCCTCAGCTCAGGGCCCAGGCACCTGGTTCTTGTCCAGCTCACAGTTCTTGTACTCGGTCTCTCCCTGCTCCTGGAAAGTGACGATGACAAAGCCCACAAAGATGTTCATCATGAAGAAAGCAATGAGGATGATGTAAATGATGAAGAAGATGGCCATCTCCACTCGGTTGTTGTAGATGGGGCCCACGTCCTCCTCATTTGCATCTATGGCCTTGTACAGCAGCCTTGGGAGAGGAGAGGATGGGTGGAGAGGAGGGGCCAGACGGGATGAGGCTGAGCTGGGCTGGCACACACGGACATGGGTAGGTAAGGAGTGAAACGGGAGAAGGCAGCACTTGGCAGCAAGGACTGGAGCCGATCCTGGCCTGAGCCTGCCTGCGCCATGGTGCCCTCTCTCTCCCTACCTAACAGTAGGTTCCCTAGTGAGGAGGGAGGCACACAGCCATGGGGGAAGGGCCACCTGTTTTTAGAGCCCCTGATATGGCTCACTTTGGAGTGCCCAGTCAACACACGGGTCCTACAATCCAACAATGCCACAGAGTCGGCATGGTGTGGTGGCAGTGGCAGGAAGGCCAGTAAACTTCCTGGCTCTGCCTTAACTGTGCCCCTGGTGGACCCAGGCATGGCCCTCACTCACTGGGGCCACCCTTCGAAGGTTGAAACTGT
Source organism: Ctenomys sociabilis (assembly GCA_004027165.1). NCBI lineage: Eukaryota > Metazoa > Chordata > Mammalia > Rodentia > Ctenomyidae > Ctenomys > Ctenomys sociabilis. The sequence continues at coordinate 188,952 of PVKA01000198.1, forward strand.
GAAGAGTGACATCATGGCCGAGAGCACGTTGTCAAAGTGGAAGTCGTTGTGTAGCCACTGTCGGGGACGCAGTTCTATCTGGGTGGGGTCCCCATCCTTGTACACGTAGTAGAAACCCCTGAAGTAAAGAGGCCCAGTCACTCCTCTGAGCATGGCCGGGCCACCTCTGCCCTACTCCCATCTTCTGGGAGGTGAGTGTGCAGGAAAAGAGAAGGTCCAGATCTGGGACCCGAGGGGACACTACCAGGCACTCCCTCCTCATAGTGGTCCAAGGAAAGGGGCTTCCCTCCTGGGCCTCTTGGCTCAGGTGCCATAGTTCCTGGCCCCTGCTATGAGGACCCTTCCAGGTGACCCCTCCCACAAGCTCCCAGTCCATGGAGCAGCACGCACTTGCACTCCTCTTCTGTCATCTTGGATAAGTCATTGCAGCTGAAGAACTTCCCCTGCATCCAGAGAGGGAGGGAGGGAGGGAGCACATTGTCATGGAAAAGGGACAGAAAAGTGGGCTGTGGAGAAAGGAAGGCCAGCTTCTCTCCTCTTAGAGGCTTCCCCACCTTGGAGCAGGGGCCCAAAACAGCCTTTTTCCTTCAGCATCATCCATCTCCACAACTTCCCCTGGTTTCCCCACCTGGCCTAGATGCAGCTGGGAAGCCAGCACCTTTCATGAGCACTTACTGAGCGCCCCAGGCTAGGCCCCATGGGGTGAAAATGTGTGCATGCACAGCTGCCACCTGCCCTCTCCTCCAGGATCCATGGCAACTGAACCTCTTCCCCTCTCTGGATGCTACAGGGAGACTCTCCTCACTCTCCGTATTACACAGTAGGGACAGGGCTCAGCCCACCTCCCACCTCTTCTCTCCTGCCTGTGTGCCAGCCCCCAGGGCCTGCTTTGGGAACAGGAGTCAGCGGAGGGATCCCAGCTGGGCTCAGAGATGGACCCTAGCCAAGCTCTGAGGATTCAATCTATGCCTAGAGAGGAATACAGGCCCCAGCATGCCCCACGCCCATGGCCTGGGTTGGGGGGAGGTCTGTGGCCCCTAATTGACTTCAGCAAGAACAGTATCCCCTTTTGTCAGTGCTACATACTGGATACCTGAACAAAAGGTGTTGATTGCTAAGTCTTCATGGGACTGAATTAGTTGTAAAATCTGTAGACTTTGGCCCGGCTCATCTAAGGCCTCGGAGGGAAATGTCTCAGCTAAGGGCCAGACTAACTGAGAGCCCAGCTATCTGGGGCCCTGCTGGTCTGTGCTGTTCCTTAGGGATGCTGGGGTGGAGGGTGGAGGCTGGGTCGGTAGGATACTGGGAGAACAGCAGAGTGGAGGCCCAGCTACCACTGGGGAAGGCTCTGGGCCTTTGAAACCTAACACCCAATTTAATATGGAAAGCAAAGCGAAACTCTGTCACAGGATGTGGAGTGCACAGGAGAAGTTTCCAGAATCAAATGTGATGCAAACTGCCAATGGTGACCACCGTGTTCCCACTAGCTGGGCAGGCAGGAGCAGAAGGCTTCTGAGAAGAAACCACAGCACAGAGCTGGATGCTGAGGGCCAGTGCTCTTGTCCAAAAGGGCTGTGATAGCCCAAGCAAGGGGCAAGAGCAGCTCTTTCTCATTCCTCCAGTGTGCCTGGTGCCTTGCTGTGCAGCTGGCTGTGTGGTCTGACACCGATGATGCCCTCAGGGGGACTCTGGGGCCCTAAGCCTAAGGAGGGGGCCAGGCTTTGCTGGACAAGGAGGTGACAGCCACATGCTGCAGGTTGGCAGAATGTCCTGACACTATAGGCACCCTTACCCCTCAGGACAGTACAACACAATCCATCCCCTGGCAGGGCCTCTAGAAGCCTGTCCAGACTATTTTCCCCAGTACCTGTCCCCTGTTCTCTATTTCTATGCCCTGCAGAAAACCTGAGAGTTTGAGGCATGCAGAGATCAGAGTCTATGGAAGGGGAGACTCTTGTAGGTTGATTCCTAGAGAGGAAATGAGCACCTGTGCTCTCCTAGAAAAGGCAGAACAGAATCAGGCCAGACCCAGATGTGAAACAAAGGCCTGCTGCACCCAGGACCTCCAGTGGACAGTGTGGTGCAGACATCCCAACTGGTAACACGGGATGGAGAAGGTGGAGGTGTGGGGTTGAGGCGGGGTGCATTAGACAGATCTGGCAGGACAGGAGGCAGGGGCAGGGTGGTAAGGGGAGTGTGACTGCCAAGCCTGTGGGTC
>PVKA01000198.1:191269-242221 GCA_004027165.1 Ctenomys sociabilis
GGGGGGCTCACCTTGAAGAGCTGGACTCCGATGCAAGCAAACATGAACTGCAGGAGTGTGGTGACCAGGACAATGTTTCCAATGGTGCGGATGGCCACGAACACGCACTGCACCACATGCTGGAGAGGGAGGGCCAAGCCTGCACCAGCTGTACCCCACGGCCACAGCCAATAGACCCCAGGTGCGCAAGACTCGCTGCCTCCCAGAGAGCTCTCAGGGAGATATTGCATGCGCGCGCGCGCGCGCACACACACACACACACACACACACACACACACACACACACCCGTGTAACCAAGGAGATGGACCAGAGCTCCAGCTATGGCTGGGTAGTATTCTGGAGCTGGTACCTGGGGTCCTTTCTCTCCCTACACCCGGCCCCCTCACACCTTTAGCCCTTTGGCCCTGTTGATGGCTCTGAGTGGCCGGAGAACCCTCAGCACCCTCAGGATCTTCACCACTGAGATGGCGCTGGACCTGCAGAAGGTTCATGGGGGGCTGAGTACGGCCAATCTGGCCCACCCAACAGTTTCTCCACATGGCCATTTATCTACTACTGAGCACTTCCACCTCCCTTGGCCTTAGACTGTGCATGTCCAGTCCTGGTAAAGCTGCTCCCTACTAGCAGGCCAAGGCTAGCTCTCATAGATGGGCCACATGACAGAATAGGGGCTTCCTCTCCCAACAGGAAGAGTGACCCAGTGGAGGACTATGGTCTCCCAGAGCAAGACAGCACTGCTCTCTGTCTTCCTTCCCAGTGCTCATGATAGGGCTCTACCCACTGAACATTGCCACTCCAGTCCAACTGGTTACAACCCATGGGTTCCCCCAATCCACAGCCCTGAGAGACCCTCCTCATGATGCCCGCGAAGCAGAGGGTGGCCCTCCCACTCTGAAGCCCATGCCCTGCGCTGGCCTCTGCCACTGCTCACTCAAGCCCCATGGAGATGAGGGACACAGCCACCACCAGCAGGTCCAGGATGTTGAAGTAGTTGCGGCAGAAGGAGCCCTTGTGCAAGAAGGCACCGTAGGTGGTCATCTGGGGGGGGAGGGGCACCATACTGAGTGGGAAAGGCTTGGGGACAGGCCATCCCACAAAAAAGGCTTCCTCTCCTAAGTCTGACCAGGAAAGGCACTTGCTAAGGCTTTTCTAGCAGCTGAAGTGCTGCTAAGTCCCTGCTCACTGCTCCAGGTGCGGGTGGAGTGGGCCTGCTCAGGGCAGCAAACAAACTCCTCTGCCTCCCCAGGAAACTTGAGAAGTCTCTTCTGGCCAGGATTGCTGAGCTGAGCTGAGCGGCCCCTCCAAACTCCAACCTTCAACAGGGCCTGGATCCCCTCTCTCACCCCTCTGTAGTCCCCTTCCCAGCTCCTGCTTCCCTGCCCCCTCACAGGTTTCTTCTCTAACCAACTTTGCACAAGCCCCTTTCACATCCTCATAGTTGGCTGAGGAAGCTTTTCCTGTCATTCAAGTCCCTATATGATTCTGTCTCTTGCTATTCCAGCCCTAGTACCAGGGCTCCTTGTGTGCGCAGTATATCCCAGCCCAGAAGGGCCACTGCTTCCTCTCTAAGCGCATTCCCATGCCTTACAGTGTGTATTTGTCGTTAGCTGTCCTCCTGGGATCCTCAGGCTGTCTCTGCCTGATTAAGTCCTGTCTGACTTCAAGAACTAGATCTAAAGTCTCCACCCCTCAGAGTCACCTGACCTCAGAGAAGCCACGATCACTCTCTGTGTGACTCAGTAGCTGAAGCCCTGTGTTCAGGGTGACCCCAGGGTCTGCTGGGGCCAGCTCCTGTGTGCACTGCCCTCCCCTCTCCTTGTGGGTGATGAGGAATGCTGGAGCTACTGGGTTCCAGGCTCAGAGGGATCCTTCCCCTTCCCAGCCCATTGCCCCTGTGACGGCCTCAATACAGTATGCCACTCCTGAGGTCAGAAAGGATGTGCTACAGATAAAGTATAAAAAGGACACCACAGGACAGAGCTGCCAGAAACCCAGGTCAGACAACGGTCACTTCTCTGGGCATTCCTGGAGGGAAAGACCTTCCCAATCACTAATAATCAAGGTCTAGGAGAAAATCCAGCTCCAGGTCTGCTCTTAGGCTTACATGGTGGAAAGGTACCAAAGGTTTTGCAGCCATGGGTGTGACCTGCTGAGAGGTGGCAGGCGACATCTTGGCTGCACTCCAAGTCCCCAGGCTTCCAGACACCTACCCACTCACCATCTCACTCTGGTTGAAGCCCTGTCATCTCCTAGCTCCCACAAGGCCTTCCTTCTATGTCCACTTTCCTCCTGCCTTTCTCCCACCCCCTAGCCCAGCCCTGAGTATGTTCACTGGATACAAGTTGGAGCCACATCAGGACGTGTCCCTTTCCAGCTCAGAGGAGCCCCACACCCGGGGCTGTCTGTCCCCGAGCCTCACTCACCTTGAGGACAATCTCCACAGTGAAGACAGAGGTGAATGCGATGTCAAAATACCCAAGGATCTGGGGATGAGGCAGGGGAGATGCAGCCAGTGAGAGGAAGGTGGGCATGGTGCCACATCCACCATTGCTAGCATCGCCATTGTCACCCAAGCACACAGACAGTGCCTGCCTTGCTCCTCCCTAAGTGACAGCGCACTTGAACTCTAAGAAACTCTGAGGCCTGCCTGCAGCCACCCAGACACCAGAGTGAGATGTGTGTGCTGGGGTGGGGGGTTCCTGAGCCAGCAAAAGGGGCCACCATCACCTGGTTCCGCGTGGATTCAGCCCGGATGGGGTCCTCAGCAGCTAGGGCAGCGCTGCTGAGCAGGATGAAGAGCAGGATGAAGTTGGTGAACCAAGTGGCATTGACGATGCGGTGACACAGAACACGGATCCTGGAGTGGCAGAGAGGGGGATAACTGTGAAGCTGCTAGAAGCCTGGGCTCCACTCACCTCTGTGCTTAAGAGGGGCACCAGATCCACACCCTGTCCCCCCAGGCCAATGGGAAGCATAGCCTTATGTCCTCTGCTTGGGACATGCAGGGAGTTTGGCCCCCTCCGTCTTTGTCCCATCTCCCACATGAGACACCCTGCCACCTGCCACGTGTCATGTCTCGACCCTGAGGTTCCCCCACAAAGGGTGAAGCAGACTGAGCTCCAGTGGAAGCCTGCCCTCCTCCAGCCCTAATCACGTCCTGTCTGAGACTTGCTAAGAGAGGAGCCAGTGTGCATGACCCCATTAGGTGTGAAGACTGATGGGTTTAAAGGCCTTACTCTTCCCTGAATTTTATTTTACTTTTAAAGGTTTTCTGTTTTTGGTGTTGGTGCTGGAACCCAGGCCCTCAGGCCTGCTCAGCAAGTGCTCCGCCCGAGCCACACCCCTGCCCAATACCAGCATTTGAAACAGGGCCCAGGATCTTAGGTTCAAAGAGCAGGTTTCTCATGGGTAATCATAGGCATGGAGAATGAAGCAGTCCTTTCAGAGCAGGAAAGCAGCCTTCTCTGAGGGCTGCAGCTGTCACCCAACATGGCACCAGGGAGACACCCACTTATTGGTAGGGCTGAAGATGAAGAAGGAGCTGGCTTCCGGAATGGGCACTGCCTTCTCTTTCAGCTGCAGCTCAGCCAGGGGGCGTGGCCGGGGGCTCACTGGAATCTCAGGTTCATCTTCCTCATCATCCCCTGTGGGGAGAGAGGGAGAGATTAGGGTTGTCTCCCCAAATTTCACAATGCCCTTGTCTTTCTGTGCTCAGAGGCTTCCGGGAAGTCTGCTACTCCAAGAGACAAGATTTCTAGCCCTGCCTCCAACTCTGTTCAGCACCAGACTTTGTGAATCTGGGGGCTGGAAAGTTGTTGCAATAAAAGCACTTCTGAGCTCCCCAACTAGGCAAGAATTCTGAAAGTAATAATTTCAGAGGAACTTCCAGCATTGGTATTTCTTGAGCACCAGCAACAGGGCCATGGCAGGCACAGGATGAAACAGAGGAGAGAGAAAAGGGTGTCCCCACCCTGCTCTCTGGTCTTGGGGCCTCAGGAGAGAGCGCACTAAAGCTGGGGTGTAAGGGCCCAGCGAGCACACTGCATGCTCCCCGGCCTCCTCTTGGTGCCTCCCTGCTCCTCCTGGGCCTGGCAGGAGCTTCGGAAAGCCAAGAACTCCAGATCCTACTCTCCGCTCTGGACCGGGGAGGGTTCCCTCACCCACCCAAATGCCACTCCCATTTCCCTGCTTGCCAGAGAAGCTATGGCTCTTCCTTCTTCCTCAAAGTGGTGTCCTAAAATGACAGACACTTCTCATTGTGCCAGGGCCACCATGAACTCTAGAGGCACACCGTCTGCCTAACTGTAGAAGCTGTCTTTTTTTTTTTTTTTTTTTTTTTTGTATTTTAGGACAGGGTCTACAGGGTGTTCAGGGTATCACTGCGTAGATTGAACTCATAGCGATCTGCCTGTTTATAGCCTCCCAAGAGCTGGGATTATAGGTGTACGCCACCACACCGGTCTCAATTGCCCTGAGGCCCCCCTGCGGGTGGCTTGAACATCCTCCCTGCCCCCTGCAGTCATGCCTGCTTGCAGGGGCTTTAATCTGCTGAGCTATTTGGCCCACTTCCTTCATAAATACTTGCTGAAGAAAATAAAACAGGTTGCGTGGGGCTTTCTACCATGTGCAACTGGCAGGTTGGCAGATGGCATCTGTGCAATGATAGGCACAGAAGGACATCTCATGTCCTGAGCTCTCCATGGGGCATCCAGGCAGGGGACACACAAGAGACTGCCCTGGGAGAATCCACGCCAGCACAGTTCCCCCTTAGTCACAGTTGAGGATCCTCACCTGGGAAGTCAGCTGAGGGGTAGGGGTCCTTCACCTCATTGACGTTAGATTCAAACTCATCAATTTTCAGCTGTAGGAGGGAACATAAGGAAGACCTTGGTGAGGCATAAGGTCAGACAGCATAGCCAGACCCCTGGGGGAAGAGCCAGAGCCTGTGTGAGCCTGTGTGAGCTCCTGCTCAGTTCTACAGCAGAGGGTTGAGCTCCCCACCCCTCCCGGATCTCCAATCCTGCTGGGACCCAGTTCCTTGACTCCTTGGCTCCATTTCCTTAGTCTCTGAAAATGTTGAACAAAACCAGACTGGAGCAAGCACTGCAGAACCAGCCATGGCAAGAAACCAGGCTAGGCTCCTCCATAGAGCAGTGGTGTCAGGGAGAAGGGGAGGTGCTCTGGGGCAGGAAGCTGGGGCTCTGCGGAAGTCTGAGCCTCTCTCTTAGCCCAGGAGTCCCTGGAGGAGGACTGGCTGTCCCTCCCACAGAACAAGATGCTCTGGGCTGGCAGCTGGCCCCTCTCCCACCTCCCCTCCCTGCCCCACCAGTTCCCCAAGGCACAGGGGATGGAGAGACCTTCAGAGCTCCCACCTGCCATCTAAAATACCCCACAAAAAGTCTCACCTTGGCGGTGGTAGGGATGCCTTCCCCCTTGGGTTTCTGCTCCAGCTTCTTAGTCATCGTAGCCTTCTCTTCCTCAGACTTCTCTGGGAGACCCCTGAGTTAGAAAACCAAGGAGCACTGAGGGGTCTGCTCAGCCTGACAACACCCTCAGGAGGAGCCCATGTGCGGGAAGGAGCACCGGTGCCTGGGGGGGAGGCAGTGGCTTGGGCAAGTCCTTCTCTGTGAGGAGAAAGAACAACGCACAGCCCACGCTTAGGGCTTTCTGCTCAGCCATGTTCAAAGTCTGTTGTTAGTGAATGGGTAGAACCTGGCTTTGTACCCAGTTCCTGTAGGAGTCACAGCATGGAATCATATCTGGCTCAAGACGGCTCCTATTCTGGAAGTGCTTGAACCCCAGTGCTGGTCTCTGTCTTGCTTGCTCCTCCTAACTTTCCTTCCCAAGAGTGCAAATTCCTGCAGGCAGGGCACCTGGAGCAGCAGGCCTGTCCCAAGCCTAGCAAGGTGGCCCACCAAGGTGGTTCTCTGATGACAGGCAGCCTTGGCACTCACAGTGACCACATTAGATACGCAGGACCTTGGTCCACCTTACCTGATTTGAACCAGCTGAAACAGAATTTGTATTTTAACAAGGTCTCCACAAGGTCTGTTTGCAGTATGAGTTTGAGGAACACTGTCTGGAAGACTAGTCCTTCTATTCTTAGAGGAGAGTCCTAGGCTTCAGAGTGATAGGGCAGATCCCGGCTGGAGTGACCCGTGAAGGGCCTGAGCAGGAAGCAAACCCCTGCCTCAGAGGGAACACCCTGAGGCTCAGCAAGGACATGAGCCCTTCCAAGTGCTGTGACGCAGTAGCAGGGCTGGGAGGAGAAAGCCAAGTAGTCCTCAGCATGTGGCCTGATCATGTGGACAGGCTCTGCCAGTCCATCTGAGGCCTGTCTAGAAGGCCAGCTCACTTCTCCCCGCCCAAGGATTGCGCGTTGGCCTTCAGTAGCCCGGGTGTCCTGGCTCCAGGGAAGACTAGCCTGGAGAGAGGGGGCCATAACCAGGACCCAGAATTCCAGCTCCCTCGGAGGATGCAGCGCTCACCTGGACATCTTCCTACGTTTTCTCTCCTCAGCCTTGGCCTTCTGGGCAGAAGTTAGGCTCTCCGCCTCAGCCAAGTTATCCACAGCAATGGCCAGGAAGACATTGAGCAGGATGTCTAGGAGAGTCCAGTTGAGGAAACTCGGTTGCAGGTGGGAGGGAGCCTCTGGGGCAGGAGTTGCTTCCTGCCTGGGTGCTGGCAGGGTCTATCCCTGGAGCGTTTCTTGCCACAGCTAAGCACAGGACAGTGCGGGCACTGGACATAGACTGGAATCCTTGGGGGAAGCTCTGTATACATGACTGGGCCTGAATCTGCTCATCCCTGGATCCAGCCCGATTCTGGCCAGAATCAATCCCTGTTCCCAACTCCCACAGCAGCCTACAGGGGGCACCAGTGAGGCACAGCAAGTAGGCCTGCTGCTTCATGCTTGAGCTCAGTACAGATTCCCTCCCAAAGTATCGGATTCCACAGTGCAGGCATAGGGACCCTAGGCACTACCAACATCTCTCTGGCCCTACCTGCCTTGTCCTCTGATCTGCTCCACTTATCTCTGGCTTGGCCTAGCCCAACATTCCTGGTCCCAGTGCTCAGAACGACCACCCCTGGCCACAGGTCCTGCTTCCTTCCTGTCTGCCCTTGAACCTCAGGACCAGGCTGCACACCGTCTCCACTCTCCTCAGCTGAGCCCTATACCTGCTCCCCTGCTCCAAGCTCACCAACCTGCCAGGGACTAATTCCCACCCCTGTGGCACCTTGTGGCAATGGTGCCTGTGGTTCCCAGACCTTTCTGGCGGGAGGAACTGCCTATCACCATCCCTGCCTTTCTAGGGTCCTGTCCTCTCACTCATCGCCTGGGCTCTACCTCCAGCCAGAGGGCCCTGTTGTCTACAAGTGGGCACCCTCCACCCCTCTTTTAAGCCCTTCTTCCCATTCCTTAGTCCCTCTCTGCGTCTTCCCCCAAGAGGATACAGTTGCCACACACGAAAAGTATGATGAAATAAATGCACACAAGCACGCCTGGGTAGGTCGGCCCTCCATAGGCCATGATGCCGTTGTACATCACAGAGGTCCAGTCTTCGCCAGTCAGGACCTGAGGTGACGAGGAAAGGAGGAGACAAGGGTGGGGATGCAGACATTGTGCCTGCGTGGTCCGAAAGGCTTCTTGTGGCCCTATCTGGTCTCCCAGGCCTGTCCTCATTCCGCAAGTGACTACCTCCTGCTCTCTCTACCATTCCTCTTCTAATGATCTAACCCTTTCCAAGGTGCTCGAGGGCCAAGGAAGTTGACCATGGGGTCACTATGCCCCCAGCTCTGTTCCTAATGCCCAGACTAAACTGGACTGCACCCCCCGCCTCCAGAGATAGTGTGAATGTCAGGTCCCTTGAGAGGCATGATACCCGAGCAGCCACCTGGGGCGAATGGAAGGCAAAGAGTGTCAAGCCGTCCACAGGGTCAGCTGACTGTCACCTACTGCCCCTCTGGCTGAGATTTGGGCTATAGCTGAGAGGCATATTTCTATGCTCCACACTAAGAAAGCTGCTCCAGGGGGGATCTGCAGCTCTCAGGGATCTCGCTGAGCCACAGCTGCCTCCCTTAGACAGCTTCCAGTGAACGGGGGGCAGAGATGGCCCTGGTGCTTTCCAGCCTAGGAGAGGAGCAAGCACTTTGACTGACTTCACTCTCAGGGACACAAGCAGGCACCTCTGCCCTCATGGCCCTTCTAACTTCAGTCACCCTGCCTACTCTGGGCCTCCACTGTGCAAAGTAACCAGGACCACGATAAATCAGCTTGCGCACAGCCGCAGTGGAGAGCACAGGCAAGTGCATACTACAGTGGCAAGAAGCATAGGTGGGTGGGGTCCTGGAGAAGGACACTGAACTGAACCAACAGATCAGAGAAGGCTTCTTAGAAGAGAGGATGCTGCCCTGGCCTCGAAGGACGAGCAGCAGAATCTAGCCAGCGCCAAGAGAAAGGAGTGCACCCGTGACTGGCCTACCTGGAAGACACTGATGAGGGCCTGCGGGAAGTTGTCAAAGTTGCTGCGTCGCACCTCTGTGTCCTCGAAGTCGTACCTGCCCCCGAAGAGCTGCATGCCCAGCAGGGCGAAGATGGTGATGAAGAGGAACAGCAGCAGCAGCAGGGAGGCAATGGAGCGGATGGAGTTGAGCAGGGAAGCCACCAGGTTGCTTAGTGACGTCCAGTACCTGAGGAGGAGGAGCGGTGAGACGGGCGGGAGCAGAACACAGAGGGCAAGGGCTGTGGAGGAGGGGAGGCCCCAGGCACGTGCTGCACACCCACTCTTCTTCCTCTCAGGCTTGTATGTCCTCAGAAGGGCTTTGGATTCACTCCTGGCCCCTCAATTCAGCTGGAAACTCCCCGAGACTAGGGCCCGGCCCTCCCCGGGCAGCCCTCCACCTAGCCCAGGGGATCTCAGAGCTTGCCAGCACCGCAGTCCCCTTACCTGTAGCTTTGGGTGGCTGGGACAAGCTGTGGGTACTACCAAGTCCTGCGGGCGCAGGTCCATGAGGTGCTTTTAGAGCCAAAGGGCAAAGCCCACACTCACATACATATTTTATGTATATTGTTGTAACTCATATATTTTATTACTAGCTGTCGATAATCTCTTACTATGCCTAATTTATAAACTTCTATATAAGGCTGAATGAATGGAGAAAAGACTAGCGTGGACCAGGCTCGGCACTACCCACAGCTTCCTGCTCCACCTCTGGGAGTCTCACACATCCTGTACATAAGGAGAATTACTGTACAGGAGCTCCAGCCTTTCCCGCAATGCTGTGCCCCTGCCTGTGTTCCTTCCTCTTCTCCTCGCTTATTACATGCCCTCTCCCTCCCGTCTTCCTGTCTTCCTGTCCTTCTTCCCTCTCCCATGGTTCCCTTTGCTGTCCTTCCTTTCTCTTCCCCCGCTGCCCCCTGCTGTGCTCTGATACAGAAGAGGATGTGAGAGAGAAACAGAAGAGTTCACAGGTTGGGAGTGACTCTGTTCCGGAGGAAAGAGGGAAAGAGGTGCTGGGCCTGGCCTGGAGATGCGGGTGCTGGGATCCCGGATTGCAAGAAATAAGGGCCTTGGCCTAGTGCCTAGCGGCTCCCTGGGCAGCAGAGCCTTGACCAACCGGCCGGGCCGCATTCTCACTTGGTGATCTTGAAGATCCTCAGCAGGCGGATGCAGCGCAGCACGGAGATGCCCAGGGGCGTCATGGCGCCCGACTCCACCAGCAGGATCTCCAGGATCCCGCTGCACACCACGAAGCAGTCGAAGCGGTTGAAGATGGACATGAAGTATTGGCGCAGGCCCAGCCCGTACATCTTTATCAGCATTTCGATGGTGAAGAGGACCAGCAGCACCCGGTTGGCGACATCTGTGGGTTGGCAGCACAGACTCAGCGCCAGGCCCCTTCCTTACCCCACCTCTGAGCCTCAGCCCGGCGCACCCGCCCCAGTTCCCCCAGGCGGCATCCCTTTGTTTAAAAAAAAAAAAAAAAAAAAAAAAATTCTTTAAAAACCTAGAAAACCTGGTGACGGGCTGGTCAGATAGCTCAGCAGACTAAAGCGCCTGCTTAGGGTTAGCACAACAGCCAGGGTTCAGTCCCTGGAGTGTGGTGCGGGCCCCGCCCCCAGGCACGTTGAGACTGCGATTGAGACCGGGCGTGGTGGCGCGAGCCTGTAATCCCAGCGCTTGGGAGAAGGGTAGGTGGGACTCACCCCTGGGGAGTACTCAAGCATGTAGCTCAAGTCCTGTGATCAGTTAAAAAATACATTTGCAGAGGAGACTTAGAAAAGCAGAGAGCAGGGCGTGGTGGCATACACCTGTAATCTGAAAACAGGAGAATCACTACAAGTCGGATGTGCGTAGTAAAACCAGGTACTAAATACGTTAAAAAACAAAAACAAAATACCCTGGGGATTTTTGCCGATTGAAGCAAACTGACCTAGATTTCACGTATTTAAGAGCAAAGGGGGTCGGGGAGGTGGCTCAGTAGAATAAGCGCTTCCCTGGCAAGCGCAAGGGCCTGAATTCCGCAAAAAAAAAAAAAAAAAAAAAAAAAAAAAAAAAGTGTTTAACGTTTATTATTAATTTTTGTTATACTATGAATGAGACCCAAGGGGACTCTACCATTAAGCTACATCCTCAACCTTTATTAGCTTTATTTTTATTTACTTTATTTTAGTTATTTTTAATGTATTTAGTACAGGGTCTCACTACACAGATCAGGCTTATAGTGAACCTTCCTGTTTTCAGCCTCCCATGCACTGAGATTACAGGCATGCATACCACGCCCAGTCTCAATCGCCGTCTCAGCGCGGCTGAGGGGTCGGGGCTGGCAGAGCAGGCTTCGGATAGAACCCCAGTCCCTGCGCTTGCCTAAGCAGGTGCTTTAATCTGCTGAGCTATCTGTATTTTTAATTCTGAGGCAGCATCTAGCTATGTTACCCAGGCTGGCCTTGAACTTGCCTGGGCCTCCCAAGTAGCTGGGATTACAGATATGTGCCACAATGCCCACCAAGAGTCTTGTCACTTTTAACCTTGTCACTTTTAAACTCATTCTCCTATTTTATTACATATGCTCCTCTCTTCTGAGAGAGAAGGGCTCTCCACCTGCCCCATGAAGCTTTGCCATTACCTGTGATCCTTTTCTTTCTTATGTATTTCACTTCATGCTTTCAAGTGGACCGCAGCATGGCCATTTAGGACACCCAGGTCTGGCCTGTGCTCTGTGTCTCTCCTGTCCCAGCTTCTTCCTCCCTGTCACAGCTTGCTCTTTAACACACCCTCTATCTTCCTTATCTTCCTGTCCTTTGGTTTCTGTGACACCACATCTTTTGGAATTTTTTCTGCTTTGCTTTGCTTTTTTGAAGAAAGGTCTCCCTCTGTAGTTCCAGCTGGTCTTGAGCTTTGCAGCTTTGCCACCCAGGTTGGTCTTGAACTCACAATGGTCTTCCTATCTCCATCTCCCAAATGCTGGGATTACAGGTGTATGCCACCATGCCCTGCTCTCTGGTTTTCTAAGTCTCCTCTGCAAATGTATTTTTTAACTGATCACAGGACTTGAGCTACATGCTTGAGTGCAAACTACCCCCTTGTGAGCTGTGATATCTAAAATCCTAGCTTCCACACCATCCCTGCAACTGCAATGGCTCACAGATTTAATTCTTCTAGAGATCTGGGCCTCTCTGCCGAATTCCAGACCCAGTTTTTCATCTGCTTCATTGATATCTCCATTGGGAAGTCTCAGAGGCACCTCAAACTCCCCAGGGCGAGTCCCACCTACCCTTCTCCACCTACCAAAGCCCTTGGTCCCTGACCTTCTTCCCCATCTTAGCAGGTGGAACTGCACTTCCACCTCCACCTGTCTGTGAGGGCAGTCTCCCACCTTCCCCACACTGACTCACAGACGATGGATGACAGGGAGCGGCACATTCGAGACTCAAGGAGATGGGTTACAATGAATGGGCAAAGGGATGAGCAATAGATGCATGCATTTGATTGGCACCTGTTTCCCATATCCTTCCCACAGACAAAAATCAGTCCTTTTTTCTTCTTTCCCCTTCTTCCCTCCCTCCCTCTTTCTCTCTCTCTCTCTCTTCTTTTTTGCTAATGAAAATTGCACCAAGCCACATTCTCAGCCTTCTTTTTATGTTGAAACAGGGTTCCACCAAATTTCCTGGACTGGATTTCAAATTTGCCACCCTCCTGCCTCAGACTGCTGGGTTGACAGGTGTGTTCTGCTATGTCCGGCTATTTCTTTCTTCTATGAAATTTAATCTCTTTTATCACTTTAAACAGAATCTCTTTTATTCTGTTCTAATACCTCAGGTTCCTTACTTCTCCGTGGTTGGACCTAGTAATTCTTCCTCAGCATTCATCTGTTCATTGTTTGGTTTGTGATTTGTTTAAAATCATGAGCTCATCATCAGGAAATGATTTCCCTGCAGGGAACCTGTATGCCTTAAATCGTATTGGCGTTGGCTTGTCTTGAGTACCCTTGGCATCTCACTTATTTGTAACTAGTTTTTTATGTTCCTATCTTTATTTACAATCCTTTTATCATGAAAGGTTATGCAGATTAAATTCTATGCCCATATAGGGATTAGAGCTTAATGTTTCATTTGAGACATTTTTTTTATTCCTTCTAGGGTCTTTAGAAGAGGTAAGCTTCCAAGCTCCTTAAGTGGCCCAATGGACATGACGTTTTCACTTCTTTTGCATGGGGCACCCTTTGCAGGGCCCCAGGTCCTGCCCCTACACAGGTATTAGGCTCCCCACTGCCACCCTTGAGGGTTTAGGCCTAGGTCTGAAACACACTTGTGGTAGGTTGTTTTGGTGGTGCAGCAGAGAGGCAGAAATAAAAGGAGAAGGAGGAGGAGGAGGAGGAGGAGGAGGAGGAAGCAGAGAAGGAGCCTTTATGAACTCTGAGGATACTGAAAGGATCAACAGCAGGGAGAAGTGAGAATTCTCTGACCTGAGACAAAGGAAGGCTGAGATTTTATGGACTTTTGCTAGTGGTGGTTTGAGGGGCAGGTTCAGTGACACAGAAGGAGCTGATTTGTGCCTCTCCTGTGTGTGCAGGGAAGGGTATCTAGGACTGGGGTGGGAAAGAGGGTGGAAGCGGCTGTTAGGAAGGTAAGCTGTTGTTTTGGGCTTCAGCCATGTTGGATGACCACCATAATAATTCAGCAATTTGTACTCGGGCCAGAACCTGTCAATCTGAGTGTCGGCTCATGAGCTCCTGCTCTGCCCTGGATACTGCTTGCTTTCTGCCTCCCAGAGGTTTTCTTCTTATCCTTTGCTGTTGTTATTATAATGGATGTAGCATCGTTAGGCTGTGGTAGTGGGCAGGGCACTTAGTTTGTCTACCATGTTGTTGGAATTGGCCCTTCTTTACCTTACTTTTTGTCACAGTCCAGAGCTCTGTCACAGAACATAACATGATCTGCAGCACAGGTGAGGCCAAGCAGCTTGCTTTGGTTCAGAGCCCCCATTCTATTCCTGCTTGCTTGTAATTTTACCCTAGCTTCCCTTTGCCCAAAGGTCAAACTCCTAACAATGTACAACAGCACAGAAGGCCATATGAGCCGATGCATTTCTGGTTGCTCTCTCAGGCCATACAACGCTCTGTGACTCCCCACATTTACTGTTTCACGAACTGTGTCACATCTTTGCACATACTGTTCCTTCCACGGGAATCTCTGCTAACCTATGACAGCCTGTGCCTGCTTATCTTCCAAATCTTGGCCCTCCAACATCTCTTTGTGACTCTCTTTTGGCTGCCTCCTCTCTGTCATTGTCCTCCTCAGATGGGCTTGAAATGATTAATATCTGTCTTCCCTTTCGGTGAAGCATATCACTTCAAGTGAAAAGTGGCACCTGCTTCCACTATATCCTGAGTTCTCTTGCTATGTCTGAACCACAGTATGCAGTCAATAAATTGTTAATGAAAGAGTGCTGTTTTTGTAGTAGGATTTGAACTTGGGTGCTTGGCACTCTAAACCACTGGTAGTCCTATGTGCAATGTCTCTAACTAGAATAATTTGCCCAGACACCTTGGCAAGTACCTGGTAGCTGCCCCAGTGTATTGTCACTGCCCTTGGTGAGTAACATCAAGGGAAGGAAAGTTGGGTGTGAAATTTGCCTTCTGAGGTCTCTATTTTCCTACTGTCAACACCATATGATCCAGCACCAATACTCGATAGTTTCTAGAAAAAAATGTCAAAATCAACTTCACCTCTGCTGCGAACCCTGTGGCTCCCTTGGCAGTTTGGGTGTTGAGCCCGAGGCAGCCTCTTCCGGCCTTTCCCTCTGACTCACCTTGCAAATGGGTCAACCAGAGTGGCTGGTTGTGGTGCTCCGAGGCGATGGACAAGGTGTTGAGGGCAACGATCAGGATCACCAGCCAGTAGAAGACCTTGGATTTCACTATGTCGTGACATTTCCAGCGAAAGACACGGTTCCACTGCCTCCAGTGCCGGCTGAATGGGCGACAGGGAGGGGGAGACAGAGCACTGCTGTGCTCGATCTCCCTGTCTGCAGCTCCTCTCACCCCGCTCCAGCCGCGCCCCTCTGGTCTTCCACACTGCCCAGCCACAAGGGCAAAGCTAAGAGCAACAGTGTGAGCCCCGCTCATTTACAAGTTCCTCATCTTTCAAATGAGGACAGTAATGATCCAACCTCCAAAGTGATTAAATGAGATAACGTAAGCAAAATCCTTAGCACAGGGCTGTCAAATGTAGATATTTTGATTTCAGTGAAAACAAGTCTGAAACATACATTCCCCATTATAAAGAAGTCTTAAATAGATTAATAATGCTTGGGGAAGGTGCCAGGGGAGGTGTATGAGAAAGGTGCTTCATAGATAGTAGGGCCTTTTAGGTGTGCGCAATTTGGCAGCATCTACTGGAGTTCAGCATCTGCCCAGCACTTCTCTGACCCAGCAATTCCATTTCCACGGCTCTGTTCAGCTGAAGCGGTCAGACGTCCGCACAGTTGTTCCCTGCAGCACTGAATGCTTTGCCCAAAGCAGGAAAGATGAAGGGCATGCTGATGCATGTATACTGCAGAATATTTCATATTCAAAGATATACATAAAGGATGTACATGTTTGCACAAAGTATATGTATAGTTTGATGCAAAAATCATCCTCAGATAATTTTAAGTAAAAATATAGATATGAGATAATACGTGTCATGTGCATTTATTCAACAAACATTTGTCTACCCTTCCTATGAGTTGAGTCCCCTTAGGGACTGTAGTTAACACATATAACCATATGATGTAAACAAAAACAAATACTTCTGCTGTGTGTGTGTGTGTGTGTGTGTGTAGGAGGGATGAAAGCACAGAAAAGATCTTAGAACTACGAGTGTGTAACTTTTACCATGGTTACCCCTCTTTGAAGGGCACTAAGGACTTTCCTCTCTTCTTTGATGTATTTCTCTACTGTTTGATCTTTGGGAAGGCCGCAATTATGCATGAATTTGTAAAAGAACACAGCCTACCGACCAAACAAACCCTCCTCTTAAGACAAAGACAAGACAATGCCTAGTGTCCCCTTGTCTCCAGACTCCTGCTCAGGGCTACTGCCTTTTTGGAAAATCCCAGGCTGCCAGGCAGTAAGTCGCCTCCCCCAGTCCCTGTCCTTGCTGGGTGTCCCTAAGGGCTTCCACTTGCTTCCTTCTGAGGTATATAAATAGGTCACCTGCTCAGGGCCATCTGTAGCTGCTCATTCCTGGATGTCTGGCCCCCGCAGAGGCCTCAGAGCAAGGGCTGACCCTACTTCTCCAGAAAGACCTCTTTTTCCTGGGCTTGGAAATCGGCTTGAGGGGAAGGTGCTGGATCCAGGCCCGCCCTCAGCGGGATGGGCAGATACTCACATGAACTGGATGATTTTGTTCAAGCCCTCTATTTCATACAGGCTCTCTGTGTCAGACCCCGCCTCATCCAAAGACAGCTTCCCTGGGGACAGGACAGATGTATATAGTCAGCCAGCTCTGGGTTAGTCAGCCCTGGAAAGGACATCAGGGACAGTAATCCTTAAGCAGGCCTGGATCCTTCTGTTCTTTCCTGCGACCCAGATTCCCAAGACCCAATAAGCCTGTATCTGCAGGGATGGGCCACTGTAGGTCTGTCTCATGGCACTCTGGGAAGAACTTGGCACACCTGGATTCTAACATCTGGAGATGTAAGATTTTAGGCAAGCCATCATCCTCTAGAAGCAAATGTTACACCTGCTCAAAGGGTTGCCAGGCTTTGAGGAAGGTTAAATGGGGCTTTGTTCTCCATGAAGCCAAATGCAAGGTGCAGCTCAGCAGTTGGGAGGGGGCTGCTGACCAGGGCCTGAGGCCCAAACCTTCTCTCAGGTCCTCCACATCCATGACCTCGCCCTGTGTGATCCAGCTCATGTAGCCCCGGAGGTCCTCCTCCAGCTGCTGCTTCTCACGGAGCTTCTGGAAGGTTCCCCGGGACTTGGCTTTCTCTCGCTCCTTGGTGAATTCCCTGAATGGAATGGGGAGACCAGAAAGAATGAGAAAAGAAGGGATAAGGAGAACTGAGCTTCCTTGGGACAAAAAGGGCACATTTTGTGGTTTGATGTGCCTCCTCCTGGCCCAGGGTGTCCCCTGAGCTCCAGGTGTCCCTCAAGCTGTTCTCACTCCCCTTCACCCATGTCCACCCTCAACACACCCTGGAGACTTCTCTGGCCCTCTGATTTCTTTCTCTTCATCTATTTTCTTTTCTCCTACTTAGCTTAGGAATACTTTTGGGTATGGGGGGAGTCCATGGCAAGACAGTGCCTTGCCCTGTTGGGGATGGAGCCTCAAACCTCCGGACCTTTTGTTTATTTGTTTTTGCAGGGGGCCACACTCATATGCATTTGCCAGGCAGCTGCTGATGCCACTGAGCTTCACCCTGACTCGCACGTGACCTTTCAAACCACCTTAGAAATCATTTCCACTTGCAGTCCTAAGTCCTGGAGGAGTTTCAGGCCTAGAAGCCAAGCAGAAGCGTCAAGAAAAGGCCTTGGTTGGGTCCCAAATTCAATGATCAAGGAGATTATGGGACAACAGAGGAAAGTGATCAATGATGTATTGTGCCTAAGGAGAGTCACATGAAGAAAAAACATTCTCTCAGGCTTTCACAGAGAGCAAATTGGTCAAGCGATAGCTGTGACTCATCCACATGGCTGACACTGACAAAGGATCTGCAGACTGCTGTACAGGGTTTTAGGCTAAATCCTGACGGGCTTTGACTGACCTTGTCAGATACAAAAGTTACATTTCTTGTCATAAAGGTCTTGCTTTATCTTGGTCTTAACTATCCAGCAGAAAAGTATAAAAACGAGGTATAAAAAGTAAAACCATATTTATATACTGATCTGTAAAAGGCTCAAGTTAACAACTTCTGACATTGCCAGTCCTATGGATAACCTACTACTATTATGGACTACTGGAGTACATTGGATTATTTTGCTGAATTCACGCACCTACAATATTTAAATAGCAATGGAATACCCATCTCTGACAAAACTAAACAAAAAAGGGGATACAGATGAAGGATCATTTTGTAAAAGGTGAAAGATTTATATGATCTGAAGAGAAGAGCATGAAGGACCATTTTGTATCTGTATATACAAAATAGTTAGGATAGATATACAGCTACTTTCTCTTAATTCAGTGAGAAAAAAAGATTTGTATTAATAGTGTTTGGATAGGATATCATGTGTGCATCTTGTACTATGAATAACCACTATGAAGACAATATGCAATGTCTGAATTATTGAAACTTTCCTACTAATTGGTTTTGAAACTGTCTCATTGCTATTTGTCTCTCAATAAAATTAATATTAGGATAGAAAAAAAGGGGGGCCTTGGGCCAGCAGGGCACCTCCAGGCCAGCAGAGGGCAGCCATGGGCCAGTCATGGGCTCTGAGACGGCACCAAAGGCAGGAGGGTCTGTTCCAAAGGCAGTCACCTTGCCCTGACAGCCATTGCTATTATCACCGTGTTTTGTCACCTGTGTTCATTGATAAAGGAAATGCCCAAGTTCCATTGAGAGTATAGAAAATAAAGGTAAGTGTCCCTTCACCGACTTCACATGCCCTGAATTCTCTCCAGACTGCCTCAGGAGATGCTTCTGGGACCAGGGAGGGAGTGGATGTTCACAGCTGTCTCTGCTCTGGGCTTGGGTGGGAATGCTGAGAATAGCACTCATCAATCTTGCCTGCTACTGCTTAGTGCTTCTTGTGCTGCAGCCTGTCTTAAGGATTGCGTGTTTCTTAATTTTTAATTTCCAAAGCAACCCTATGAAATAAACAGTGAAATTATTTCTATCTGACAGACACAGATACTGAGTTACCAAGAGGCTAAGAAATTAGACAAAGCAAGCAGTAGCACAGCGGCACAGATTTAAGTGGGTAGCCTCCTTCAGGGCCAGAGTGCTCAGCCAGAGGCTGTGCAGTGAACATCAGCTTAGGAACACTTGGGGGCAAGAGGCTGGGATTGCCAGGCTTTACTCAGGACAAAAGGAAGAAGGCTCAAAGGGAAGAAGACAATAAAACTTGAATCATCCTGCGTGCATTTCTACCATTTGCTTGCTAATGTAGAAGAGGTGCCCTGGCCCAGTGGGGCTAACTGGGGCCAGGGGAAGAGTGGAGGGCCTAACTCACACCCACCCACTCTGCCTGGCTCCTCCCTCCTGTTCCCTTCTTCCTCCTTCTCCCTGCAGTTGCCTCTGAACTTCCTTACCCACTCAGTATGCCCAGCACCAGGTTGAGAATGAAGAAGGATCCCAGCAGAATAAGGGTGACAAAATAGATCCAGGGCCACTCATTCCCGATGGCATCGTTGACCTGGTCCAGGAAAAAGTGTGAGCTTCGTCCTCTGACCCAAGGCCCAGTTCCTTTCCCCAACTCTGTTCACTCAGGCTCCAACCAACCTTGGGGACTAGGAGAGAGGCCATTGGGGCAATAGGGAGTCCCTTGCTAGCCTGGGGACCAGAATCTGGGCTTGAATGACCTCTGAAGGCACGAGGTCCACTTGGCTTAGCCTGGACCAACCCATTTTCCCTACAATCAAAGGCATCTCCCATTTGCCTCCTGGACTAGACTCAGCATGGACACTTCTCCAGCTTGTTTCTTTACAGATAAGATTTTCCAAAACAAAAACCTTTGTGACTCTAGTCAAGTTGCCTAATGTGTCTTAGCATCATTCCATCTGTCTAATGAGGATAATGATATCTGCTCTCTTCTCCTTCATAGCAAAGGTGAAATAACATGTATGACACTCCTTTGACATGTTTAATAATTTGCTTCTCTAATGTGAGCTATAAGAAATATGCTCATGAAGCCTGTCTATTTGCAAAGTATTTGATAGCTTTACAATCTCCCACCCCAGGCAGTGCCATGTCATGATTAAGAGTTCTGGGTTACAGCCACCTAGATCAATCCTTGGCTGTATTCATCATTAAGTTCAAAGTTATTTAACCTTCCCCAGCCTCACTTTCCTTACCTGGAAAATGTGAGCAATGCCACCTATTATTGGAGAACTAAGTAAGTAATATAACCTAGCTCTTAATAAACACCAAATAGGGTTGGGGAAATGGCTCAGGGGAATAAGTGCTTCCCTGGCAAGCACAAGGGCCTGAGTTCAATCCCTGGTTCTGCCAAAATAAATAAATAAATAAATAAATAAATAAATAAATAAACACCAAATAAATAATACACCTGAACACGAAAACTCTCCTAGAACACTGAGTATATGCCAAGCACTGCCAAGCACTGTTGGGTCTCAGTGAATCTACCCACTACCTCTACAACATGGGAAGTATTACTATCCTTATGTGGTAGGTGAGAAGACAGATACATTCTAATATTCATAGGAAAATTAACACTGCTGGATGCTGAGGCAAAAGCCATTCATCCTTCAAGTGTCTGAGTTGCAGGTCATCAGAGTCACACACATGCTTAGCACCGAGTTAGAGGTTGAGAATGGACCCATGGGTTCCTGGTTTCCCATCCTCATCCCTCATTTGGGTCCTACACAGACAGGTTGTACAATGGGGATGACTCCAAATGTTGCTGAGATAACACTCAGGCCATGGACCCCACATCTATGCCCGGGCACTCCAGCCCCTCCAGCCCCTGCCCACTCCCCAGCAAGCCTGTTGGGGAGGGAATGGCCCTGCAGGCCCAAGCCTAACCCACCCAGTAAAGGACATCAGTCCAGCTCTCCATGGTGATGCACTGGTACACAGTGAGCATGGAGAAGCCGAAGTTATCAAAGTGGGTGATGCCATGGTTGGGCCCCGGCCAGCCGCCCCTGCACTCGCTGCCATTGATGGTACATGGGCGCCCTGAGCCTGTCCTGGCACAGGGTGATGGCTTCTCATTTTCCACTGTGGCCACGATATCTGCAGACAGAAGGTGGAGCTAGTGTCAGACCATGTGTGCAAACAAACAAGGTGGGAAGAAAAGGTGCAGCAACTTAACACGATGGAGCAATCGGTGTGAAAATGCAAGGGGCTGCTTCCCTTGGGGCAAGCAGTGTTGGAAGTGGAAGGAATGTGGGGCCTAGAACAGCAGTGAGCAGATGGCTAGGGTGGCAGCAGCTATGTCTTAGGCCCCTAGGGCCTCTCTGGGTGGCTACCTTCTAGGGCTGTTTGTCCTAGTATGTGTTCCCTGTGAACCTGGAGTAATAGGAGAGTCGCCTTTGGGCTCACTGACCTTTTAGGGAAGGCAGCAGCATGCTGGAGGACAGGGAAGTCTGTCTGGGGCTGAAATGCAGAAGCTCAAAGGGCACAGTGTGAGGCCATCGTGTGCAAGGCATATTGTCTACAGAGCAGGGTCTGCACCGGGGAAGCTGCCCACATGCCTTGGTCTGGAAGTCACTTCGGTCTCCTAGATGGTGCTTTTATTGTCTCCAAAATTCTACAGCTTCAAAGACATCTGACTCCCCTTTTATCTTGGGACATTTTCTGTCTCCCTTTGAGATAGGTAACTCATCAGAAGTGGGGTCCCCGCCGTGGACTCAGTGTTCTACAGATGGGGGTGGGCGACACCTATCATGACTCTTGGCCCCAAGAAGTCAGTAGCCCCACTGAGAAGAGCTTTTCAGTGCTGCAGCCTAGTATTTTTCCAGGCCCTCATGAGAACACTGGTGAGACCTCCAAAATAGGATGGAAGTTTGAGAAAGATTCCTTCCTGTCTGCCTGATGGAGCCAGTTATGGGATGCAAACTGCTACAGCAATGGGAAGAGCCTGAAGTGTGAGGTTAGGAAGCCACCGACTAACGCTCTAT
Source organism: Ctenomys sociabilis (assembly GCA_004027165.1). NCBI lineage: Eukaryota > Metazoa > Chordata > Mammalia > Rodentia > Ctenomyidae > Ctenomys > Ctenomys sociabilis. Next base: position 212,563 of record PVKA01000198.1, read on the forward strand.
CAGTTCTCCATCTTCAAGCTGGTTTGACCCTCCACCGACTGTGTCTTCATGCCAGTAAACATAAGGAGGCCAGCAGCACTGCAGGAGGTAGAAGTGAGCGACCTGGCAGGTCAGGTGCCTTTGGTGAAGGCTTGTTCTTGAGGTCAGTACTTCTTTCTTGTTTCGCATGCAATTCTCTGCAGACCTCAGTGTGAGCCACACTCAGGGTGAGAGGGGCAGAGATCAGGTTGAGTCCCAGCACCCTACTGTCCATGGGGAGCAGGGAAACTCAGAGCAGCTATGGAGATCCTTGGAGGGGCTCCTACCTGTCAGATCTATGTTCATAACAACATTAAGAAGTTTTCTCAGCCTCTCAGCGAGTACAGAGCAGCATCGCACATGCCCTCTGATGCCAGGCACACTGCACACGGAAGCAGACGTATGGTCCCGTGGATGTTATCAAGCCCAAGGTTGCAAAGGGTGTGAAACACTGCCACTCTTCTCACTATGTACTTTGGGTTTTAGGAAGTGTAGGGTTTCTTTTTCTCATAAAAATACATTATTTGGGCCAGGGAGATGGCTCAGGGGAATGAGCACTTCCCTAGCAAGTGCAAGAGCCTGAGTTCAATCCCTGGTTCCACCAAAAAAAAAGAAAAAAGAGAAAAGAAAAACATTATTCATGGTTTTCATGTCATCTGTTTCTTTCTTTCCTTAAGAATGTATTAATAAGTCAGAGAGGGGTGACACAAGTCTGTAATTTCATCACCTCAAAAGGCTGAAGCAGGAGGATCACAGGTGTGAGACCATCCTGGGCAACTCAGAGAGACCCTATCTCAAATTTGTATTTTTAAAAAGGGCTGGGATGTAGCTCAGTGGTAAAGTTTTGCCTAGCATGTGTAAGGCCCTGGAGGCCTGGTAATTCTTGATAATGGAAGAATGAATAAAACTAAGATAATATCATATTTATCTCACTTTTCCTTTCTAATACAATGCATATTAATAAACCAAACATAAATATACTAAAGTTCTCTGGGGTCCACAGTATTTTGTAAACAAAGATCCTGGAGCCAAAATTTTGAAGTTCAGAGTTTCCCTGGACTCTACCTGGGTTCTGTGTAGGTTACTTCTGTCAACTCCCAAACAACCTCTTGATTCTACACTGTAGCTAAAGGAAAAACAGGAAAACAAATTCAGGCTTGAATTTGTTTATCCATCCACAAGTGTCTGAGAAAACTTGGAAGACACTACACCCTAGAGGGTGCCATGGAAGGGGTTGTGGGGTGAGTGGGGTGAGATGTTACATGTAAGCCACAGCACAGGCTGAGGCCTGGTCCCCTCTCCTTGATCACAGACTCTGGAAAAAATTGTGCTCGTGCAACAACTCTGTGTCCTGAGAAACCCGTTTGCATACTCAACTGGTGTGGAAGGCAATGACTGGGCCCTGAGCTTCCTCACGAGCTGGTCCCCCATTCTGGGTTGTCCTTGGCCCCTTCTGTGCCCCAGGCTCACCTGTCCCAATAAAATAGCAGGTCTTGTGCATCTTGCCCTTGAAGAGCTCCAGCCCAATGATGGCGTAGATGATGACCATGAAGAGGACGAGCAAGGCGATGTGGAACAGCGGGAGCATGGCCTTGAAGATGGAGTTGAGGACCACCTGCAGGCCTGCCGTGGAGGGCAGGGACAGGGAAAGAGGAGTCAGCTTCCCTCTTCACCTCATGGCCCTCCCGCTCTCTGAGCCATGGGAAGTGTCTGGGAACAAGGGAACAGGCTGTGACAAAAGGAAGGAGTCTACGGAGGCACTGCCACCCACTGGGCACTCCCGACACCAGCCGGAGGGGTCTGAGCACGCGGAAGGCTCTCAGGGCCTTGGCATCCAAGCCGGCTCCCTTGTTGCTCATGGGGGCCGTGTTGGTCTGGATGACGTTAACCTGTTCCAGAATCACGGTGAAGACCCTGGGAAGGGGAAGACGGAGAGAAGAGGATGTGAGCATCATGTAAGGGCATCCCTGTGAGGCACCGGGTGGCAAATACAGTTCACCATCTGCAAACTCTGATGATTTGGTTTTGTTTGTCTGGAGAATTTTGCATAAAAGGGTTTTAAGGCCAAATGCAGACTCTATGAAAACTGAGGTGTGATCTGCTTGTGGCTGCCGTGTGGGACGCTGAAGGTGGCTGTGGCACTTGTGCACAGGGACGGCTCTGCGCCCAGGGCTGAGCGCACCTGTGGTGAGTGCAAGGGCCCTGGCCAGCCGCATACTTGGTGGTGCCCAGAGAGGATGGCCCAGAGCAGCTCTTCCCTGGGCCTCTCTTCTGCTGACCCTGTTCCTCATCTCTCTCTGCCTGCCTCCTCTCTTGAGTCATTCCAAGTTCTGCTGTCCTCTAACATTCTCCTCAAGTCTCTCTCTGAGTCCTTCTCCTGATACTGGGACCCTCAGGACACACTGTGTGGCATTGTTCTCTGAATCTATTCTGCACGGTTTCTCTTGGCTTCCAACCAGAGCAGCTCACTGGGAGAGAGGCTGAGTCGCAGAATTCTTCTGTGTTCCTCCCCGTACTGAGAGCAGCCCTGGGTAATCCGTCAGCAGATGTCTAACATAACTGTTACTTCTCTGCAGAGCCCCATAGTGGTGGAGAGCGCAGCCCTCAAGCCAAGATGGCCTTGGTTGGAATACAGGCTGCTAGCTCTGCAACTCTGGGCAAACCGCTTGACTTCTGTGTCCCCGAGTTTCCTTATCCATAAAATGGGGAAGCAGGAGGGCTGTTGGGAGAATGGGGTGAGATGTTACATGTAAAGCACATGGTAAATGATCCACGGGGACTGCTGAAGGGCATGTCACAGACTAAACAAAAGTCATGTTAGTACGCTAACCTCCAATACCTCTATGGTCTTTAGACATCAGACCTTTAAAGAGGTGATTAAGTTAATGAAGCCATCAGGTTAGGCCCTAACCCAAGGTGATGATGTCCTTACAAGAGGAAACTTGGGCACACAGACACACCAGGAATGTGTGTACATAGAAAGATGGAGTAGAGATGAAGGAAGAAGTGGGTCATCTGCAGGCCAAGGAGAGGGGCCTCAGGGGAAAGCAAAACTTGCCACACTTTGACCTTGACATTCCAGCCTCCTAGACCATGAGAAAATAGATACGCACTGTTTCAGCCTGTAGTGCATGGAACCTTGTTATGGCAGCCAGGGACACTAATAAGGCTGCTAAATGTCTGCTTTTGTGAAACCACACGACTGGTGCACAAGACAGGTGTGTGGAGTAAGTGAATTGAGGACAAGGTCTGAGAAAGGGGAGCCCCAGGAACTGTGGCCACTGGAACCCACATCATCTCCAGGCATTGAAGCAAGGAGGATGGAGGCACAGATAGCACCTTGCTGGGGAACGGTGTGGGGCTCCCTGGCAAGCGATGGGAAGCAGCGTTTCCTTCCTCACCCACCGTGTTGGCACCCAGGGTAGCCTCTGATGGAGCTCTAAGGGAGGCCGCTCCCTGACACAGCTAGTACAACTCTGGGGATCCCTGTCACCCTGGGATGCACCCTGAGGCATTCAGCCCCTGACTCCAGCCCCCATCCCTGCCAAACCTCACCCCAGGAAGACAATGATGAAGTCCAGCACATTCCAGCCACTGCGCAGGTAGGCGTCTTGGTGGAATAGAAAGCCATAGGCAATGATCTTCATGGCAGCTTCAATGGAGAAGACGATGAGGAAGAAATACTCCAGTTTTTCCTGTGGGAGCCAACGTGGTTACCTTGTTCCTCTGTGCATGCCCAATGACCCCTGGCCCCACCTCCCTCTCCCTCCAGCTACTCTGGGTTCCCCTTTTCTTGGTGTGCTGCCCCTTGTGCTGCTCTCTCTGCCAGGACCCTTCCTCCCAGCACCTCACTACCACACCGTGCATTCTCAGTTGCCGGCCCTCTTGCTCCCTTGCTTCCAACTGGTTTTTACTCAGAAGTCATCCCCTGTGCATGCCTATAATCCCAGCTACTCAGAAGGCTGAAGATCACTTGCTTGAGGTCAGCCCAAGCACTCTAGCGAGGTCCTGTTTCAAAATAAAATAAAAATAAAAAGGACTGGGGATATAGCTCAGTTCTTCCTGGGTTTAGTCTCTAGTGCTTATATTTTTCTTCCCAGCTTCACTTTGTCTTCTTAGTATTCATTCCTCACTAAAATACCGAGGGGTCTTACTGAGTGGCCGGAGCTGGCCTCACACTCACAATCCCCCGCCTCAGCCTTCTGAGTAGCTGGGGTTGCAGGTGTGTGACATTGTACCCATCTCAGATACGTTTTTATCATACTCCTTATTTCTTTTTATATTAGAATATAAACTCTATAAAGTGGGGGAAGGGGATTTTGTCCTTTTGGTATTTTACTCCCTTATTCCCAGGGCCTAGGATTAGATGAATAAATTAGTAATCTGGGCCGCCTTCAGGATGAAGTGCCACCAACACTAGGGTTGGGGCATCTTTCTTCTCCCACTGTCTAGCGGACTCAGAACACCAGATGACTGACCTTGCTGGTCAGGAGCTTGCCTTTTTGTTCATTTTCCTTCCCTGATCATACCACCCTGCCCACACTAGCTGTCTGCGTACAGCAACTGCTAAGCAAGGTGATCTGAATGTGGGGCACACTGAACTTGTCAGGCAGGATGGCTCCTCAGAGAAGAAGCTGAGCTCCCAGAAGGCCATGCTGCAGCCTGCAGGCAACTGCCTGCTCCTCAGGGTCACCCTGTCCTTGGCCAGGTCACCTTCCGCTCTTCTGGGCCCAGGCAAGAGCTATTTCTGAGTGGGAAAGCAGGACCCTTCTGTCAGGACTCCAGGCTGAAATTGTTCACCAAGCAGCCATGTGAACCCTGGCCGGGCAGCTCCCAGCGGCTCTGCTTTCCAGTCTTCAGAGCACTCCAGCAGGCATCAACCCAGCCTGCAGCCCTGTATGGTCCCAGGTGTGGCTGGTGGTTGGTGCCCCATGGAGTTGTGCAGAAAAAGGTCTGGGTCCTGCAATCCAACCCCTCATACCATTAATCACCAACACCCACTCAGCAAAAGCACCTTGGAGACCAGAGCACCTCCCCTGTGGACTACAGCAACCTCACACCTCAGTTCATAGCTCCTTTGCTAGCAGAGCTAGAGTGTGGAACTGGGCACTCTAGGAATGATCTGGAAAATAATTTTTTTTAATTCTTCCGGGCATAGATGTAGGTGGCAAAAGGAAGCAATCTCCAAATGGCTCATATGGACGTGGCTGTGTCAATCTCCAACAGTTATTCAGAGAATTTTCCTGAGAGCATGCACTTTCTTCTTGCGGAAGGGGAAAGTGAGGCATTATATCTACTAGGCCTGATTTCCTTACACTCAGCCCTCATACTTTCTCCTAATGTGTAATCTCAGCACTTTCTCCTTTCAGAAGTGTTGCATGATGATTGAAATGCAAAGCCATGGCCTTCTGCTAAGGGGGTTCTTGATAGCGGCTGAGCTTAGCACCTGGCAGGGACTATGGGGCAACATACTCCATGCCATGGGCAGGTAATTGAGGTCCTGATGGCCCATCATTAAGGGAAAGGCACAAGGGTTAACAGGGAAGTAAAATCTTAGGTTGCTGCATTCCCAAGGAACAGACTGAAAACAGGACTCAGAATAGCTGTAATGCTCAGGGCTGGGCAGCTAGCCATGCTCACTGGAGGGTGGCCTGCACCTGCCACTGCCTGTCCACCTCCACTGGCTGCAGAGCAAGTTTGTTGGGGGCTGTGGGCCTCTGATAGGGTCACTTGGGTTCTTCTACAATCAGCTCCAAGGCCCAGTACTTGCCACCATTCTCCTTGCTGGCTAATCTGGAATGCCTGGAATGACAGTCCACTGCCACAGAAGGGGTGTGTGTGTGTGTGTGTGTGTGTGTGTGAGAGAGAGAGAGAGAGAGAGAGACAGAGAGAGATAGAGACAGAGAGAGAGAAACAGACAGACAGATAGACATAGATAGAGACAGAGACAGAGTGAAACAGAGAGACAGAGACAGAGCCCTTTCCCAGAGGATGTGAACAAGGGAGATGTCCATTCTTGTGCCATGGGAACAGGATCACAATGTCACACCACATTAACTTCATGGTTTCTGTCAAGCACAGAGGAACGAGGGATGTTCATTCCACTCTTATTTATTAAGCTCAAGACCTGGTACCTGGGCAAGGCCTGGTTGTCTTCCTAAGATCAAATTCATGAACTTTCTAGAGCCCCATGCTTCCTTCAGAATCCTTCGGAGGTTCCATTCATGGGTGACAGGCAGTAGATATAAGGCAGAAGGATTCTCATTGGCTGTTTTTGTTTTCCTTAATGTTCCTCTGCCTCTGTGAATCTCAGTTTCCTGGTCTGCAGGAAAACTTTCAGGACTGAAATACAAAAGCTGCCTTGAAAAGAGGTCTTAAGGATGGAATGGTCTCCAGTAAAGAAGTATCTACCATTTCCTGGAATGAGACAGACGTTCCATAAATCACAGACATCTGGGCCTTGTGAAGCTCTTTTCTGCCTGCCCTGCACTATGTTGGCTTCCAAAGGGCTGCTACATGAGGTCATTTTTGAGATGAGTTACCAGACTTCAGCATGCTAGACCTTAAACTCAATATGTTTGAACATGAACTTTTCCTCCTCTTAATCCATTCCCCATAAAAAACATTGTGGCTCACTGCTAAAGTTCATTTCGTTTTCAGAGATCAAGAATTACTGTATTTTGAAAACGGAAGTACCACTACTAAAAACAGAGTGCTAGAAATGGAATGACACCTTTTATTTTCCAAATGCTTAATACTAGAGCAATGTAAAAATAATAATAGTGAGATATTTTTGATACACTTTGGTAGTAAAGGTAGAGCTGTAAGCTTTGTGTTATCTGGGGTTAAACAGCTTCAAGTGCCACCTTTGAGTATTCTTAGGGACAACAGGAAATGTTTGCTCTCCTTCACCAGTCCCAGCCTGGGCCAGTGTCACCCATTTGTCTACACCAGATCCTGGGAAGCTTTCTGAACTTGGGTACCACCATTCACCAGACCCAGACTTTCCACTCCTACCCCTGATATATCTGTCTCCTCCCCATTGATACTGCAGCCGCCCTCGCTCCTCTGTCCTCTGCAGTCCTCTGCAGTCCTCTGCAGTCCTCTGCAGTCCTCTGCAGTCCTCTGCAGTCCTCTGCAGTCCTCTGCAGTCCTCTGCAGTCCTCTGCTGTCCTCTGCAGTCCTCTGCAGTCCTCTGCAGTCCTCTGCAGTCCTCTGCAGTCCTCTGCAGTCCTCTGCTGTCCTCTGCAGTCCTCTGCAGTCCTCTGCAGTCCTCTGCAGTCCTCTGCAGTCCTCTGCTGCCTTCAACCTCCCACCTCGCCCTTTCCACAAGGACCTGCCCATGGCCTCCAGTGCTAGTGTGGATCTAGCCATCACTCCAGGGATCACCAGATAAGTCTATGTGCTCTCCTCTCACAAGGTGCCATGCAGGGCCCTCCATGGCATGCTCTCTGCCGACTTCCACCTCTTTGGTTTTCTGGCCACCTGCCTGTTAGGAAGCATGATTATCAGGACTCCCAGTGGCCTCAGCCTCTGTCCCTCAACTAATCTGCACCCTGTTTACAGAGCCCCCAAGACCTGCTACCCAAGTGACCTTTTATTTTGTAAAAGCCCTCTGACTGCCACAGAAAGAATTTGCCCCTCAGGTTTTCTTCATCTTTTCTGACACCATGTGGCTCTTCACTGCCCATCAGCCAGCTGTAGCCCCCCATAGATCATGTCTTCTTCACACGTCACCCACTGGGGATTGCCAGTGGGTTTTCTGTTCCCAAAACAAGTGACATGGGAAGGTACCCATCACGGACAGTATTGGGTATACAGGCCAGAGTCCCCCTCTGAAGGCTCCGCAGAGCTGCTTCAGGTTGAAACAGCCCCTGCTGGTGATTCTACCCCTCTCCTTCCAGGCACAGGCTCCCCAGTATCAGCTCAGAGAATTCTGGGCCCAGAGCTTTTCTCCTTGCCATTTTCTCCCCACCGGGATCCTTGTTCCCCAGATGCAGCCACGTGACTTAATCTCTTCTTTCATCTTGAACATCAGCTTATCTCTGAGTGCTTCCAGGTCATCTTCTCCTCCGTATCTGTCTCCTTGTGTTGTGTTGTTTTTCTTTTCAGCAGTTGTTGAGACCTGACTCACTACCTATTTGTATACATTCACTGTATCCGCAGACCTAACATCAGGCCTTTGAGTGCAGGGAGTCTGCTTTGTTCTCTATGTGATCTGCATCTGGAATGATGCCTGACAGATGCATACTGGCAACAATGAATGAATTAGTAGCCTCCGCTGCCACTGCCCAAGGTGCAGGCTGGGCTGGACTGGGCCCGTGGGCTGATGTTCTCACTCTGTGGGACAAGTACTATAGAAATGGTGAATGAACTTTAGAGTTTCGTTTTCCAGCAGCTTCCAAACACAAGAGTGAATTACAGAGAAGTTGAGTGTGTCAAGGTCACTTGGCAAGTCTCACCTGGTTCAAGCTGTGGAATGGTGCACACAGAGGGCCACACAGCATCAGCCCATGGTGCAGGGATAGTAGAAATAATAAGCTGGTCTCCCTCCAGACTGTCCTCTGGAAAGTGCTGCTCTAGAATGCATCAGACGGCTTGGCACACAGGTACTCAAAGACAAGTTTGCTGAGTACACAAATGCTGGGAGGTATGCTGTCTACTGCAACACAGGGTAAAGGCAGGGCTCGCCTGACTCCAGGGTCGGAGAAACAGCACCTACCCTGACTCCTGACTTCCAGAGCTCAGGGAGGACCAGGAGCCCTCCTGACTGTGTTGGATGGGTCCCCTCTCTGTTCCCTACAAGGGCCTCACCACCCACCAGCTCTGCACGGACAGCCCTCAAACCAGAGCTCCTGGGGGCCACTCCAGGCTGAGGGTAGATTGTGTGTGATCCTGTCCCTCTGCTTGGCATGTGCCAGGCACACCCAGAACCCCAGGCTGAAAGCAGCAGGGGGTGAGCCCACCCTTGCATCTATTCCCATCTCCATGTGAGCCAGCCTCCACTGATCCCCCATCTGGTGGGTACTGGGCTGGTGGGAAGATGGGGGTGTGGGGGTCAGTCTGTGCTGCCCTCCATAAAAACCTGCCCGGCACCAGGCTCCCTGCCTGGCCCACAGTGACAGCTGCCACCACACCTCCTTCCCTGCCTGTGTCCCTGCCCCAAGCTCTGTGGCCTGCTCTGGATTTTCATCTCCTGGGTGACCCATGTGCCCTGGAGAGGGCTCTGGATCTACAGAACAAGGAGGAAGAACCTCAACAGGGCTGGTAGAAGCCAGCAAAGGCACCAGAGTAGCTACTGGAGATGGGCTCTTTGACCACCACTGCTCCCCTGCCTCACCCGTGGACCTGAAAAGCCTTCTTCCTTAGGGCCCAGGGACAGGACCCGCACAGACCTACATCCTGCTGGTGGAGGACTGGAGCTGCCGGAGTGGTTTCTTTGTTGTAGCACACTTGCTCCAAGCAGGCAAAGGGCATGTGCCTGATGGGAGGAAGGTAGGTACTGGGTAGAGCTCAGGGAGGGAGTGGAGAATAGGGTGTGCCATGTCCCTTTACTCTTTGGGCCTGCCACCAGGTACTCGGAATAGGCTGGACAAAGTCCACCACCAAAAGACCCTTTAACAACAACAGTAAGGACTGCTTACTGCCTGGATTCCTTGAAGCAGTGGGCAGGCTCGGGTTCCTGGCTTTTGCTTTCTAAGGCCTAAGATTTTCCTCAGAGCCAGAGATCTCAAGGGTGGTGCTCACAGTGCCCTAAAGAAGTGCCTGGGAGGGGCCCTGGGCCCCCAGGAAAGGAGGCCAGCCTTGCCTGGATCCCTCTCCCAGTGTATGAAGAGTTCATAGGGAAATGGTATATTTTTTGCACATCCTGGTGTGGACCAGGGTTGAGACTTGCTGCATTATTTTTCCTATTGTGCAGATGAGTAAAGTGCGGTGCCCTAGGCTAACAGCCCCCGCCCCACCAGCCTGGACCCCATCTTTCCATTCAGCCAGCTTGGTGTGCTGGCTGCTGTGGCCACACTGCTCTCTGAGTGTCCAGGGCCCAGCATCTCCCCGAGCCCTCAGCCTCCAGGTTTGGAAAATGATCTGTGGAGGAGTGAGGAGAGAGGCTATATTTAGCCAGATGAAGCCAGGCCCAGGAACCTGGATTTGGTGGGTCTCTCTTGCCATCCCACCCCCTGGCGGGACTTCATTCCCTCCTTCCTCTCTCTACAGTGGGTACCCGAGTGCCTCCAGGTCAGAGGGGGCCTGGCGTGCAGTGCTGCATGGACAGGGAGACAGAGGCCTGAGAGTCACAGGAAGGGACTATGTACCTGGGAGCAAATGGGGAAAGCAGGGCATCTGAGCTAGGCAACAGTAGGTGATCAGCACTGTTCTGGGCAGTAGAGATGACAAGAGCTGGGTCTTATGAAGCACTACCTCTGTGATAGGCCCTCTTGCTATACATATGCATGTGTTTACTTCTCACTGAATCCCTGTATGGTAAATACTCTTACTCCTATTTTACAGATGAGGAAATTGAAGCCCACAGAGGTCAAATGATTTCTCCAGGATCACACAGCCATTAAGCGGCACAGCCGTACTATGTATGTGGACAGTTCGGTCCCAGACATGGTGGTCTCCACCACCATGCTCTACTAGGGAGGGAGGAATCATGCCTGGGGTATCTGGATACCTTTGTCACAGCCTACCCAGACCGGAACCCCAGATGCTGTCATTGCCCACGGCATGGGCTCCAGGCTCCTGAGACTTGGCTGCTGGTACTGGAAGGCAGAGAGGAGGAACAGACCTCCATCCTGCAGCCCCCACCCACCAGGCTGCACTTGAGCTTTTCCCACTTGTCAGTCTAACTTGCTGAAGCGTGGGTACTGTGCCCCCCCCCACACAGTTGGGGGAATGGAAGCTCAGAGAGGTCTAGAAGCTGCTGATTAGGGTCCAGTTTGTTTGATTTGCAAGCTCTGCTGTCCCATGGTCTCCTAAGAACTGCACAGCATGACTCAGAGCCTGGGTTCTGCCCCAGCCTTATCTGTTCACAGATTGCTGTGTTCACAGCTCCTACCCTGGTGTGAAGGGAAGGGGGAAAATGGGAAGATGTTAAGGGTCCCCAAATAGAAGCTGAGTCCTTTTGGTCAGAAGAAAGACTCCTTGCGGGATGGAGAGTCAAGCTTCTGCTTTTGGCACTGGGGATTAATCACAGGGTTTGTGTATTGAGCTACATTGCCAGTTCTTATTTCATATTTTATGATGAGGTAGGGTCTCCTTAAGTTGTAAAGTTGCCCAGGCTGGATCTGAACTTGTGATGCTTCTGCCTTAGCTTCCCAGAGTGCTGGGACCATAGGTGTGTGCCACAATGCCCAGCTCAGGATTGTTTTATTTTGTTAGAGCCTGGTTGAGAAGCATCAGTTCTGTGCGTAGCTCTGACCCTCTGGAGCCTGTAAGTCCTGGACCACTGGAGGTCAGGGCCAGGCCTGGGGTCTGCCTGAAACCCCAGCTTCTCCAGATGGCGAGGTGGAATGGAATGCTGGCTGCAAGAATCCCAGGCACATTCCAGACCCTATAAAAAGACAGGTGCCCTGCCAGAAGTGTAGGCGCCAGCCCAGGGAAGGATGCTGAGCAGCAACCAGAGCCCCAGGAATGTGGCAGGGGCGTGGAGAGCTCATGATTCTCAGCGGCAGTGGGGCAAGAAGGGGCCAAGTGGGTGGCAACACCAAGCCCACCCCACCTTGCCCTTCCCAGGCACAGGCACAGGAGCAGGCAGTACTTACTAGATGGGTAGAGAAATGTCCCAGCACTTGGCAATCAGACAAAGGGAAGTCACCGTGTCCTTGTCCTGTCATGCTGGCTCCTTTTCTAACAGGCCTGGCCAAGGATGACCGACCTGCCTCAAGGCCTGTTATATTTGTGTTGGGGTGATAAAATCTTTTTTTTTTGTGGAACTGGGGATTGAACTCAGGCCCTTGCGTTTGCCAGGTAAGTGCTTATTCTACTGAACCATCTCCAGGAGGCTTTCCTGCACACTGTGGGATGAGGTGCAGGGCCCCCGGCCTCTGTCCATTCTGTGCCAGTGTCACGCCTTAGCTCCAGACACTCCAAGAGTCTTTAGTGGGCAGAACTCCTCCAGCCTGTCCTCTGAAAGCTCCCAACCTGGAGGCACGTCCAGCCTCAGCCTTGATGCTGGGTCCCATAGAGGGGTGTTTTTTTTTCAGCAAAAGAAAACCATGAAGATTCCAGTTTTGCTGTCTCATGGGGCATTAGGTGGCATAATGTCTCAGCTGGCAGTGCAGGCCCAGGAAGCATTCTGTCATACAATTCTTGTTCCTCTAACTCCCTGTTCTACCTTCCTGTTTGTTCTGCTACAGTAATAATAATACATTATTAGATTATGTTTATCACTGTAAATAATTATTACATAATTACTAATAGTAAGATAAATGATATAATATTTATTACATAATATAAAGATTATTATCATGTACTGGGGATTGAACCCAAGGGCACTCTACTACTGAGCTACATCCCTAGCCTTATAAACTTTTTATATTGAAGTGAGGTTTCACTAAGTTGCCCAGGCAGGCCTCAAACTTTTTATCCTCCTGCTTCAGGTTCTTCTTGCCTCTTACACAAGCACAACTACGTACAGCTTCAAGTTAATCTCTGACATGCATTTCTCACATATTTTATTTTTCTATATTTTAAGGGAAGGGTCTACAGGGTGTATAGGATCTTACTACTAGATCGGACTCATAGGGATCCACCTGTTTACAGCCTCCCAAGTGCTGGGATAACAGGTGTGCACCACCACGCCCAGTCTCAATTGCCATCTCAGGGTGTCCCAGGGGCAGGGCCAGCACGGCAGGCCTGGGAATCAAACCCCTGGCCCCTGGGCCTGCTTGTAGGCACTTTAATCCACTGAGCTGTTTGGCTGGCCCTTCCTCATATATTTTAATCAGAGATAGATTTTCACCTTTTGAAAATCATCCATCCAGGCAGGTTGCTTTGAGAATGGAGCAGTAAGAATACAATAGAAGCAGTGCATCTCTAGTCTGTGCCCACTGATTATAATTCAGCACTCCAGCTTGTTCACATGGGCCCCAAACTGATCTTTCGCTCATCGGAGGGTCCCTCTAGGAGTAGAGCCCCTCTAGGTTCTGGGGAGCTGGTGAGATGGAAGAGGCAGATCTGGCTAGAAAGAAGCTCTAGGTTCCAGGATCAGCCTCCAGGGACAACTCAGTGTCCATTCCAGCCTCGCATTTCTTTGACAAAAGGTGACCCTTGTGACATCACTCTAAACTGCCAGTTTCCTGGCAGAGTTCCAGGGGATGAAATTAGCTACAGATCCTTCAAACTTAAAGTAGCCTTCTCTTTTAGACAAAGGGACTGGGCCTTGGGGCTGGGCTGGGTACTCTGCATGTCCATGTCTGTCGTGGTCTTGGGCTGATGGTCAGGGGAAAGCACAACTGCAGCAAGGGGCCTCACCACAGGAATAAGAAAGGCCCACTCCTGCCTCCTCTTCCGAGGCCCAGAGAGCCACACCCAGAGGCCCAACAGGGTGCAGACCAGCCACATAGTCAGCTGGGTGTGCGCAGCGCTCTAACCTCTCTGTACCTCAATTCATCCTACAAAGGAGGAAAAGAACCGTACCCTCCTCGAGGATATTAGGTGTGGTGATGCACAGGCAGCCTGGAGAGTGTCTGCTACAGCGCAAGCACTCGGCACCAGCACCGGTGGGACATTTGTGGTGCTGCTCTGGGTACGGACAGTGATTTGCTGGAGGACAGAGGGGGTAACTAGAAAAGTCATTCTAGCAAACTGGACATCTCAAACAGAGACAGTGATGGGTTAAAGAGAAATCAGGGACAGACAGTGAGTAGAGTGAAGGGGAATTTTTAACCTGGCATAACCCCCTGAAATAGCTGTTGGGAGTTATAGCCTTTGAATCCAAAACAACCTGTGGTATCTGCAGCCAGGGGGTTTCTGGCCTGGTTGCCCACTTTGGGATACCATGGGACCTGCAGGATGGAGATGCTAATGTGGTGAGTTTGGAGCCAAAACCTAGAAGCAGTTGACTAATCCAGAAACTTCTTGCAGGTGTACGGTGCTATTCTCAGTCACGAGAGGAACAGAGAGTTTCCGTCCCTTGGCCAAGGTCGCAGAGCTATGTGATCGGCCTGGATTCAGAGCAGAAGCCCTAGCGCGCCCATCCATTCTCCAGCCACCACACCATGCTGCTCTTTGGTCCGGCTGGCTTCAGCACCCCATGCCACCCTCCAGCTCAATGCCAGAGCATCCTGATCTTCCTCCGGGTGACTCTGACCCACTATGCGTCACCGGAACTCCTTGCCCCCTCTGAGCCTCAGAGTCCTTTTCAGCTCAGATAGGATCCTAGGTTTCCCCCACTGACAGAGAACAGAAGATCTGGAGGGTCTGTCACCCTCACCAGGAGGAGGAGAGGGGAGGGGAGCAGGGAGAGACCTGCAGGGAAGGTCCTAGTAGAGCCTGTGCCTATGGACAGTATCAGGGTGCCCCACCCATAATTATAGGAGCAGTGCCCCAACTCTGCCTGCAAACAGGCAGCTGCAAAGTTTCCTGTTCACCCCCACCATCCCAGCCCCAGTCACGCTCCAACTAGTCTGGCTGTGTCCGGCTGGGGAGAGCTCTGTTCTCAGATGCACAGACCTGCAGAGCCACCTGCCTATCCAGGGACACAGGCTCCTGTACCCCAGCATGTCCAGAACTGAGCTTGCCAGACTCCTCCTCCATGAAACTTCAAGCTGCTACCTTGCGGAGTGATCCTACACCTACTCTGGCCTCCTCTCAACCAAATGACATGTTTTTCTTCCCCGTACCTCTGTTCCTGTCCCACTTGGAGTCAGTCACTAATTCCACCCCGATCCATAACTGTTTCTAGTTCCTGCTGGATATCAGTGGCTTCTTCATTCTTCCCCTGCTTTCCGTGTCACTCCAGGCCATGAGAGATGTGGTGGCCTGAGAATTTTCTAAACTCCACCCTGCTACCTCTGTGTTGTTCCTTGAGCTCTTTGCCCACACAGCACCCTCCAACCGGGACCTTCTTCTTGTCTGGCCTTCTGCAACTGTTGCCCTTACCTCCTCCTGATCCAGGGGCCACAGGTCGCCAGGCAACCCAAGACAAATGAAAACATGGAGCCCCTTGTTCAAAATGTAGAACATCAGTGCTGATAAAAGGTACCAAGCATAAAGCTCTTTGCTTTCCTTTACAATCTCTCTCACAATCTACTGTGACATTTTTAATCTGCCAATGGGATGGAGCAAGTGCAGACCACAGCTTCCTAACTTCTCCTAATAGCCTTGCCATCCAGCCATCCAACATCTCGCAGCCTGGCCCGAGGAGGAGAAGTGGAGCCAGGCATTTCCCCCTTACGTAGACCAATCAGGTTAACCCCTTGCAGTAGGCAAAATTATGTCACAATTTACACTCTAGGAGACACTGAGGATCTGGTAGGGGATGGGATTTGCAGAGCCATCCACGGAATGAGCTGTGGCATGGTTAATCCAAGGTGGGGACTACAAGAGCCACATCCCTCCCTGCCACACCAAAGCGCTCCTACACCCAACCCTGAGCACCACTATCCCACTCCTGCACCTCTCTTCCTGGGAGTCCAGGGAACCAGGGGGCAAAATATCACCCAGAGAGCCCATCTTTTGAGGTGGAATAGTGGCAGAAGTCAGGACCATGTGTGAACCAGGGCGCCAAGCTCTTGGTGCATATGCCATTGTCCCAGTGGATATTTCCTTTATAAGACATAAATTCAATGATAAAATTAATTAAAATTATTTCAATACTGTGACCACAGAGCACTGAATCACAGCATGATGCCCCGCTGAGCCCAGGACCCTGCACAGGTCACACACCTACAAAGTTGGCCCTGTCTTCCTTTTTTTAAATGTATTTAGTACGGGGGTCTACAGGGTCTACAGAGTCTCACTACACAGATCAGACTTGTAGTGATACTTCCTGTTTCTCAGCCTCCCAAGCTGGGACGACAGGCGTGCCACCACCCCCAGTCTCAATCTCTGTCTCAGCAGGCCCGGGTCAGCACAGCAGGACGGGGATCAAACCCCCAGCCCCTGGATCTGCCTAAGCAGGTGCTTTAATCCACTGAGCTATATGGCTGGCTTTTCATCCTTCTATCTCAGGTTAATCATCCACCATTTGGGGAGTATCCTTCGCCCCAACACCAACTCAAGTTCTTTTCTAGTAGTGCATCTGTCCCCCTAACCTCACACATGGCCCAATTCATTTTAATTACCTATTTAATTAGCTTAATAGTAATCACTCATTTAATCAGTTTATTTAATTAAGCTCTACAGAGATGGAAACCATGTAAGTTTGTTTCACATTTATATCTCCAGTATGTACCATGGACATAACAGGCATTAAATATATATTTGTAAAATGAATGAGAAAGCTAGTGCAAAGTTGGTCCTTAGCCTGCTTTCTTAAAAATGATGAGCTATTCTGAGAGCTAAGAAGTTCCCAGCCTTTCTCAGATGCCAATCAAGCAGCCCATAGGCTGAGGAAAAGAGAAACATTTCATCTCTCTTCCTCCTGTTTCATCTGCCCCCTTTCGTTTCCCTCTCGTTGGTGTCACAGCGATCAACTCATAGTTGACAAGAGGGAGAGAGGAGCCCAGGAAGAAGCTGGTCTGCTCTTTCTGGACATCACAGCACAGGGGTCAGATTAGAGTCCTTCCCTATAGTTAATATATCCTGGAGCTCCAACCTGCTAGGTGACCTTAGTTGTTTTGGAAAGGTTTCTGGTTGGCCTTCCCTCTCCCAGGAAGCGCATTGTGTGTATAAGTACAGTTCTTGTCCACAAACTCAGGAAAAGGACACACAGGCCATTTGAAAAGCCTGAGGGGGCCGTTTTGTTTCAAGATGGAAGATGAAGTAACCACTGAAGTATAATTTAGTACCTCCAGGAAGGCAGTTTCTTGCATATGTAGCCAACTTCCCAATGGAACTGAGGCCCACACTATGACATCTGAAGAGAAGGGTGGACCCAGGGCCCTCTAAATCCTGGACATGAAGAGCAGAGGCTGCAAGTACAGAAGGCTCAGGCTATCTGGATGCCCTTCCCTGCCAGCACCAGTGCACTGGCCACCTACCTTTTGGCCCCAATCTCCTTCCACACTGGGAGCTGCTTTCCCACTCATAATGAGGACACATTTAGAATGCTAGTTTCTCCCCAGCTCAAGATTGATTCCCATGGAAACCAGCAATGGCGAGGCAGTGTAAGCACTTTCTCTCTGACCCAAATGAATTAAAAAAACAACAACAAAAACAAAAACAAAACTCCATGTTCTCTAAAGGCCTTGTTGAAATGGTCACTCCATTGCTTTTGTTTTTGTGGTGCTGTGAATCAAAGATCCACACTGGATCTTCAAGTGTGCTGGACAAGCTTTCTACCACTGCTACACCCCCTGCTCCAAAGACACTGTATCTAAGGGGGCTTCCTTTAGAAATCCTCAGCTATCACCCTGTCAGCAATACAACAGGAACAGGAGTGGGTTTCAAAGTCAGAAAGGCTGGATTGTGAGGCTTGAATGAGGTGATTCTGGCCAAGGACCTAATCGTCTCCAAGCCTCAGTGTTCTCACATATCCCCAGGCCTACAACATGCTCCCTTATCAGACTTCTGCTCTTTCCCAGGCCCAAATGGGAAATAATTCCTTTTTTTTTTTTTTTTTTTTTGGCAGAACTGGGGATTGAATTCAGGCCCTTGCGCTTGCCATGGAAGCGCTTATTCCACTCAGCCATCTCCCAGGCCCAAAACTTAAAATTCCTTTTTTTTTTTTTTGTAGAACTGGGGATTGAACTTATTCCACTGAGCCATCTCCCCGGCCCCAGACTTCTGCTCTTTCAACTGGCTCTTGGGAACCAGTTTCTTCTGGATCATATCCAGGAAAGAGAAATCAGCATTCAGACTCTGTGACTCACTGGCCGACCCCACTAAGGCTCAATTTCAACACCTGTCAAGTGGGACTACTTTATGGGGTCATTGTGAAGATTCAATGTATTTATTCCTACTGGGCGCTTAACACAGTGCCTGGGTGCAGTGGGTACTTGTGTAGTAATGGCTGGTGGTGTTACAGAATCTGGACTGAGTGGGTTTGCCTTGAAAAGCCCTGAAAACCTCAGCAACTCTACAGTTTGGAAAAACAGGGTCTGAGGGTCTGGGTCTTCAGCAACTGAATCACTAGTATTACTGCCAGAATACAGCCTTCCAAGGGTGTCTCCAGCCTGGTGCTGCCCACCCACAGGCAGGGGGATAAGAGGCCCTATCTTACCAGGCCGAGGTTCAAGGTGTTGTTGTCATCTTCTGGCATGGGCAGGTACACAGCCAGGGCCACGCAGTTGGCAAAGATGGTGAGCAAGATGATGGTCTCGAAGGGTCTGGTGCCAGAGTTAAGGAGAACCCTGAGTGAGGAGTGCAGCTCGGAGGATTGAGGAGAAAAGGGTACTAAGGGTCAGTCTGGACTGTGACTATAATGTCACAGGAAAGAGGTTAGTCCTGGGGACTAGGGGCACAGGGTCCATCCCTGCTGTCCTGCAGGTTTCCACGGGGGCACCTGGCTCCCTCCCTCAAGAACAGGTACTTCCTCTCAGGCTCCTGTGGACCTCGGACCTGGGGCTGGAGCCTGACTGAATCCCAGAACATCTTGCTCCTTTACTCCAAGCACCGCCCATTGTCTGTCCCTCCCACAGAGCCAGGACTTTCTGAGACAGTGGCCAGGCAACCTTCTGAGGGGCCACTTAGAGAAATGTCCAGGAAGTCTGGGGGCCAGATGCAGATTTGAATGAAGCTCCCTCAGGGCAGTCCTGGAGAGAAGGAAGAGCCATGTGCTTATGAGTGTGCACCCAACTCACACCTCCCCTCTCCCAGACTCCTGCTTTTCTTAATTTGCTTTCATTAGAAAGTAAGGGTGTGGAAAGAGCTAAGGAAGGAAAAAGAGGGGGAGGTAGGGAAAGGCACAGGGGAGGCACCCTGCAGAGAGGGGTTGGTTTGAACAGTACCATTTCTTTCCCAGAAAGCTCTAGTATTGGAAAATAGAGGAGGCCTTGTGGCCCAGGTTTACAGCAAGAGAAGGCTTGGGGAAGAGAGGATGGAGAAAAGGGAGAAGAGGCCCAGTCAGCTTGCTCTGATCACCAAGGCAGGGAGAGAGAGGGCCAGAGCCTGATACGGGGAGCCAGGCTGCCCTGACCCCACACTCCCTCTCCACTGCCTTCTAGTTATCCCTCCTCCTGTCTTCCAAAAGGCAGCTGAAGGGAACCCATCTTCCACAGCCCTGTAGAAATATTTCAAGCATTCCTGACCCTCTCAGAATCTATTCAACATAAGCCTCCTCTCCTCTATAGCTTCTTCCTCCGTTCCTCAAATAGCCCAGATATTTTCATCACTCTTCCTCCTCTCTGAGCTCAGGCAAAATAGGAGGGGATTTTTGAAGTCCCTGTCCCCAGGGCAGTAAGTCTGAGCCAAAGCAGCCAGACTTGCTGGGTCCAGTCTTGGAGTTGCTAAGGACAGGCCTTCCTTCAAACCCAGTTCTCTTCCAGCCCCACTCCCTAGCTGGGCCCGGATCCAGGGAAGCCTTCCTTCAACTGTCACACTCTTCATTTTTGCCCCTCCCACCAAGGGAGCTGATTTCCTCAGAGAGGCTATTGCTCCCCACCCCCACCATCTTATTGCAAACTGAGACCATGCCTTCAAAATCCTGAGGGCACCCCACAGTGCTAAGGCCTGAGGCACAGCTGAAAATAGTCCCTATGCACAGTAAACTCCCTCAGATGGTGGATGGGCTTTCTGGTTGGTGACCCTTCAAACCCCAGGAAGCCCTCCAACCCCAACCCTGCTGTCTGGCATGGGGAAGCCTTTCTTCCTTGCCAAAGGTTCCTCAGGCCCTGCTGAGGCAGCTCACCCCAGCCCAAAGCCCAGTCACCCCAACCCTCCAAGTCCGTGCTCAGTGACCACCCCCACATCACACACAGTCCCCCACTGCCAGCCAAAGGATACTTCCATTCCACGATGCTGATGCAGGCCTTCCTCAGGGGGTTCTGCAGGGTCAGACAGAACAAGGCCCTGGGTGGCCTAGGCAGAATCTCAGGAACTGGCTTCTTGGGCTGTTTCTTCCTCAGGTTCTCATCCTGGGGTGAGGACGGCTCCATGGCTTCCCTAGCAACACCCTGTTTCCCTGCTTCCCCACCCCACTTCCTTCTCCCTGCGTCCCCAATTCCCCCACCTTGGGGACTGGGACTGGCTGAGCCTGTCCTGCTGAGCCAGCCTGGCGGGGACAGGACTGGGGGTGGAGGATTACTCTTCCTGCTCCCAGCGAGTAAAATTAGCCTCCCCTGGCTCCCTGCTGCCCAGCCTGAGCTCCTGAGGCCAGGCAGCTGTCACTCCTTCCAGCCCTGCCTCTGACATCCCAATTCGTCCCCCGAGAAAGGTGGGGGCTGGGAAAGGAGCTTACACACAGGCCTCGCATAAAACAGGGGCACAGGTAACTGACACAAGGTTTCAAGGCTGGGGCAATAGAACTCAGAAAGGGGGCAACCGAGGTGTGCAGTCCCAAACTTGACTGGGGCCTTGCGACACCATCCAGAGAAAGTGCTGGATGGCGTAGCTCAGCACAGCTCCACAGCACCCCCTATCCCCTATCTCAGTACCTGCAGAGATCTGTGCAAGTCTCCCCATCCTCACCTGAGCATGCTGGCCTCCGTCAGGGAACAGTGAGCCCCTCCCATTGGGGCGACTGGGTCGGAGGACTCCTAGGACAACCTCCAGAGCACTCACTGCTGACCCTGAGCCTGCCGCACTTCACAGTGACGCCAGGCCTCCTCCCTCCCTTAATAGCACGAGGGTCTGAGACTACTGCACTCCCGCATATACACATTAGGAGAACGCCACGACACCCCAGCCAGATGAGCCCGAGTGTGAATGAGAAAGGAGCTGGGGCCGATGTCAGCAAACAGTCTGAAAATCACAACACTCCACAGTTCTTTTATTTAGCTCTCTAGTGCAAACACAGTGCCGGTGGGCTACAGAGGCCTGCAAGCTTTAGGGTAGGAACAGCACTCAACCTAAGAAAATCCTGGAGGCCACACCGAGGGATAGGGTGGGGGGGGGAGGGGTATGATCGCCCTCCACCCGAGAAGCCAGAGACCCACGAATGGGCCTCCTTCCGAGAATGTCCGCGTCCCTGCGGTGCTGGGTCCCCTTCTCAAGACAAAGTTCCCTGAGCCGGTCAAGCATCTGAGGCATCTCCCAAGTGGGGCACATCGGAATCAAAGCGTTTCAGGAGACTGGGGAGATGAGACGGGGCTGCCCTGCAGCGACGGAGTACAGAGCAGAGCCTCTAGAGTCAGGCTGGGCTCTGAATTTCTCCAGCGCAGGCTGAGACAGAGCAGGAGTCTGACCAAGGGAGCCTCATTCCTGGGTGGCCCCCTGCAGCTGTCCCAGACAGCAGGCAGCAAGGCCCTCAAGAGCTGCTCCGCCTGGGCCCAAGCTGGTGAGGCCGGGAGCGCCCCGGACCTCAAGCTTTATTTCCCTGCCCTGAGAAGGGGGGGCGGGGGAGTAGGGAGCGGGCGGGCGGCTCCCCGGAGTTGGGCAGGGCATCAGAGGCTGGATTCCTCTGATTCAAAAAATGGCGAGCAGGAGAAGCGGGAAGATTCCGAGGGCTCAGGTACCAGCGAGGGGGGCGCCAGAGCCTCCTCGTCGCGGGGGCAGTCGGGCCGGGAAGCAGCGGGCAGCGCGGGGCCGGGGCTGCCGTCGGGAGCTGCGCTTAGCAGCTCCTGCAGGTATTTGATGTAGCGGATGGCGGCGCGCAGCGTCTCCACCTTGCTAAGCCGCTTCTCCGCCAGGGCGCCGGGCAGGTGGCCGCGGAGGCGCGCGTAGCCCTCGTTGACGCACTTGACGCGCTGCCGCTCGCGCTCGTTGCGCTTCTGGATGAAGGCAGGCTCGAAGGGGCAGTCGTAGACCCCGAAGGCGCCGGGGAAGGGCACGTAGGGCAACATCCCGGCGTAGCCGTCGTAGTAAGGCGGTTCAGCGGGCGCTGGGTACAGCAGGAAGGGCGCGTTGCCCAAGGACTCGGCAGGGCTCAGTGGCGCCGGTCTAGGCGGGGGCACAACGCCCAGCTGCATGCAGCTAGGGGACCCCACGGGCCTCGGGTCCACCAGAGCCCGGCAGAAGTTATTGTTCATGGTGTTGCGGGGAGCCGGACCCAGAGCGAGAAGAACCCTGAGTGGTCCCTGCTAGGGATCTGCCTGGTCTGACCACGGGGACAAGTCACATTGCCAGCAGCACCTCTGCAGCACTTGCTAGGGTCTCTTTTTGTCCCTTGGAGTGGCTTCTAGGGATTCTCTGATGCGAGCCATTGCTCTAGAGAATCTGGCCTCTTGCAGCGGCTCTGCAGGCGCACTTTCCAACCCCGCTCTGGGGCTGCAGATCTGTGAAGGCCCTCGCCGTCCTCCACCCCACTCACGGGCAGAGTTAGGACTGTGTGACCTGCTCCCTGCAGCCTTGCATGGGCACCACCTGCTGACACTAGCCAAGAGCCTCCAAGCTGGTGTGGTAGGGGGAGCTCCAGTGCCTGGCTCTTGTTCCTCTGGCCTTGGCGATCCCCAGGTTCTCTGAGGGTCCCCTGTGGAAGGCAGCTGTCAGGAACGCACCACCACAGCAGAAGGGGACTTTTTTTTTTCTAAAATAGAGGATAGTGACTATGTTAGCGTCTTCTTTGCGCCCCTCTAAGTCCCAGAGGAATTGTTGCATTGTGAGGGAGAGGGAGTATTGCTTCTGGAGATGTGCAGATTGGGGTTCAACTCACCCCTGAATAGCCTCCTTGAGCCCTGATTTCCACAAATGGAAACACTGAAAACATCCTTCAACAGACATCAATAAGATAAGAGAATCTAACATGGAAAAAGTGTATCCCAAAACCCTGCCTCAGCACCTGGCTGAAGCAAGTGTTCAGTGTTCCCTTTGCAGCCTTTTTGATAAGATGAAGTATAAAAATGCCTCATGGCATTATTTCCTTTGAGAATTTGGATCACTTCCAGGGACAACCATTTGAAAGGGGCTCAGAAATGGCCTCTTGGCAGTCGAGACTGCAGCAGCAATCGTAAGTTAGCCTTCACTCATCAAGAGAAACTCAGATAGTTTGGGCACTTTCAAATCCCTCTATGGGGCAGAGTCAATGGCCAACACCTTGCCTGCCCAGACCATGTGAGTCCTGGATACACCCTCCGTCCACCTTGGGCTTCTTTTCACAGAGGGGCTTCTTGCACTGCTGCATGCCAAGAGCCCAGTTGGCCACAGCAAGTAATACTGTTCCACAGACCTTGTTGAATAAATGAGAGAAGGGCTTAGAGGGAATGGGGCTTATCAGGGTGGGACTTAATTACACGTAGCCTTTCCTAGGTTTTAGGAAGCTGTTATTTCAGGAATAATCGGTCTGTGTTGAGTTTAAGTGCCACCAGACCTCATCACTGTTGACTATCAGATCCAGGTTAAGTGTCATTTCTCCTAGGAAGCCGCCCTACGCTTGCTCCCCTATCTTGTGCATACGCAGTCTTGAGCACCATCTAAGTGCTCATCACACTATTACTGCTCTTCTCTGTTTTCCGAATGAACAAATGATTACTGTGTCCACAGAGGCCAGGAATGTGGGGCCATGGGCAGTACACTAAGCTTCTCCATGAGACGGAAAGGGGCAACACCTGCCACGTGTTGCCCAGGTCAGTGACAAACTCAGATTCCTAGGGTTATCTTCTATGCCCTCCCACCTTTGTCCTTTTGCAGACTTGAGTCTGTTCCTAGCCAGCTTTGACTTCCATGCTGAATGAAAACCTAAAAAAAAAAAAAAAAATCAACAGGGATTCAAAGCATCATGATACTTGTGTGTGTTCTCAAGTAAATAAATATGCAAGAGAGAACAGGACTGATTCCCATATGTCTCCCCTTTTCCACAGCTTCTGAGGGCTCCTCAGTGTTTTAAAGAGAAGGTTCTAGAACACCTCCTCTTCCAAATGAACACATGCTTCCATCCGCTCAGTGATGCTGTTGGTGCTCTGCTTTTTCCTCACACCTCACTCTGACTCTGTCTTTGGGGCCTTGGTCCCTCTGTCTGCTCTGCCCAGCCCTGTCATCCATAGGGAAAGGCACAGATACAGCTTCTGTCATGCTGAGGAGCCTTCTACCTTCTAACAGGGGCCTTCAAGACTTCCTCAGTGCCCATCCCTGAGCCCTTCATTCAGTACTGGGCACATAAATCCTGTTCAGTGTGCCTGTTAGTGGCCTTCTTCTGTAAGTTTGGCATCCAGACTGTCCTCTCCCACGTGTTGCCCATCTGGTCACAGTCAACTTCATCCTTTAAACTTCGATCTGATAGAGGTTAGAAATGTGTTTGCATAAATTTTAATTTTAAGAGATATGACTTAACCTCTGCTAGTGTTTCAATACTCATAGCTTATTTATTTTGAAATTACCTATATCCTATTAACATTTTTTTTTCATAAAACTGGCTCAGGCAAGAAGTGTCATGGCAGGACTGTGGGTCACACTGTGAGCTTTGTCTTTAGGGCTAGAATGGAATGGATGCCTTGCCAGGGAGAACAAGTAGGAACGCACCTGTGAGTGGAGAGGTTCTTCCCTATCACAGACCCTCTGCCCCACACAGAAGCCGAGAGAAGCAGCCTGGCCCATCACTGCTAAGCAACATGTACTCTGTAGAAATACACAGAAGGCCTTCCACACACAGGGACTGCACCGGTACTCGTGTAAAGCAGTCAACAAGCATTATCATGCAATACCTACAACCACAGCTATTGCTTATTATTTATGACATGTAAGACGCTGTTAAGTGCTGGGTATGAGTCATCTCCTTGTTCATATTATCCAGTTTCCTGGGTGAGACAGCAGAGGTACCTAAAGCTTAAGCCAGTTGCCTCAGGTGCCGGATTAATAATGATGTACTAATAAATAATAGCCAACTTTTTCTTCTTTCCCCAGTATTTCTTCTAGTGCCTTCACTCCAATCAAAGAAGCAGAAAGGTTTACACCTATCTAACAAAAAGATCTTAGAAATTATGATTCCTGTTGGAGAGAAGTGACACTGCAGCATAAGGTTCTAGTGCTGGTATTTACCTCTGCTGTGGCAAGGGTATTGCAGATCACTTTGGTTGTCCTGGAGAAGACAGTGTTCCCTGGAAGATGTTCTTACCAGGGTAGCTCACAGTCCTGTCACTGGGAAAGGACTGAGTAAAGCACCATGAGCTACCTTCAGGGAGCCCTGTTGCCTAGGCTTAGGAAACTGCAGTAGATTCCCCTGGCGGAACAGAACCTGTCAGCAGCCAGAACCTTCCTACAGGCTCAGTTCGCTTGCCTGGGTTGAACCAGCTGTCCACAGCGCCACTGTGTGGTGAGCATAAGCAATGGCAGCGGCAGCTGGGTGCGGTTCCAGGTCCCCATGGCACGCAGGACTGACTGTAATTCCCTGGGTGTTTTGGAAAATTCAGGGTAAGGGAGGACCCTCAAAGAAGAGCTACTGAGATTTCTGTCAGTCTACTAATTTTTTCCCTTGAGTTCATGAAGGAATTCACATCACTTAAATTTTCCTGATAGATAGATAAATAGGTATAATTAGATGTACTTTAAAAAATAAAAATAGTTCACCATTTCAGTACTGGGCAATTTACAGAATGCAAGGGAGTCAAAAATGGCGTACAGCAGCCTCCTCCCTGTGCATTAGCCTCAGTGGCCACTACTGAGAGAACGCTGTTGAGTGGGGAGGGGGGGGCAGGGAGCAGGTCGGGTGCCTGCGGCGGGCAGGAGGTGCCGGACGTCCTGGCCCCCAGCTTTCTCGGGAGGCACACTCCAAAGCCTTCTTGTCACACCTGTGACACGGGCACAGTTGTGTCCCACACAGTTCCTATTTGCGGTGGGTCAGCTCTCTCCAGACACCATGCCAAGAGCCTTACGATCTTCGGTCCGCTGTGCGGCACAGGGCTAACCTGGCAGTCGTGTGCAGGGAGGGGCCCGGGCCTTGGTCCCAGTGCCTTCCGCTGCTCCTTGCACAATGTGTAATGCCTGCCTCACCAGCACGAGCCCCTTCCTGTCACACGATGCCGGAGGCGCTAATTGTGACCCCTCCTGAAGGACGGAGGGGTGCTATTACAGCTTACTGTGGGTGGCTATTATAATCAGCCTGCTGACCCTTGTCCCAGCCTCCTCCTGGGCACGCTATGTTTGCCAGGCCCCCTTGCCACAGCCTTAGATTCCTGGTGGCCTCCCAGGCTTCTTCTTGCCCCTTCCCCAGCCCTCCTGGCAATTAAGCATGAGAACTCCAGCCTTACACTTCACTTTGAGGCACACAATTCAGGATTAATTAATGTTTGTTGATTGACATTGGTGGGACTCTCTAGGAACGTGATCAGGTCTTAAATAGGTGGGCTGGTTAAAGAATAGACAACATCATTTACTTTCTCGGCCCTTCTCACTGTTTTCAATGGGGCTCGAGCCACAGTTAGAGGTCTGAGGTCAGAAATTGGCTGAGCTTGTCCTTTCCAAGGGGAGGCTTCTGGCTCCAGAAGCAGCTTAGAGGACAGTGAGTTCACGGTAGCGCCTCTACTCCCCTGCTCCCCTGCGTACCTCACAGGTCCTCCCCTCTGTTCGGCAACAAGTCTGCCCTCTTGTCCATGCCGCTGCCAGGAAAGGGACTCCAGCGACAGCACCAGCTTTCAGCACCCATTCACACAACCTCCTGCCTCCTGCCTCCCTCACACATCCCACAAAGCCTTTCTGCAAAAGGTCCTGGATCAGATACTCAGAGCAACAAACCTGGGAAACACCCTCCTGCCAATTCCTGGGTCGCATTCACCTCCTAGAGGCCTGGGGAAGCCCAGCGGTTAAAAAGCCTGTTTGCCTTTTAACCAGCATTTCTAAATGGACTACAGAACACATTTTTTAAAAATTCCTAAGCCTAACATCAAATAGAAAGCACTTGAAGAAATTCTGCCTTAACACCTCCAGAATAAGTCCCCTAACAAAAAGCTGTGGCCCCTCCTCTGTTAGAGGTCTGCCTCACAGGCTGTGTTTCTAGGACAGCTCTCCACTCTCAGCATGCATGTGTCCCACACTTCTAAATCCATATTGTTCGGGTCATTTCTCGATAAGAATGCACACAGTGCAGCCCGGGGGCTGGGCTGAGGAGACCAGGCATGACAGGTCAGCTAGTGCGCACCTTTTGCTTCTTCCTCTGCGTGGATGTGCTCTACCCTCCTGCCTTGGCCTCACTGAACAAGGCCCCACACCTGCTCAGCCCCCTGCACTGAGTTCCATGCCATCCCTTCTCCCTCAGCTTTGCAAACCTCTGATTGTTCCCAAGAAGCCTGTCTGCAGTCACTGTCACCAAGAAAAAAGCACTGCAAAGCTTTGGCACAGAGTGACTGAGCCATCCCCTCAAACGTGGTGTCACTTCGCTGAGAATCTCAAAGAAGAAGAGGTGCAGAAGGGAAGGCTGGTGTGGATTAGTGCCTTGCGGTAGCTGCCGTTTGGCTTGGTGCGCTGCTTTCTTAACCCCATGTAATCCTCTCACTGAGAGGAAGTGGGCATCATTGTTTCTGTTTACAGAGGAAGCTCAGAGAGGTTGGAGACTTGCTAAGGGTTACACAGCTGGGTTGTTGCTTACCAGGGTGGTTGGGTGATGCATGAGGATAGACAGCATTCTCCAGCTTTTTATGGGCTTCATGATCATTACAGGATCTCCCAGGCCCAAGGTGGGTGCATGGCTTGGTCCTCCTTAATGCCACGACTATAATCTGGTATTTGCAATACTGAGTCCCAGAGAGACTTTCCAAGAGACAGCTACCTCCACTCCCAAGAAGGATGCCAGGCTCCCACCTCTGAACTCTCCAGTGTGCTGGAAGGAAAACCTTAGAGCACCTCGCTGCTCAGGGGCCAAGGACTACAAGTCAGCAGCCGTGCCCAACACCTACCCACTGCTTGCCTGTGTGCCAGACATTGCAGCAAGGGCCCCAGGATTCTCACTACAACCCTACGATGTCAAGACGGATACTTGCCCCCACTCGCCAGTGAGGAGACCAAGGTCCACAATAGTGAGGCATCTTGCACAAGGCCACACAGATGGTACAGGCCCAAGTTAGGACTTACACCCACACACTTGCTCTCCTGAGTAGGCACTGCTTGTCACAGACACAGTGGAGTCCAGTCCTGCCTGAGAGGTGAAAGCAGAAAGGAATCAAGAGAAGGACAGCACTCTCCCAATGCAGGCTGAAGAAAGACACGCCATGCATGTGCCATCTCAGCCCTGCTCCTGACTTTCTAGAGCTAGGAGGACTGGGCAGTATTGGGCCCAAGATACCCAGGGCTGGGGGTGATGGCCAAATAAGCAAGCTGGTGAGATCTCCTCGTGAATTGTAGGGTTCCAGACAGAGGGCAAAAGGCTGTCATTACTGCCCTTTGTGATTGTCATTCTAAAGGCAGCAGCCACCGCCAGGGGCCATCCTCTCTCTGTGTGATGGCAGAGTGTTGAGACTGCTGCTCAGATAGCCTTTCAGGCACTCAGTGAGCTTTGGGAAAGATGCTTTCTTGCACTTGTCACCAGCAGATCTGCTAGATTAATGTTCAGAAACAGTGACCTGCTCCCAGGTGCCACTGGGAGTTTGGAATTCAGAGCATACCTCGACCAGAGAACAGCTGGCCCTTCCGTGTGCACAACCAGTCTAAATGACACACTCGCATGTATGCACACAAACATACAGATATTAATGTTCCTGGCAGGGCAGATGCTATTTGATAGATAGGAAAATTGAGATACAGAGAGGTAAAGTAATTTTCCCAAGGTCAGATGGCTGATGAAGGCTGAACTTGGGATTCATGAGAAGCTGGTGTACAATTTGGGACCCGCCAATCAATATCATTCTCTCTGGGGTGACTGAGACTCGGAAAGCAGAAAGTCCATGTCATACATTGCTCCTAATTGCTCACCTTACTTCTCACCCCAAAAGGAGGAGGAGGTGGCTACAGCTTAGAAGCCAGATAACTGGAATCTTGATTGACAACCACCTGGAGAAAACTGCTTCTTACCATGGATTTCAGGGAAGAGGGTGTTCCTCAGAGGAGTTCAGCAGCCCTGGGCTGGCAGGGAGCACTGCAGGCTGGGAGGGAAAGAGTGGAGCACAGGATAGAATCTGATCTCCCACAGGGTTGTTACCTACTCAGTCTAGCTGCATATTATTCTCATCCCTGTTTTGAGGACCACTGGCATGGGGTAGGTGCCAGTACTTTTGGATCCATTGATATTTATTTATTTATTGTGGAACTGGGGATTGAACTCAGGCCCTTGCACTTGCTAGGCAAGCGCTTATTCTACTGAGCCATCTCCCTGGCCCCCTTCATGTTTATTTTTAAGAAAGTCAAAGAGAAAAGAAAACTATCCTACGGGCATCCTGAAGGCATGGTTGGAGTGAACCAGGAAGTTCTGGGAAAGAAATCAGCTTTAGCTCCAGACCTTCAAGCTGGGAGAGGGCCTCCAGCAGTGTGCAGTAGTCAGTCAGTTCTGGAACTAGGGTCACAGGCTACGAACTCATGGAGG
>PVKA01000199.1:0-23340 GCA_004027165.1 Ctenomys sociabilis
TACTTTCCTGACAAGATATAGGTAAAAATGCCATAATATCAGACGTAGTTGGGTTAATTTTTCCTTTTGTACCTACGGGTGGATTTGGAGGAAAGACACTGTCCCTAACAAAACCAGGTAAAAGACTGTGTCCTATATTAGAAAAACATGCCTAAAACTGAACTGTGGTATCATTTATGTGGATCTGTTGTATACTCAAATATACTCCACAATACTTTGGTGGAACTGAAAGAGTGACAAGGAAAATTGGCATAAACAGATCACGTACAAGTGGGAGCCCTCCTCATCGCCATCCACACTTCTTCACGGTGACCTCCCAGAGAGGACTTCCTAGTAGTGCCCAACACTAAAATACAACAGTAGTCCAGTCCTACAGTAGCAGCATTTGTTTGCAAATCTGCAGGATTATCAGTCTTTGCATCTTGAAAGACACTCAAATAAGCAGGGCCTTGTACATTGGATTTCTATTAGCCTGCCCCAGTGGCGGCTCTTCATCAGTGGAATGGGAGGAAATGCTGTAAACAGCCTCAGTTCTAAATACCTTTCTTTCTTTCTTTCTTTTTTTTTTTTTATGCCACATTTGTTTTTGCTCCTGCTCATCCAAAATGGTAACAAATACAAAAATCACTGGAATTAATTGTCTTTAAAGTTTTAAATAGACTTTCAATTATGGAAAAAAATAAATAAATACTTTTCAAAAGTTGAAGTAAAAACTTGGAATAAAAAAGACATAAAAGAACAAATATTATAAAAATATCTGCTCTCTGTGTAGTTTCTACTTATTTGAGCTCACGATTGTGCTGCTTATAAAAGTCTTAGGTAAGAAGCTGTTTTTCCTTTGTATTTTCTGATTTGAAAATAATCTTTTTTAAATGTATTTGGTACAAGATCTCACGATGTGGCTTGAACTTTTAGTGATCCTCCTATTTTCAGCCTCCCAGTGCTGGGATTGCAGGTGGGCACCACCATGCCTGGACTCAGTGGCCTGCTTGCTGGTGGCATATGGAGCCGGGGATCAAACCCCAGTCCCTGCACTTGCCTAATCAGACTCTTGAAAATAATAATTTTGAGAATAGTGCCAATTAGGAAAATCCCTTTGGGTTACATCTGAGGAACCATTACTCTGGTAGTTTGATTTTTTTCCTGGCCTTAGGAGTTTTTACTTCTGTGATTTTTAGCTAGAAATAACTGGTATTAATTTTATTCTATGAGTTATAACTGACAATTTTTAATCCTTAGGTATCTGCTCAACATTTTACATTTAAACTATTTGAAATAACCATATTGGGGAGGCTTGAGAGGAGGGAATAGTCTTTTCTTAATCAAAGCAGCAAGCATCTGTGTTCTCTCTAGCCTGTCTTTTGATTAGCATGGACTCATCCATCACTGGTCTTTGATATCAACACCAAGAAGTCCTGTTCTTTTCTTTTAAATGATAAATATGCCTTTGTCATGAATACTCGTAGGCAACCCAGGATTTACATCTGAATTGCCAAAGTGTAACTGTCCTGCTCCTGTGATGAGTGACGTTATTACTAGAATAAAGAAGTTTTTAATTTGTCATGGGTGGGCCTTGGATGGTGACAGGAGGAGGGCTTGTGATGCTAGAAAAAGTTGTTCTTTCCCCACTATTTTTCTGAATTCGTCATTTATCAACAAGTAGCAATCTGCTACTAGAGATTCTTTGTAGACATTTTTACTTTAATGCCTTTAGACCATCGCTGTGGGCTTTTATTTGTGTTTGATGGCTCGTTGTCCCCCATCAAAACTAATACTACTTGAAGTAGCAGGCTTTTGTAAGTAGCATCAAAATTTGTTCTGTCTCACTATTACTGTCAACGATGGCAGTTCTTAACTATAACATTGTTTCAAGGTCTATGTCAGTTATATTTCCTAACATAAATTTCTTTGATACGTTTGTCCTCAGGGACATCTGCTTAATTGTATTTATATATGTTTTATTTGCATAAATGCATTCACCTATACATATTGCCTGCGCAATTTTGTATTAATCATCGAAACCCTCAGAGTGTCATGTTCAGCTGTTATTGTACTCTTTCTCTAATGAGTGAGGACCACTAAAATGAAAGCTACTGGGAAGTCTTGGTCTTTTTTATCTGAAATGTGAGGGATGTCAGCCCTTTTAGATTTTCCAAGTAGATAGACAAGTATTTTTATTTTTAAATTTCATCTTATGAATGCTTATGTTGCTAATAAGTTGCTCATTTGAATTTTTGTATAAAAATCATTCCATGAAAATTTAGCATTTTAACAGTTAGGTACTTCAACTGATATTACATTAATTTTTACATGTTTGTCTATAATTTTAAGGCAACTATTTTAAAACTAAAGACTTTTTTTTTCTTTTTTTCAACTGAAATGACTGGCTGAGTTAGCCACAATAATCCTTAACTTAAAATGGTAGGAATTTATAGGAAAATTAAGCTACATAGTTCAGTTTACCTACCTTATATCTCTGTAAAATTCATTGGAATTGTTTCATGAGTATTAGATTGTATTTTATTGAGGGTTCCTTGCTCAACAGATATATTGATATTGGGTTCTCTTTGCTTTGACTGCATCAAAACTGAAAGTTAACGTTCCTTTGGGGGCAAGTTATTTCTTGATTTCCCAAAAAAATGTTTTAAGGCAAAAGATAGACCGATTAGAAATTAACCCTTATGCTGGGTTTCTTTTTCTAACTCATTTTTGGTGGTAGGAGGGAGTATTTCCTAGATTAACTGTTTCCTAAAAGAATAAAGTCTTGTTCATGTTTGATTCCCCATAGGAAATATGGGGAATTCTACAGCCCAGCCCTTTACATTTATTGAAATTTTTGTACTATAATGTAAATGTCTAAGTTTTTGAGACCTGAAGGCTTCTGCCCAACTGGAAGACAATGATGCCAGTGAGCTTCTGTCCAGAGTTAATCAGCTGCAGAATTTGTAAACTGCACATGTGTCAAAGTTGAAAATGTTAGGACTCTAATAGAAGCTTGAAAAGGTTAAATCTGATAAAAGCCGTCAGCAGTTAAAGAAAGTGATTTATGGGAATGTAATGACACAAAGTGCCTCATTTATCACTCATATATAGATAGGTTAAGGTTCCCATGTCATACTTTTAAAAACTTGACCACTTCGAGTTGTCAAAATAGGTACTTATTATCACTCATATATAGATAGGTTAAGGTTCCCATGTCATACTTTTAAAAACTTGACCACTTCGAGTTGTCAAAATAGGTACTTAAATGCCCTTTATCTTTTTCATTTTCAATTTATTTCATTTCAGTTTGGCAATTTTATCTATGATTACTTCACTTTCATTGACTTCATATGGTTCCATTTAAAGGCTTTCTTATTTTGGATTTTCAAAAATTGTAAATCACTGCTCTTTGTGAAGAATTATTCACTAAATCTGTTCTGAAGAAAGATGCCAATCTTATATGCTAACTTACATTTTTATTCAATGCAACTACCATGAAGATATGATAAAGCTTCACTTTTTTCTAATATTTATAATATATATATGTAAAGAGAGAGATCACTTCTTCAAAGGTTTAACATGAAATATTAAAACACAATGCATAATTGGTTTATCGTCTTGTGAACTCAACTTACTATGTAGGCTACATGCAAATTAAATTTAATGAAAACCTTTCTGTCTGGTTAAGGGGTAAATAAAAGACAATATTTAAGAGTCTTCATCAAACTTGTTTCTCAGTATGGTTATAAAACAGTTCTCAATTATTTTGTTACATATTCTAGAAAATATATTTATGAACTAGGAACATTTATTTATTTGATGTCATTTGATTTATTTTGAATGACAACACTTAAAACTTTTATAAACTATAGTATATTAAAGTACTATTATAAAACAAAATTTTTGAATGATTATTACATTTCTCAGCTCTTTAATATGAAAGATAAAATATTTAAAGGCCTCTTGGAAGTTATTCAGATCATTAACTGGGTAAAAGTTTCTCAGGGTTTCCTTTTGCCCCTTCGGTAGCCAAATAATAAATTTGAAAAATTTGTCAGGTGTCACAGATTTTCATCCTAGTGTTGCACTTTCTTAAACAGCAACGTTTTAGGTTCAACTTGAAAAGATGTCAGAAGAGTTTCTTAAGCATAAAAATTAATGCAGGAAGAGAGGAACTGTATGTACCAGGAAAGAAACTTGAGAAGTCACAACTAAGTGCATTTGACCTTGTTGTACCTTGATTCCATCAAATAGACTACAGAAAATACTTTTTGAGACAGTATTTGAAAGTGGAATATGGTTGGCATGAATTCTTAACACCTAGAAATTACAGTTAATTTTGTTAAACCTGACAGTGCCGTTGTGGTATTATGTGTGCAATTATGTTATATAAGAAGATGTCTCTTTTCTTTCAAAGAGATGCATAAAAAAATATGAAGGGTAGAATGGCTTGGTGCCAAGGACTTCCTTTAAATCTTTCAGCTAAGAACATGAGAGAAAGATTAAAGGGGAAATATACAACCTACATAAATGAATTTTGAGGAGTCTCTTTAATACATTTCACAATTTTACAAAGAAAAATGTGAGGGGGATTATATCAATCTTGTTTTTAAACTATTGCTTTTATGTAAAATTATACTATCTTATGTGTTCCAATGTTTTCAGACTTTCAATGTTTGTTCAAAAATCATTGACTGGGACCAGCCAGAGAGCTCAGTGGACCAAAACACTTGGTTAGGCACAGTGTAGCAGCTGGGTTCAGAACCGGCATGCCGCGCCAGCCCCACCCATGGAATGCTCTGAGACTGGGCATGGTGGCACATGCCTATAATCCCAGTGCTTGGGAAGCTGAAAACAAGAGGATCACTACGAATCCAATGTACATAGTCAGACCTTGTAGACATTGTTCTAAATACATTTAAAAAAATAAATAAAATAAAATAAAAATCATAGACTATAAATTAAAAATGTTTTTCAAAATAGCTCCAAAGTTCACTCAAAATATCATCTACATCTAATTATAAAATTTGAACCCAGCAGCAAACTCAGTGTCTTAATAAACAGAAAAGCAAAAAAAAAAAAAAAAAAAACTGAAATGTTAATTGAAACTATGGAAAAAGCAAGTTAGTGTAGTTTTTTGTATCCAAAAGGTATGTGGTGATGGGGCTGGAGAGATAGATCAACAGTTGAAAGTGTCTGTTTTGGCAAGATTAGGCAGGTGCAGGAGACCAGGGTTCAATCTCCGACATCACATGCCATGCCAGCACCACCACCAGGGCAGGCTGAGCCAATCAAAAAATTAATAATAATAAAATAAAAGATTTGTGATTTCAGAACAGATTATTTTTCTTTGTGTATTTTAAATGATTAGAAATATGTAATTCAAACATATATTCCTGCATATGAATTTTAAAACATTTACAAATTTTATATTTTAACCTTTTCAAAATCATTAACAGTATTTTCTCAAGTTGCAGACAGTTTTCCCACTTAAGGAATATTAAACTAAATGTATTTCTTTTACGGTGCATCTTGTATGAAGTAATATGAATATATTTAAATTAAATCTGAACTGATGATCTAAAAATCTTTATTTGGCTCTTTCAGCCATATGTAATATTTTGACTAAAACAACCATAATCTAAAAAAATAAGCAACAACCTCAGACTTTGAAAATATCCATTGATTTTGAAAAAAATATCTTCTTAATATGAATTTACTATTCATCATACATGTATTACAAGCCAAACAAATATATTTTTCTATTTTTTGTGAAATATGTGTGTATATATATATTAACACAAAACCCATTTCAATTTAAACTTGTAGATATTAATCATTTTATTTGACGTTTTATTATTTTTTTCAAATCCATTATTAGGATAAATTCATATCTTATTTTTTATATAATCATAAAAATCAAAATTGTCTCAATCTATGAATCTTTTTCATTTGTTCTTATAACCAGCTATGACAAAATATATCAAAGTGCCCGAATTATTGGGGAAGAAAATGGCAGTTTTTTTGCATATGATGGTTCAGTTGTTCACTAATGGTTAACAAAAGCATTGGAGTGTAATCTCAAGAACTGTTAGGGACAAGAAAACGCGAGACACTTTGTAGAACCTTAAAGACCCTTCTATGAAGTAGATTTAAATTAAATTTAAAATAGGCTTTTCATTTCAAGGAATCTTTGAAATATTCTAAAATTTCATAATGTTAATACATTAACAATTATTATTCCAGATAATCAAAACTCATCCATGAAGCTATATTAATTGATTTATACAACAGTGAATCTTATAAATACTTTTCTGTAGGTTTGATTTAAGGGTTAGAATTATGCGTTGAAGTATAATGTTAAGACTTTCTCATTTGAATTCACTTACCTTGATTCAATCATACCTAGAAAGCAGGAACATCTTTAGCAGTCTTCCTACTACTAAGAAAAGTTCTTTTATGTTAATTATTTTTATTTTTATTTTTTATTTTTTTATTTTTTTTGTCTTTCTGAGACAGGGTCTCACTATGCAGTTCAGGCTGGCTTTAAGCTCACTTTGTAGCTCAGGCTGGTCTCGAACTCACAACAATCCTCCTGCCTCAGCCTCCGGAGTGCTGGGATTACAGGCTTGTGCCACCACGCCCGGCTTATAAGTTAATTCCATTCTTTTTTTTTTTTTTTTTTTTTTTCCCAGAACTGGGGATTGAACTCAGGCCCTTGTGCTTGCCAGGCAAGCGCTTATTCTACTGAGCCATCTCCCCGGCCCTATGTTAATTATTTTTAAAATGTTCTGCAAAACTTACTTATGAGGTATTCATCTCCATACATTTATATATACATTGTTCCCTCTTCGAATAACTCTTACTGCTGTAGAGTAGCTAGGTTTAAAACTCCCAGAGTACTTTGTATCTTCTTTCTTTCTGTTTCTTCTTTCATTATTTAAACTTTTATATTAAAAAAGAGAGAGAAAGAAAAACTCATTTATTTTTTTCCACTGCATTCAGTCCAGAAGCGTAATTATAAGTGTATCTCCAAGTTGCATTTAACTAGAGAGGGTTCTCTTGACTATAGGATAAGCAGCTGCTTAGGAATAGCCCAAGCTGGTTTTATAGCTTTAATGTTTACATATTTGCTTCAGCCTGTTCTGCCTATGTTAAGATTTAGGGAACCAGTCTCCTCTCACCAGGCACACACATGTTGCCCATGTTTTAGGATGCTTCATCCAAAGATAAATTGATGTCATAGAGTTACATTTTTGAGTAACTGCTTGTTCACTGAGAAACTTTCTGAGCCAGTGTTGTTATTTTTCTGCCTATATTCACTGTAAAAAGAAATAAAACGAAGGAAAGATTGATTTGGCATTTATTTAAAGGGCTTATTAAAATTCCCAGCTCTAAAACTTCTACTTAAAATGACACTGAAACAGTAGATAAATAGTATAAAGACTTTTTTCCAGTTTAACAGTAAAATATCTGCTCTGTTTCCACTTACTTGAATTTCTCAGTTTAAACTGCAAAAGACACTGCAAATTATTTTGTTTTTAAAGAATCATGCAGTAGATTGAGTAATACTTGAAGATTTGTTACATTGCGACTTAAGGAAGAATAATGCCTCTGCGTGATAATGAGTGTATGATTTGCATGTGTGTTGTGTAATTCACAATATACATATGCATTCATCATGTTATTCTTTTCACCATGATGAATTATGTCAGTTTATTGCATATGTCTGCATGCACCTCATCTCTTAATTAAAGCATTAATCACTAAAATTACTAAAGATATGTAGTTACACTGTACTTTTAAAATTTAAGGTTGATCTCTGCATAGTAATACACATATTATTTCTAATCAGTTCACTATACTAAGACATTTTAGGTAAGGATTTTCATATTATGATTCTATCATATCAGTTTTTTTAAATATGCTTATCTTAATATATACTTAGAACACGGTGTTTAATCATTTTAAATCATTTTTATTTCAGATTAATTTTACTAAATCACTAAAATTACCAAAGACATACATTCATGCATATATGTGCATATATATTATCAACTTTAAATTTTAAAAGACTATATGTGTGTGTGTATATAGCCTTCTAAATACTAAAGTTGATATTTACACTTTCTTATTGGTAGAGTACAATAAGATATTTTAAGTGAAGAGTGTTTTGTTTTGTTGAAGCAGTCTCACTTTGTAGGTCAGGCTGGACTTGAACTCATGGCGCTCTCACTGCCTCAGCCTCCCAAGTATACCACCACGCCTTACAAGAGTTCATGTGACGCTTTTATCCTACCCATTTTAAGTGTTAGGTTATACGTAGAATGAACTTTAATATTTTTGTCAGTTGGAATTGTTGCTTTTGCTTAGAACTAATTATATCTAAGCTTAATTTCCCAGCACTTTAACATTTATTTATAAGTAATAAACATTAATTAATCATGTGGTCCAATCTTTTGGAAATCTGTACCTTCCAAACATTGTTGTGCTTTAAGGGGAATATCTGAAACAAAATTGACCCCAGTTCACTGTGTTGTTAAGAGTCTGGTGTTAAGCAGCTAATACAGCACCCTATATATTTGCTTAGTTATCTTTTCTAAAGGAAAGCATTAGTTTGGTTAGTAGTGCATTTTCCATTTTCCGTGCCCTAAGACATGCCTTTACACTTCTCTGAGTAGATGGAGGCTCTCACTCCTAACCTCTCTGTTTCTGCTTACTCTCTCCCTTTGTTCCATATAAAGGCGATCCCTTATTGCAGTTCTTCCTTTCCTGGCTGTTCTGCCCCGGAACTACAAGGTTCACCCTTGACTTATACCCTAGAACTGCTAACTTGTTTCTTTCTCCCCTTTGTCACCCAGCATCCTGATACTCCTTCATTCTGCTGGCCTTTGCTCTTTCCCCACTTAGTCATGTAAATTACTGACAACTTTGTTAAAGTCTGTATTTATGAATAATCACCATGTCAGTAAGAAAAATACTTAGTGCTCCAAAGTCACTCTTACTGCATTTGAAAGCACCACAGATTTAGTTTACTGAGGGGTCCTTGACTCATGACCTTATTTGACTTCTGGCTCCCATGTCCTCTCAGTGTTTTCTCAATCCCAATGGCCTTTTCCTCTTGGTCTCCATTCTTCTCTTTTGACTGTGGGAATTTTCCAGAGATTAATATTTCATCTTTTCTATCTGCTCTTTTGCTTAGTAATTCCATCCAGTCTCCTGGTTTTAAGTATCACCCAGGTGTTAATGCTGCTTCCCAAGGTCTGTGTCCATATTGAATCTCTGCCCTGAACTTCAGACCCATATTTTCAGCAGCCTACTCACCTTCTTTAATGAAAGATACTCTAGACATCTCAAATTCTGCATGGCCATGTCTAAACTCCAGATGGCCCTGAAAATATTATCCTATTTAGTTAGTGGCAACTCTGTCCTTCCATTCGCTTCATTGATATACTTTGGACTCATTCTTACATCTTTCCTTTCTACTCCTAATCTTTTTGGATCCTGTTGACTCTACCTGCAGCCACTTTTACTATCTGTACGTCTACCACTAGGTCTAAACTGCTATCATCTCTTTCCTAGATTATTGAAATAATTCCTAACTGGTTGCTGCTTCCACCTTCAAACTTCTGTAGTCGTCTCAGCATAGCAATTAGATCATAAAATGTAAGCCAGATGTTAATCCTCTACTAAAAGCATTGCAGTGGTTCCCCAGTGACACAGAGGGAGAGCCATCTGCCTTCTGGTCCTGCAGTTACCCATGCTCATTGCTCTGGCCTTACTGACCACATCCCCCTTGACTCATCTTACACTAACCATTCTGCCCGCTTTACTGTTCCTAAAAACTAGCAGGTATATTTCTTCAGGCCTCACAGAAAATATTGTGACAAAGTATTTTCTCCTACTGTGTATATGGCTCACTATCGAAGTCATGCTCAGAATCATCTTCACAGGCCTACGCTGACCTTTGCAGCCAACCCTCATCTTTCTTCCCTGTTGTGTTTTCCTTTCTGCCTTTCTACCATCAAACATGATGTGTAGTATTAGATTTTCCTTTGCCCTGCTGGAATAAAAGTTCTACAAGAGAAAAGATTTTTGTCTGTTTTATTTACTAGTGTAGCCTAAGACTATATTACAATAGCTACTACATAACAGGCCTTTAATAGTATTTACAATAAATAGACAAATTTACTTTGAGTAAGCACAGGACATTTTTAAAATGTTCATGCATCAATAGTATTGATATAAATTTTTCATGTTGGGCCAGGGAGATACCTCAGTAGAGTAAGTGTTTGCCTGGTAAGCACAGGGTACTGAGTTCAATCCCCAGTACCACACAAAAAAAAAAGATGATCAACAAATTTTTCATGTTACAGCATTTTATGTTCCCAAAGTTTCTCACACTGAGAAGAAATGTGATAAATCTAA
This sequence comes from Ctenomys sociabilis, assembly GCA_004027165.1. Lineage (NCBI taxonomy): Eukaryota > Metazoa > Chordata > Mammalia > Rodentia > Ctenomyidae > Ctenomys > Ctenomys sociabilis. Next base: position 10,411 of record PVKA01000199.1, read on the forward strand.
TGTAGATGGCATGGAAATAAACAACCAGTCTTTGGATTTTGGAATTTGAAGAAAACAAAACAAGTTATCTGTCTCTCCCTCAGAAGTCCATTCAGTTCTGGAAAAAACAATATCAACATTCAAACACAGTTGTTGTCAGTATTTCATCTGCTGATAAACTTGAAGATGATATCATAATTTATCAGATGCTTTGTAAGAAATGCATACTGTGACACATTTTAACTATTACTGGCAAGTAGCAGGACTTCAAAATTAATTATGCAAATATTCCAAATGTTAGCAAATTTAAAGTAAAGTAGGAGATGGCATCTTGGATCCATCCTGATTCCATCTTTCTATTTCCATTTTGATTATTAAGAATTATAAAAATTATTTAAAAGATCTGTAGTGTTGGCTATCTCTACACATATCATATCCAACAAAAATTGAGACATTCATTTTCCAAATTAAATATCATGCAGTCTTATTCTTTTTTTAAAACTCTTTGAATATTCATCTAAAATGCTATGATTACTATACATATTACTGTATTACTTAGTAAAAGTGATTTTATTTTGCATGGGAAAAAGGATCACTTAGGCACTTAGGTTGGACTTTCACTGAGTACTGTTTGCTGAAAATGATCCCCAAACCAAAGATAGCACAGCCAAAAATTGTTTGAAAATATTGCATGCCACATTTAGAATACTAAATAATCTTAGAAATTTTATATTGAGGAAATATATTTATTGTTGTTTACCCCTATACTTCTTAAACTTACTGAACTAAAAATCATCTTTTGTATCTAATCCTTGTGCTACTTTTGGAGTACCGCCTTAAGAATTCCTGTGTGGACTACTGGCAGGTTGGAGATAATAATCAAGTCAGTGCTAGAATATCAGCAGGAATGAGGTGGGCTACTTTTGAGCTGCCTAAAAGGAGAGGGTGTGTTCCCTTGGCCATTTTTATCCACCAGACATCTCTTCATTGAAAAACTCAAGCAGCATCCTCTTAGGGGATTACCAGTTGACACAGGTGGGACCAGGCAGACAGCATAAAGCTGGGGCAGCAATGACTGAAAGAAAGTAGTACTTCTACATGGGGTGGCCCCTACTCAGGTTAGCCCACATGGCTATGGAGATAAGTAGACCTACTGGCTAGATCTTCTAATATGTCGCATAGTATTGAAAATCAAGATTGTTTACTCTCCTTTATTTATGTAAATACTGGGGATTGAACACACAACCTTATGCTTGCCACTCAGGGACTCAAGCCACTAAGCTATCTCCCTGGCCCCTAACTCTCCCATATTTTAAGTAATACTCTCATTCACTTAAAACACTGAAGTCAAAATGTATTCTAGAATCAGTTCCCTGTGTGATTTCCACCTTGTCTTAGTCATGTTTGTATTCTCCGAGACACAATATCTAATACCTGCAAATTAAAGGAAAAATTTTTTTGACTTACAGTATTTTTGTTGTTGTTGTTGTTGTTGTTGTTTTTTCCAGAACCAGGGATTGAACCAGGCAAGCACTTACCCTACTGAGCTATCTCCCCAGCCCTCTGGCTTGTAGTTTTAAAAATTTCAGTCTATGGTCAGCCACCTCCAGTGCAGGAGCCACCTGGTGAGGGGCCTAATGATGAAAACCTGCTTACATCATTGTAACCAGGAATCAGGGAGGAAAAAGGAGATGCCAGAGAGGGAGATTTATCCTTCTATGTTTGAGCACCAGTGACTGACTGACCTCAGTGATCAGACCAAGACTTCCAAGAACAAGTCAGTGATAGTGCCCCCACAATTCAATCAACTTCCAAACCAAGGCACAATTTTAGATCAAAACTGTAACATCCCCCTCATCCTTAAAAGAATTTTAACAGTTATAGTATTTCTGAAAAGTCCATGTCTAAAGTCTGCTGGGATGCTCAAGACAAATTTTTAGGAGTCCTGTAAAAATCAAAAAGAAAGTTAAATATTGCTGTCATATAATTGCGTAGGATAAACAATCCTATTCCAAAAGGGAGAAATATGGGTATAGAGGGGAATAGGACCAACAAGACCAAATCCAGCAGGATGAACATTAAATTGTGTAGCTCTGCATTCCAAGACCCAGAACAAGATGAGATGATATGTGAACTCTAAAGAGCCTGAGTGCCTCTGCCTCTCTACCATTGGTGGTTACAACCGTCATGACCTTTCTCTGGGGATGGCTTTGTTCACTTATCTCTGACTTTTCTTCCATGTGTCACATTCCTGACTTCTTCAAGTTCCTGGGGTCTCCACCACACTTTCAGTTTTAGATGCACTGCCCTTTCAGGGAACACTGTCTTGACCTTTTTCTGAAATCTAGATAGAAGCCTCACTGACCCCACAGTCCCTACATTCTGAATGTCTAAAAACTAGCACTACATGGATGACACCACTGTGTGCTTGTTCTGAAACAGTAGCCACCAGCCCTCCTCTCCTTTGGGTCATGGCTGCAGAGCCCTCCATGTTTATGGATGGCTGACAACAGTGAAACCCATGCAGGGAACCATTGTCTGGGTCTCTTCTCAGAGGAAAGTCTTTCACTTTTGCAACCTTCAGCTTTCAAAGGGTGGAGTCTTGCTTACTTCTGTAATGTTCTCATTTTTTTTTCCTGCTATCCAGATGCAAAGTACATGGCTTCTTTTAGTGCTAATCTTTTCAGCAACCTGCTTTCTAGGACCAAAACTTTGTAAGCCCACCTTTACAGATACATTCTGGCTAGCAGCAAAATTTTTCAGATTGTTTAGTTCTGTTTTTCTTTTGTTCGTTTGTTTTTTTCTTTTTTTCTTTTGTCATGATTACAAGGTAGAGATGACTGAAAGCCACCAGTAGTGCCCATGCCACAGCATCAACATATGGTGGCCTTGAAATTGTTTTCTGCTAGATTGGTCTCCTTAATCCCAGGCTTCCAAAAATGAGAGGATATGAGCAAAATGTAGATAAATTTTCTACCGGATTGTAACACATATATCCTCAAATCCAGCTGCAAATGGAGAACTTGTCCTTAGCTGCAATCTCTTGAGCAAGCCTTCAGGAGGCATTCTTGTCTTCTGAATTCTAACCACATTCTCCCATTAAACTCAGCAAACAGCATCCCAAGTCTTACCAGCCAGCATTTCCAAAGCTGTCCAAACTCCTCCTATGAACCAGATCCAGTGGCCTCTTAACCACCTGGTCAGGTGTATTCACAGCTACAGCTCCCCTCCTGGTACCAAAATATTAGTCATTTTCTTCATAACTAAAACTTGATATCCCACACCTGCCATTTGATGGAAGAGAGCCTTATTTTGGCTAATAATTTAGATGTTTCAGCCCATCTCAGCTGGTTACAGTGCAGAAACTATGTGGTAGAAGGACCAGATGGGAAAAAGCTGCTCATGTTGGAAGGGAAGCAGAGGTAAAGAATGGAGGAGGTGGGGATGGCGAGATACACCTCATTGACTTGCCTCTGCTGACTGTACCTTATCCTTTAACCACAAGTCAGTCTGAGTGCTCTATAATCCAGTCACCAAATACATGATACGTTGGGGGCCATGATAGATTAAAATTGTAACCTACCTTATGAGGAAGTGTGGTAACATAACGAGGGAGCGAGGTGGGCTGTCCTGGGAAGCTCCTTCCTATTGTACCCTTATAGGCTCTCAAACAAAATTTCACTTGCATCTCTTTGAGACTAGATCATTTCCAAGTAGGTGCTCATCTGAAAGTCTAAGAATATTTAAAGACCAGTTTACTTCATTTCCCTCATCAAACAATTGCAATGGAAATTTATTATGTGCAAGGTCTCTTTTAGTTTACAAAGATCCAAACTGAGAAATGAAGCGGTATTAATTTGGTGGGAATGTTTAGCAAATTGCCCTACTGAGTAGCCTAAACTGAAACTTACTTTTCTCAGCGTTCTGGAGGCAAGGAGTCTGAGATGAAGTTATGAGCAAAACTGGCTCCTTCTGAAGGTAAAAGGATGTATTCCTTCTCTTGTTGCCCCACGCCCAGTTAGAGAAGGGAAGGTTTATGGAGCTTACGATTTGTAGAAGTTTTAGCCCATAACCAGCTGGCATCAGGGCAGGTTGTATGGCAAACGGGCACTGTAGAGGGGAAGCGGTTTATGGCTGTGAGAAGGGAGTGAAACAAGCATGGGCCCTTCTTGGTACTTTTCTGCCCTTTCGCCAGGCTCCTTAGGAAGGGTAACTCTCACGCCCTTAATTGTAATACCCTTGATGCTCAGATTGCCCTATGAAATCAGTTTCAGCATCACATACGCACTAAATCCAGCCACCTCCACATGAAGCTTTGGAGGGCTCTAGACACAGCTGTTCAGAGGAGATGTGTTCTGAGGCTTTCTCCTCAGCTTATAGATGATGGGCACTCCCTACATGTCCACAGCATCTTTCCTTTACATGTTTCTGTGTCTAACTTTCCTTTTCTAAAAGGCATCTCATATTTAATTAAGGTAAATTATGAGGCTGAAAATAAGCCCATTGCCTTAAGCATTTTACTTATTTCATTCTAAAGAAATCATTTCAATTTTTTAAAATAAAAAGTTTTAAAAGTTTTTATTTTCTTTCTGTTTTCTTGAAACTTATGTGACTTTCATGAAATCTATCACTGGATGGCTGAAAGGAATTTTCTAACATGTTTTTTCTGTCCTTCCATTTAATAGGAAATCAAAGCCCTTATCTCTATAGTGTATTTTAGAAAGGAATTGTGCAACAGGGCACTTTAACAAAGAAGAGCTGTATTCTTTGCAGGCTTTGAAATTCAGAGAAACATCTGACTCAGAGAAGACAACTAGATGCTCACTACCAGCCCTAGGTCCTGGGTCCATATGTACAAGTTTGGTGGTTATCCTAGTTTCTTCAGGAGGAAGTTCCTCAGTCTATTTTGTGTTTCTATGACTAAATAGTTGAGGCTGTCTTTTTTATACAGTAAATAGGTTTATTTATTTCTAGTTTTGGAGATCCAAAGACACCATGCTGCCTCTTCCTTCACTGTAGTGAGGTCCTTGTGATCACGTCTTGACACACTTGATAATATCATGGTGGAAGCATGTGTGACAGATTGTCACATGGTAAGATAACATGAGACTGAGTAAAGACCAGGTTGTTCTTTTTCTGATAGTTATCTTGGAAAGAATTAATCCATTCCTATCAGACTTTATCCACTTCCAGGAGGTAGCATGAGCCCTTTTAAGATGGTGGAACACCATGGAGTAATTGTCCTCCAACAGGCTTCTCCCCTTAGTATCACCTCACCAGCGGTCAAGTTTCCAGCATATGATTCTCTGAGGGACAAATCACATAAAAACCATATAGCAGGGAACAAGTGTCAGTCAGGCAAATTAGAATCCTATCCACGTTTGATGGAGAATCCAAGGATTACTGGGTCTGAATATTTCTCTACATCTAGATCAATGTCATCTCTATCTAGAAGTATAGTGTCCCCTCAGCATGGGCCAGAACAGTCTGTTTTCAGTACTGTCTACATTCATTCAAAAGATGCATATTCATTCTGTGCTCCAGAAATGTAGCAACAAAAAGGGCCCTATCCTTAGGAAGCTTATGTTACATTGGGAAAAATGGAAAATAAATGAGTACATTTTCTTCTCAAATTATGTTAAAGTGACCTGAGAGGGTCTTTCTGGCCAACTATAATAAAGTAAGTTTCAATAAATTAGTTGAATTCATCTTACCCAATTGAGTTGGATCTCTCATGCATCAAATTCAGACTGTAAGTTTGAAAATGGCATGAAGTATTTGGCCTTTTTGCACATTTAGCCACCTGAAGCAATGAATACTTTGACTTTAGGACATCTCTTAAGTTTTTCTGGTGTATGGCAATTGACTTGTGTGCTAGCTGAGTACTTATAATATTATTATGTCCCATCACTTATGTATATATATCCATAAGTCAGTCAGCAGACAGGGCGCATGCTCAGCTCTTATTCTTGTCCATAGACCTAGAGTGTATATATGGGTAGATATGGTGACAAATGGATTTTACCAACATCCATACAGCATGTGCATAGTATAAATGTAGTTTGAAAAAGTAATTAATTTATTGTTTTGCATTAAAGACAGGTCTATCAGGGACTGTGTGAAAAATAAACCATTATTTATTTATTTTTATGTATATGGTATAGGGTCTCAGTATACAGTTCATACTCACAGTGAGCTTCCTGTTTCCCACCTCCCCAGTGCTGGGATTATAGGCATGCACCACTATCCCTGGTCTTGGTGGCCAGCTCAGCATGCCCAGGGTTGGAGCCCAAGTGGCATGTGGTGCCAGAGATTGAACCCTGGGTGTTGTACTTGCCTACAGGTGCTTAGTCTGCTGAGCTATCTCACTGGCCCAACAAACCGAACTTTAATTTACAAATATTTATATGCACTTCTAAATATATGATCTTAAGCATCTTTAAGTATATTTTTGTGAAGTAAAGACCATGATTTCTAGCTCTATGTATCCAGTGCAGTGATTTTGGGTAGACAGTGGAATGGTAAATACAATCTATAAAATGATTTTACTTATTTTGTTAAAAAATTCTGTTACAAAAAAACAAACTTATTTATAACTACAATGGCAATTTTTATAAATTTGTAGTTTGAAAAAATAATTAATTTATTGTTTTGCTTTGAGACAGTGCCTCACTACCTAGTTCAGGGTTGCAACTCTGGCCAACCTTGATCCTCCTGTCTTGGTCTCTCTAGTGCTGGGATTATAGATGTACAGCATCATACCTGGCTTATTTTAGAATTATATTTCACTAAAAATGATGCTTTTTATTTAGAAAGTAAATCTCAGTTTTTGTCTCGTATAATCTTTAGTACTTAAAATAGTAGCAAGCCTGAGAATATATTAAAAATTAACTTACAGGTTTAAGAACTTAAATGACCAAATAAGGCATAATTGTTGAACAGTATGTATAAATTTCTCGGTCCTATTAATTTAAAAAAATTAATAAATATATTAAATGAATTCATTTAACCTCAATCCATTCTCTATGCAACAAACACTAAGAGTATTATAAGCAATAAAAGCATAATTATTGATGGATACATAACTTGGGTCAATAATAGAATAATAATATCCATGAGGAAACAAATTGATAGCATTTGTTTTGAGTTTAACAGAATTGTATTCTAGAGCTCTTACCAGTGAACCATACATACTTAAGGAAAGCAATGGTCATTAATATAAGGAGTCTAGTATTGGATTATTCAGGTTGTAATATAGACCAAAGTTGAATAAATTTAGAAGAAAATACAATATTCTCATTTTGAGTAGTATCATGTCTATCAATTTAGTACTTCTCACAGAATGGTTGTTTCATGGAAAGCAATGACAAATGTACTTATAAGTTTATAGGGTACTAATTATATGCTAATAATAAGTGAAAATTTAACTTAATATTTTCATGTTAAAAATTACTGCTTTTACCAATGCTTGCCAAACTATAATTTCAATCTTTTTAGTTTTATAATAATCCATCAAAAACCTTATATTTATACTATGCACATACTGTGTGGATGTTGGTAAAATCCATTTGTCACAATAACGCAGAAGGTACATTAGAAGTGTTCGGTTTTGTTTGTGGACCTTTTGTTTGTTTGGAACAGTAGCAACACAGGAGCTATTAGGGAAGGGGATTCGAGTGGGAGGTTATAGCAGAAATTCATGAGCACAGTGGAAGAGGAAAGAAAGGAGTTCAGTGAAGGAGGAGGAAAGAAGGAAACACAAATGGGGTGTGGAGGACTTGTGTTGAGATCTTTTAAATTCAATGTACAAAAATAAGTTATTAATAATAACATTAGAGTTAGAATGTATAGTACCATTTAAAGGTGTGCCTTTCTGAGACTTGCACTGTGGGCCTCTGATATTTGGAGTGCTGGATTCCTTTTCATGTTTCATCTAGGTCAGAGAGAAACAAAATTATCTGTTCTGGGTATAGTGTACAGATACATATGTTTACATACACACATGTGCTTGCAGGCTTAGGTACTTTGTGGGTAAAGGAAAACGAGTGCTAAAAGCTGGGCACAGTTTTCTACAAAATCTTCACAGAATGTATTCATAAACAAGACAGAAACATTTTCAAATCATCAGTTTCGCAGAAAAGCATTTTTTAAAAATGTTTTAAAGGACCAATTTTCTAGTCTTAGACAATGAGTGGCAATATTTGGAAAATGTCTATTTTCTCTGTAAATAAAACTTGATGGTTCTCATAGCACTGTGACAAACATTTGTGGGTGAAAACATTAATGTGCTTTCAGGTCATTCCTTAGTAATTGTATTCTTAAAGTGTTTATGTACATCCACCAAGGTTTAGCAAAGTACACAGCTTCAGCAGGATACAGATTTTCATGTGCCCCATGCTTGTTGCCTAGAAAACTCTTCTCAAAGTTACATTTTCCTCTTGCTTTCATGTATAAAGGTGAGTTTCTTTAGATAACTGTGTGAATTCGGTCATAGGTATTAAGCAGAATGTTCTCCATTTCCTGAGCATACATCTCGTAGTTCTTGGCACCTTCTAAAGCAGTTCTGGAAGTCCTCTTCAGCAAGTGTCTTGGCAAGGTGGGATTATATCCAGGTGGGATGTTGCTACCAAGCGCCATCCAGCAGAAAGGCAGCCCCACACACACAGTGTGTGTCCGCTGTCCAGCAGGTGTGCATTTGCCTTGTTTGTTTTTGGTCTTTTTTGATTTCACTGTGTGTGTTTTCATTGAATTTTTTCTTAGTGGAGGTTTATTTTTTGTTTCTGGTGCCAAGGATCGAACCTAGGGCTTTCAGCTCACTAGGCAAGCGTTCTACTACTGAGCCAAATCCTCAGCCCATATTCCCCAATTGTGGAACTGTACACTTTCTGGCTCTGCTGAAAAATCAAAATGACTGAGAAAAGTCAAAGTTTTGGATTGATTCTGGAAGTGAAGACAGCCACAGCAACATAACTAAAGTTACTCACAGAAGAAGACTTCCAGAACTGCTTCTGGATGTGGGGAGAACAATGGGATAAATGTGTTCACAGTGAGGGAAGTTAATGGTAATGTATCTCTTACTGTAATAAATTTTTAAGAGTTTAAACATCTGCCATATTTTTCCAATATACTTTATATAGCTAGCCAAAAACACTTATAGATAATGTTCTAATTTTACATGTTAGAAAACTGAGTCTTTATAGGATTTAAATATTTTGTTGAATTCTATAATCTATAAATTGGGTAAAACATTTAAAACAGTAAGTTATGTTAACAGTTATGGTAGGAATTGTCTTACTTTTACTAGAACTTAGTATTATATAACTGCTTTCTACCATTTTAGCATAGAGCTCTTTAAACACCAGGCCTTTCCTTAACAGTTAGTAGTATTTGACCTGTCCACCCACATGCTGACGTAACGTAAGTCTGAGGGTGTGTTCCTCTTTCCTTGCTACTGTGTAGTACTACATTGTGCATTAAAAAATTAATTAATGATTAAAACTAGACGCTAGCCATTAAAGGGAATAATTTAGAAATTATTTAATCATTCATTACAATGCAGGGAGAGCAGCCAAGGAGAAAGGATACAGGTGGGAAAGCTAAGTCTAATCTGGGTTGGCCCTTTACAGTGTAACCCTGATCATGTACCTTGACTTCTCTGATCTTTTTCTTTCTTCTGTAAGTGCCGCAGTTCACAAGCACTGGACCAATAAGCTCCACCCCCTCTGACCATTTTCTTTTTTTTTAATACATCTGTAAAATTAGCACAATTTAAGATTTTTAAGATTAAGTGTGCCCTGGGTCACACACACACACACACACACACACACACACACACACACACACACGGCCTAGCATATAAAACACAGTTGATAAAAGGAAGTATTTAATATGAGTGATGGGTCAGCACCCATGCAGCAGTCTGCTAGGGCATCGTGGCTGCGTGTCAACGTGGAGCAGGGATATGAAAACCAACTATAATGAGCTGCTCCTAGGCTGGCTTCTGTCTTCTTTCCCTGGGTTTACCATGAACTTCCTCTTGATTTTTATGCACACCAAACCTCCCTGAATCAGTACCTGCTAGGACACCACACCACCCTGGTAAACTCCACCTCTAGTCCTTCCCATAAAAGCTCCAATCTGTGTCCTCCACAAGGGGCTCCTGCTTCTCTCCAGCAGCCCTTCCAAGCCAAACAGTAAAGGGTTTCTTTACTTCCATCTGCTTCTCTTCTGCACTAGAGGGCAAAACCTTACCCTGAGGACTAACCATATTTAAACAAGCATGTGCCAACTTGAGGAAAAGATGGTTTTATGGGCATTGCTGGGGCTTAGCGTGTGGTGCTATTATGGCTGTGGTGCAGAAGCCATCATTGTAGGTTCTGTTTTGGTCAGTGTGAGACTGCTAAGAACCCGAATAGTCTGTGGGACAGTAGTCAGAGCAGCAGTAGGGTGTCCCCTCCCGCCTGTTGCATGAACACAGCAGCTAGCACAGGCCTCTACCCCTCCAGCCTCTCACCTGACAGCAGCTGCTCCAATATTTTTGGAGCCACATATCATGCATTAGGGGTTAGTGACTTCACCTTTCCAAGACCTCAGATACTTGAAAAATAAGTAGAATTGTTGACATTTTATATTTAAATTTTACAAAATCGAACAGCAGTAAACTGGAGGCACGTTAACCACTTGGAGTTATTTCAAAGTAAAAAGACATTTACTGGATCCATCTGACCTTTGATCTGAGGATCAATTTTTTTAAAGCACCACCAACCACAGACTTGTAAGGTTTGCAGAAAGTGCGGACAGGCCCAAATCTGTTAAAGGCTGTGATCTCTTGAAAGGAGTGAGTTGATTTTCCTGTTGGCCCTCCTGTCAACTTTAACCTCCAACCTTCTCCAGCTTGTATCATGACAAATAAAACTGCTAGGGTTTGACAAGAGGATATAAAGTCACTAGGCCATTAGGCCATCGCATAGACTGGCCACATGATTGTCTTCAGCTTGAAATGAATGCTTTGCAAGTTGGACTTTCTAATAGGAAGTCGTAAACACTCATTCATATCACTTTAGTTTTAATAATTATTGTTCCCCCAAATCCCTCAGAAATATACACATTAAATGATGTTTGACAACTGTAATTTAGTCATTTTGTTATTGGTTGTCTTTGACCATTAACTTGGATTTCTGTTCTTAATTTTAATGTATAGGATTTCAAGCAAGCAGCACATGCTACCCATATAAACACAGCATTTGTATATAGCATTATAAATGAATTTTTAGTTTGTGATTAAAACAAACCAGATCCAAAAAGCATGCAATATGCTTGTATTGCTCTGCAGAATTAAAAATAGTATTCTGTGCTGAATTCACCTGCAGTGCTTTTCATCTTTTAGGGAATTGGGGACACGGGGTTCATACAGCATTTAGGCATACCAGTTTCTTCAGTTTCATTTACTTGTTTAGATTTTCAAATAGTTCAGCTGACTAGAAATTATTCATTGTGTACTACATAAATGCTGTCTTATGAAGTCTGGCACATTTCAGTCTGAGCCTCACTAGTTCTTGGTTACTAGGTCTGAACTTTGGCAATGAAGAATCTGTTATATTGTTACTTAAACAGTGGTTTGTGTTCAAGAAACACCCAAATAAATCTATGTAGCTTTCTTAGAGCAAACTTAGTAACTTCCAGACAACCTATACAGGTGGCTGAGCTATGCAAGTGTTCTTTCCCTACTCTGTATTTCTCCTACTTGTGCTCCTTATACCAGGACTGCAGGTCCAAAGGAGGGCAATGATGTAGAGAAGTAAGGAGTCCAGAGTATGGAGCAGTGGTACTGGCGAGGGTACAAGACTCTGGTCAGATCCCACTTCACCTCTTGTCAGCCTTTTTTTTTTTTTTTTTTTTTTTTTGGCGGAACCGGGGATTGAACTCAGGCCCTTGCACTTGCCAGGGAAGTGCTTATTCCACTGAGCCATCTCCCTGGCCCCTTCACCTCTTGTCTACTGGAAGGGAGTCCTGCCTTTTCAGAGGCAGGAGCCTTTTGCAGAAACATCACATTGTCCTAATAAACATACACAAGTGTGAAAACTCTTGGATCCACAGACCTGAGCATTTCATGCCTCTCTTCCTAGAATCCAAACCATAGAAAAGATCTGTGGGTCGGCTTGGGCTGGTGGGCTGGGGCTAGGAGAACATAAGAGATTGGAAGAAAAAGCAGAATAAAAAGGTTGTGGATATGACCTGACCGCGTAGAATTCTTAGCATATCAGATTGTTATATGTTCCTTATGGTAAAAGCTGTAGAGACCATCGGAAACCTCCCTCCCCCCATGAACAGTACAGTTTTATTGTCTAAATCCAAATGGTAATTATTAACAACAGCTGTAGTAATCTATTCCATTTGTACAGTCATTATTCTGTTTGAGCCTAACCATTCCTCTAGGAAACTGAAAACATTTTAATGGATAGGAAAGCAAAGCCTCAGAAAGATAAAGTGACTTGTCCAAGATTAATTCATTAATATCAGAGCCAGGATTTCTTCACTTATTATTCAACAAAACAGTCATTTAGTACTTGCCATGTACTGACAACCAAAGACAAGTGTGTGTCCTTCCCTTGAGGCACTCACAGTCTGTAGGGGTGATGGTACAGCCTCATGCACCGGGCATGTGGAGAGCACCAGGGAGCAGTGTGAACACAGCGCACAAGAGCAAGGAGGTGTGTCCTGATCCAGCCTTTGCAGACCAGGACAGTTTTAGGAGTGCTAGCGTTTGACCAACTGAACCAACCCGTTTTATTCTGGTTGAACCATCAGTTCCCAAATATTTTAAGACTAATAGCAATGTGGTATGCAAAAGAGATCTAGCCTTACAACTCAGCTTGTGAAAAGGAAATAAGGGCCTCCTTATTTCCTCACTAGGAGAATCTGTGAAGATCAGTAGTTGGAACTCAGACTGGT
>PVKA01000199.1:23440-162626 GCA_004027165.1 Ctenomys sociabilis
AAAAAAAAAAAAAAAAAAAAAAAAAAAAAAAAAAAAAAAAAAAGCCTTGCAAGTTCAGACCAGTCTGGGCTATAAAGTGAACAGCGTAGTGAGACCCTGTCTTTAAAAAAAAGAAAAAAAAAAAAAAATACATAGGAAAAGATAAAGCACTTCACCTTTTGCTAATGTTTTCATTTTTATTTTTGTCCGATGACATCAAAATAAATATATTTCTAAAATTTATGTGGTCCTGGAAAAGGAAACTCAGTCTGATTGATTTAGGTATTTTAAACCTTAGATCAATATTTGCAAAATGACTATTTTTACTGCCTAGCCAAGTGTTCTTTGCATTTATCAGAAACCTCCTTCCATTCTTATTGATAAAAGCATATACTGTATATAGCATGAGTGGATTTAAAATAGGCAGATATGTGACTGAAAGCAGATTCAGTTCACCTTTTAATGCATATCAGATTGTTATATGTTCCTTATGGTAAAAACTATGCTATTCCTGAAGATGATGGTCTCTTAATAGCACCCAGGGCTACTTGTTGGAGAGATATTGAGGTTGACTACCTTTCCTGCCCTCATTTTGCTGCATGTAACCATTGAATGCCAGTGCAAGCCATTCTTTAGACAGTTGAAGGGTGTTTCTCACATGAGGAGCAGTAATGAAATGTTGATTCTGAAATGATGTTAAGGGCAAGAAAAAACAGTGCCGGTTGAGTGTCCTTTATCCAAAATACTTGTGTCTGGCTGTGTTTCACATGCAAAGGCTTTATTAGATTGGAGGTATTTGCACAGGCTTTGCCTACTGAGCTTCCTTTATGATTTGGATTTTAAAGCGTCCCGCAGAAGCTCTTGTGTGAAAGGTTTGGTCTGTGGTGCGGAGGTGTTCGGAGGTGTGGATCATGAGGGCAAACTTGTGGCGCTGCTGGAGCTGGTGAGAACTGGAGGTGAAGCCTGCTTAGAGGCTTCGATCATGAGGGTGAGCCTTGGGGCGCTGTACCTGCTCCTTTCCTTTTTCTTTCCTTGCTGCTCTCAAGGGTGCTCCCCTGCCCATGCCCATCTCCCACGGCATTTCCTCCTTGGCTGGTGGACTAAAACCTCTAAACCCACAAATCAAAATAAACCCTTCCTGCATCAAGCAGCTATTCACAGAAACTATCACAGTGGATAGCTGAGTAACATAGATTCAATACAGAAGTCCACATGCTGTAAAATCAGAAACTTGCATTAGTGCTCAAAAGGTGAGATTTCAAAGCTGCTTGGATTAGAGATAGATTCTCAGTGTGTGTTCCTGTTCAAGCCTGAGAATATAGGTGTCAGGTGTTGCTAAGCAGGCAGTGAAATAAGTATTGCAAGACTAGAAATCGATTTAAGTACTTCAAAATGCTGAAATCCAGAGGAAAGAGAAATTTTGGATTACAGAGTTTTAAGCTTTATGTCTAAATGTTCAATTTTAATTTTTCCTTGGAAAGGATAATTTATATAAATTGGAAATTACTGTTTTGGTGTCTTTTTGCCACCATACTTTGGCTTCAGTTGAAAGTGGGTCACTACTCCCTAATACATTTTCTTTCTTCCTTTCTTTTAAGTTTTTGGTATGGGGTCTTAACCACACAGCTCAGACTTAGAGAACCTCCTGTCTCAGCCTTCCTTGTGCTGGGATTACAGGTGTTTGCCACCACGCCTGATTCCAGGGCAGCACAGCAAGTCCAGGACTCCAGGCCCTGCACTACATGCAGCACCAGGAATCGAACTTGGGACCTTGCACTTGCCAGGCAGGTGCTTATGCCGCTGAGTTAGCTCCCCAGCCCACTAATGCATTTTCTGATACTGGCCTTTCTTAGGCAGAGATGTCTGTGGTGAGTGTCCCTGATTTGGTGCAGATCCCTTAGTTCTGATGTGGGATCTGAAGTTTATTTCTCATTGCGAACCACTTTGCTGACTGATGCATTCAAAGCCCAAGTGAAGGGGCAGAGACTGAGGACTGTTTCTTTTCTTCTTGCTCTAATTCACCCTCTTCTGACACCCCATGGCCTTGGCCCTTGCTTATATGCAGCTGTGGCTTTCTTTGACCCCTTTTTTCCTCCAGGTAGCAAGATAGCTTTACCTCTCTCCCTGTTTGATCCACTCATCTTTTTTTAATGACTTACTTTTAATGACTTACTTACAGAAAAGTAACTAGTGTTTCCTGCAAAGAAAATCCATTCTTCTGCCTTGAGTCCTTACTTGCTAAGAGAATGTAAAGGAAATGCCTGCCTTACGCTGACATTTTTAGGATTGAAGAAGGAATAAGAACTCTTAACCAGTCTGCCCTGAGATACAGACCCGGTGCAGCTCAGTAGACTCTACAGACTTCCTTTTACTTTCTCACCTGATGTAAGGAGGGGAGAGTTAATTAACACAGAAATCAGAGTTCATTGATGCAGCTTAGGTTTCTGTTACTGTACAGAGTTAAAAGTTTTATTCATGCAGTACAACCGTTCTTGTTGTGTTAAGTTATTTTATGGCTAAAACCCTTCCTCGTCCTAGAATTTTCTATATGGAAACATAACATCAAGCTGCAGTCTGGCCACACTGATCCTTGGGTGTTTGACCTAATTGAAAAGGAACATGATGCCACTGAACTATTTTCTTTCCTTTTAGGTGATTTCTAGGTCTTTTCTGTGCTGGGCAGAGAATTTAAGGTAACAAGCACAAAAGGTAGCAGAGTTTTAATTTGTTAAGGGTGGGAGAAAACAGGCTACACTGAGTGAATTTTGAGCCAAGTGAAAAGGGAGGAAAAAATAAAGCTATACCTTACAGCATAGCACAGGCTACCATGAAGAGGCACAATGAAAGATAACGGCACCTGTCTCTTTTTTATGTTTCCCTCACTGGCATCATGTCTAAGTCATCCTGTGGAAATCTGCTTAATTCTCATGAGAAGTCCACGTGCAGGACTCTGAGAATGCCCTGTGTACATGTTCTGGAGTCTTGCTGCACCTTCTTTCCCTAGTGGTTTTAGCCATACCCTCTCTTCCCATCTCACTGGCCTGTTTTAAAGTGATTTAATTCACTGAATATTATTGTAAGTAGAAAAAACTAAGTTGAAATTAAGTGTCATGTAGGAGCAGGTAGAAGAGAAGTGAATGCAAACTTCTTTTCTATGGGCCGCCTAGAGGTGATAGCTCTTAAAAAGCAGTCTGCTAAGTGATCCCAAGCTCATGCAAATTAACAGTTGTTTTCTTTCAGAACTGTATGACTGAATAAACATTTACCATTTGTTTCATTTCTACTCATCTCTTAAAACAGTTGCTACAGGTCTTAATAGTAAGACTCAAAACATATAATGTATTAGCCTTGGCACATCAAAATATTGTGCATCTTCCAAACTTGAGATATTCCAGTTTGGCTTCTCTCTGAGTTTATAATGTTCTGAGGGTATGTATCTAAAAGCGTATCTTACTAATCTCCTGGAATTGATTTTTAGAGCAAGTCCCTGTAACTTGTCACTATTCCCAGCTTAAACATGGTCTGTCAGTTGGGACATTATAGTACATTTCCACCTTGTGGAAGTGGGGGTAGTAATGAGAAATTTAAACTCCAGAGTAGTACTTTGGAAGAGATCTGTGATCTTAGTAATGAGGTTTAAAATGGAATCCTATCCTTAGTTGTGAAAGCAATGCTTCCTGCTTCTTTGTGCAGGTCTTTTTCATGATCCAACACGATCATCTCTTGTAGCACCAGTGTGACAACCATGAGGGGTAAAGAATTTCAGCAATTGAACAACAGTATCAAATAAATTCATTTTGAGAACTCTCCTTAAAGGTTTATTCCAATCGTTAACATTCCTGGAGCTGGTGATGTCTGCCAAGTGCTCAGCACTTAACTCCCAGGCTGCAAATTTAGCATGACAAAGTTGCTCCCATTTTGCAAATGAGAAACCTGGAGGCCCAAATGGAGTCTCATTCAGTGAACTACAGAATGGGGATGAGATCCTAGAGATACAGTATAAGGGATTATCTAGGATCAAGTAGATGGTTTGTGATTGCCTTTGTATGGCTGCTGGGTTAGATCATTCTTGGCAAGTTTGGTGGATTAGTATCCTATTCCTGAGTGCCATTTCAATACCTAGTTTGGAACTCTTCCATTCTCTGAAAACTTCCATTGAAAGTTTTATCAATGGTATTTGCATAGACAAAATGGAATCAAACTATTGACATGTACTTTTTTATAAAAAGCAAATTTATGTGAATGGTTTGTCAGTAGAGATAATTTACCCAAAGGCACCTGTCTTCTCTAAGGACTGTGCCTGAAAAGACTTTTAGGGGGAGCTTGGTGAATTTTTTGTCTTTAAAATAAAGCTGTTTTTGAGGTATGAGAGAAGCTTAGTTTTGAAATGGCACAATGAATAACAAAGGCCCCTTTTCACCCCCCAAAAAAGGACTAAAAAGGACATTTGTGAGACTCTTGAATTGTGCTGTTAACATGAAAGTATAGATACAAGAGAAGAGAAAATTGGAGGGCAAGGAGGAGCAGGTAGTGCTGGGGAGATGCGGGGCCTTGAAAGCAGCTTCTTGTACCTGAGGGTTACACCCCAGCTCAGGTGCAATCTCGGGAAGGCGTGTGCGTGTTCCCAGGGATGCGCAGACATCTGCAGGAGTGCCCTCCCCTCTTGCTTCCCCCGCAGTGTGGCAGAGGAGCAGCCAATAAGCAGTCTTCTTAATGGAGGTCAGGGGTTTGTATTTCCGGACTTCTAGAACAGACAGGCTTATCATTGATTTGGAGATGGAAAGTGCATATTTCACCTCCTGCCTGTCATTTAGTGGATGCTATTCTTGAGGATGGCCAAAATTATATGTATGTTAATGTGTCTTGCGCCCTGCCCTAACCTGTGGATGAGAAGGCTCTTTAAATATTAAAATGCAGAACAAACAGAATTGCTTATATACTTGGAAAGTGAACAGTGTCGGACCATCAGGCCAAATCTTTTTATGGGAACAGCTATTGTGAATGCTTCATTTTTGTCCGAAGTGTGACTCTTGAAAATTTCTCTTTTTTTTAAAGATATTAAGTTGCTTGTCTCTTTAAAAACAAATAAAGCAAGTTACAGAATATATAAACTTCGCTGTTATCAAATTGGTGTATCTCTTACCTGTCAAAGTTTAAGTGCTGTATTTTACATATATAGTCATCATATTTGAAAAGGCCAGGAAAAAAGCAATTATATAATTATTTATAAGAACTTGAAGCAAGCATAAAAGCTTCTAGAAGCCTGAGAGTAATATTAACAATTACAATACCTAAAGTTAAGCTGCAAAATCCCGTCTTAATTGTTGGTAGTAATTAATTAAGCATAAAGTTATAAGCCTTGAAAGAATTTACAAATTATTTTTCTTTGATTTTTCTACCCAAAAAGGACTCACCCCATCATTTTCTATTTTAGCAGTTTCCACAACTTAAACATTAAATTCTTATTGTTTGATTTCTGTTATATTAGTAGTGTGTGTTTTGCAATTCTAATCCTCACGTTTTTCTTTCTTTATCACTGAAGTCGTCCTTTTGAAGCTGGGAAATTTTTCATAGCAATATTGACAGTGTTCACATTTGCATGATGACAGCCAAGGAATGGAGCAGTAATTTCTGAAATTGCAGAAGTATTTAGAACACTGATAAAAGCTGAAATATATTTTTGATGGATTGAAGTTAAGCATACATGATTTTTCCTGCTGTCAAAAGGCTCTGAATTTAGTGAATATTTGCCTGCTGTGAGAATGCAAGATTAACATCACAACCGTCACCCGGGCACCCAAACCCTGCAATTTAATAGCTTTTTAGGTTCTTTCCTTTTTCTAAACAGCAATTAATCTCATTTTAGTACAATTTTCTCGTTTCTGAAGTCGCTCATTGAATCGCTGTTTTGTTCATATTTGGCTTCAGCTCCTCTGCATAGTCATTAAAGTCCCAATTAATGTCACCTTTAGCTGAAGAGTACTCATTTTTATTGAGAAAATGACAGTTGCTGCCATGAGTAGTGCAGTGTAATATACATTAATTGCCCTGTAACACTGGTAATTACGAGTTTTTCAAGCCTCTCAGTAAACTGTCATGCCTAGACAAGACTGTGCTAAAATAGATTACTCATTAGGGAGACCTGTCCTATTTTCTGGTGGGTTCTTAGTGTTGGTTTAAAAAAAAAAAAATCTTGAGCTTGAACAAATAGTTGCCAAGAGCAATTTCCTACAACAATATTCTTGTGTTGGGTTTCTCAGCCATCACTTAAGATTGTGGTCAGCAAACAGACAGGACACAGTGGATGCTACAGATGTTGAATCTTGAGCCCTTATTTATGTGGATCACAAGAGTGAATTTAACAGCGCTTCATTCAGGGTTGAGTAGAGTATAATACAATAGTGCTCCTAGAGAATGTTGTGTTAAAAGAGGTTTACTCCCCAGGATTTTGAGAATAAGGGAGACAGCAGTGTACCTCAATTACCAGGTCTTCATCACTTCTGTGCAGTCCAGCAAGGAGAAACATTGATGCCATAAGACTCCTGAAGTGATATCAGACATGGTGTTAAAGTATAGTCTTAAAAAGGATGGAAATTCTTAGTTGGGAAAAAACTGTAATAGTCTTACATGAAAATCTACTAGCCCGTAGTCCTTTTTAATATGTAGTTACTAACTGTTGCATTTGATAGAATGGCTTTTTCTAAAAACTCATGTTCCTATTCTCAGTGTGGATAGTAATTTTTCTGCTTCCCATTTCCATCATATATCATCCTCATATACTGATGTTTAACCACAAAGTAGTGAACATGAAAGCCCATGGTTGCTCTGAACTGACAAAAGGAAACCTTGGTTGTTTCCATGCCTAAAGCAGGTTTTATAACAATCTGCTCTCACCCGCTCCCTCTAAATGAATTTTGTCACAGCCTTTCAGATTTCCTTGTGGTGATGAGCTAATGAAAGTAGATAGTACAATTTGTGCTGACCAGGTAGCAAGTGCCAGCGCACAGCTGAGGATAGCTTAAAAAAAAATAAATAAAATATTGCATCATATCACTGATTTACCCATTACACAGCATTAATAGTGAGAGACCTTGGTGTGTTTATCTGTTTGTATTGGTGTGCATTTATCGAATTGTTTATGACAAGACTAATTGGGGTAATTGTAGACACTGAAATTACCTGTCAGCTATATGTAACCACACTCCCTTTCTTTCTGACAAATGATGGCAACTGAGGGACCCCGTAGCATTACTCATGATGGCTTTTCGAGTGGTAATAAGGACAATAGGGGCCCTGGCTAATTTGACATGGACAGCCTTCACAACAAGAAGCCAGCTAAATGACTTGTCAGGAGGGGAGAGAAGTCAGAAAAGTAATGGAGTCCCCCATGGCGCTCTGACAGGGAGATGAGGCAATTTCAACAGAAAGTGAAAAGGCTTCAGTTTGTCAAGTATTTAGAACAATCAGAGAACAGCTAGAGGCTGGAACCTGACAATGAATTTGTGAACCATGGTAGCAGTTTCACATAGGTCAGTTACTCCATAATGGCTGTGTACTGCTCAGAGGATTCTCTTCTAGTCGCATCTACCAACCGGAGCTTTGTCACTTTAACTTTGTGTTCTGTTTTACCTGGTGAGAATCATGGTCAAGGTTATGGAGGCCTAGCAATGGAAAGGAGGTGTGAGTTGTGGTCACTAGCAGATTGAAGAATAAGCAAGGACCTAGCCATAACAGTACAGTAACACGACCCTCCCTCAAGGGTGAACTCTTGACTGGAGGAGCTGTGCCCTCCAGCATGAGCCCTAGAAAACTCCTTTCTCTTGCTGTTAGGCAGAAACAAAATATAATGTAATGGTTCACAGCCCAAGGCTTTTTTCAGAATCTTTTTCTTCTGATTGTATCAGGGAATATAATGTTAATCTCATAGAAAGCCAGAAAACTGGTGCCTAAGGATGATCTACCCCTGCCCCAACCTGTAGTCCATATCCAGAGCTTTAAGGAACATGTGCCGTTGGCATGTAGTACATAGCTACAGTGCTAGACTGTGGACTGATGCTTCAACGGTCATGCTGTCTCGCATTCAGGTTTTGTGTAGTTAGGGACAATCAGCTCAGGTTTCTACACTGGGCCAGGCACTTCTCTCTGTGCCTCAGTTCTCTCCCTCATGAAATGAGGAAGGATATGTTAAAGTTTACAGAAAGCCTAATTCAGTGCCTAGATGTCTATAGAAGTTAGGCTGTTTTTATTAGTGTAGATTAATTAAACAACATAACAGGTTACATTATGGCATTTTCATACATACGTATAATATGGTTTGATTGTATCTTCCCCACGTGCCCTCCCTTTTTCTCTCCCTGGTTTCCTTTCTCTCAGGGTGGGGTGTTTTTGTACTGTTCAGCATATACATTGTTCACTGGCAGAAGTCCTTCTGCACCACCACTCCATCACCCCAATCCTTGTGAATGCAATATTCTGTCTGTAGGGAATGTGTCACCTTTGTGTTTTCTTGTGGTGATTTCCAAGTATTTAAGCTCCAGAATTTGTTTAATGCCATCTGAAAAAAAAAGTTTGTATTTAACATACTTATACTATGCTACTTGTAGGTTTTGACCTTCATGTGAAAAAAGGTTCTTTTTCTAAGTGTTGCACAGTATGATGTATTAATATACAGTATCTGGTAGATTTCTCAGTATAGTTGAAAACATAGTCTCATAAATATTGTTAACCTAACCAGTTGCCAAGTGCTTATTACAGAAGATTTAGAGACTATCCAGAGAAAATATTCTTGAAATCGGTTTTGGCTTTACTTTACTTAGAATGAAAAAGGATGTGGCAGGGAGTTCTCCTTGTGCCCAGTGCAAACAGCTGCCCCTGCGTCTGCCTGATCTGAGGCGTTTGAGTGGCCTGGGCAGCAGAGCAGGCACCGCACCGTGCCCAGCCCGAGGAGCATCAGCACCGCGTGGGCTCGGGGACATCGGGAGCGCCAAAAGCCACGGAGGGCGGGAGCCTCCCCCAAATGGCCATGCGCCCTGCGCACTCAGGAGACTTTGGCTTAGAACGTCCCTGACTGTGGCCTGAAGAAGAGCCCTTTTCTTCTCTTCACCCCCAACCCTCAAGGTCGAACCTAGGACCTTCACATTAAGCCTCAACCTAGCCCTTTTTTTCTCCTTTTTATTATTTTGTCTTTGAGACAAAGTCTCCCTGTGCTGCCCAGACTGCCCTGAACTCGCCATCCTTTTGCTTCAGCATCCCAGACTTCTGGCTGTACTGACCCTCACCACTGAGACCTGCTCTTATGTACATTCTTTCTGCTAACAGGAATTCTCCTCTGTGAGTTACTAGCTCTTTCATCTTCGCCCAGGATGAATCTTTATCCTCCCTTTGGCGACATTCTTTATGTTCTCCACAAATGTTTGCACAGCTAAATATTTTTTCCCATGTGAAAGAAAGGTATTTTTATTTCTGTAAGAAAACTGCTCCTCACTTAAGATAAATTGTGCTTTTTTTATAGTCATACCTATTTAATTCTAAAAGTTTAAGAGTTCTCGATAAACAAAACAAACATAAAACCATTATATCATGTTTTATATAAGTTATCACTATTAGTAGTTTGTTTTATGGTTGGTTGGTTCGTTGGTTTGTTGGTTGGTTGGTTGGTTGGTTGGTTGGTTAGTTGGTTGGTTGGTTGGTTGGTTGGTTGGTTGGTTGGTTAGTTGGTTGGTTGGTTCGTTGGTTGGTTGGTTGGTTAGTTGGTTGGTTGTTTTTAAGACAGGAGTGTGCTAGGTAGTCCAGGCTGCCTTGCAGTTTGTCCTCCTACCTCAGCTCCCCAAGTGCTTGAATTGCCAGCGTTCACTGCCATGCCTAGCAGTATTGATTTAAAAAAATATATTTAAATAGAATAATTTGTATATGCCATCAGATATTCATGTGGTCTTTACCTCAGAAGATATTGAGGTTCTTTTCATTGTCTAAACACAGCTCTCCATTAGCCTTTGGTATGGGCATAAGTTAGTTAATTTAAGCAGTCACCTCTAATAGGTGGTTAGGAAGTCACCATGAACAACAGCAGGATGAATGTCCTTATGAGAAGTAGGTGGGGTGCAGCTCCAGTCACTTATGTCTTAGCTTGGGAGGTGCTGGAGACCAAACTGGGGGCCTCGTGCACACCAGTTAGGGGCACTGCTGCTGAGCTACAGCCTCACCTCAGTGAACATTTTTAGCTTTTTATTTTATTCTTATGAAATCTGCTGTGTTATAAATGGATAAAACTGTGGTATCTGTATTTTCTGTACTATGATGTGACTTGTAATGATAACTATTTTTCTTTAATAGTCAATGAAAATCCTGTTTTTGTTAACCAAAAGCCCTCTTATCCAGTTATCTAGACACATATAAACAAGTGTAAACAAAGGTAGCTTGTAGATATACACTTTTTCCCCCCTCCGGGCTAGATTGCAGACTTTGATTCATCTGTGGAGTTACTTTATAGGCAAGGAAAGGCAGTTTGTCATTGCTATAAAAATTATGTATTTATCTAATACATAGAAATTTTAAGTGTTTATTCGTTTCCCCACCTGAATCCTCCATTGGCATCCAAAATAAGCTTTTTCTTCTGCTAAGGGAATGTGAACACCCAATGCATGTTAGTTCTTGTTACTTTTATTATTGACACTTCATGAACTCTCTCTCCCATTCATGAATATTTCTTTAGAGTAATATAGAAAATAGATTTCCCAAGCCAGAGGGACCACTGAGGTTTAAGGCTGTTGGTACATTCCTGCATCGCCTCTTGCAGGAAGGCTGAATCAACTTCTTTGTCTGCGAGTAATGTGTGAGTATGCCTGCTTTGTGGCATCTGGGCCGAAGTTGGGTGTCCTTACTTTATAGACAGTGTACTTTCGTTTTTAAGTCCTCCCTCCATATTTCTATTCAGTGCACTTGCATCTTCCTTTATGCCTCCTTGCCATCAGTCATTTTATAGCATATGCCTTCACCAGGCATATCTATGAGCTCAGGCACTTATAATTAGAAAGTTGTGTGATATAGTGCCTTCAATCTCCATTTATAATCCAGATTATAATCAATCTGACCCTTGAGCTCTGGAATAGGTTATACTTTTGTCCTCTCAGGACACTAGATATTTCAGATTACTCCAAGTGGTCCCCTGCCCTCTTTCCTGTGCCTTTGTTATAGCTGTCATTGTAGGTTGTCTCAGTCACACATATAATTGCTTCATTGCTGGTAACTGGCTTAATGTTGTCACAGACCTTATTGGCTCTTCTTATCTCAGATTTACATATAGCATCCCAGGGCTTTCTTTAGGGAATTCATCACTTTTTCTCCAAATGATCTGGTGACAGTGTACAGTGATTCAAGTTTTCATCAGCCAGCAGATGATATGGTCTTTCTTCTTTACTGCCACAAGCCAAAAGAAAAAAAAGAGGAAATCGAGAGAAAGGTTTTCATTACCACGCTTCAAGGAAGTCCCGTCTGTTGTGGAGTCAGGGAGAGAACTTTCGCAGGTCTCAAAGGCACTGATGATGGCAGTCACTGTTAGGGGCAGCCCTGTCCCTTAGTGACACCTGAAGGAAGGCATGTCATCCTTCTTGCCAATCTGGACACTTTCTGCAGACTGCTGCCTTTCCTGTCTCCATCTTACTCTAGGAAAAAAGTAAACTCTTCTATGACATTAGCTGTTACTATTGCATATTAAGATGTAAGATTTGGTTCTGGTTTCTTAAGCGACCTATTATTTTCCTTTGAAAATAATACTTGCTGCCAGTTTCAGGTGAGTGACCCTAGTAAGTTTTATGGACCTGATAGCAGTTTTGAAAGTGGAGTTTCTTGCACTTTGAAGTGATATTATAAATGATGTGAGGCTCAGAACCTGGACCCACAAGACTGTAACAGCCATCAAATGGCAGTTCTGGGATACCAATAGGCCCAATGTATCTCCTGTTTACATAGCACATTTTAAATGCTCGTATTTGAAAGTTTACAATCCAGTGGACAAGTGACCCTCTTCCAGAAGGCTGCCCTTGCTACAAGCACATGTTAATGCCCTTTCACTTTTTTTTTTTAGCTCATTTTTACATTCTCTGATACTTTCAACTTAAAACTTCTGTCTTTTGTTTACAAGTGGATGGTTTCTTGATAAACGATTCCTGAAAAATGCTTCTTCCTGGAGCAGTGAAAATTAGGATCATCAGGGTATTCCTAAAATGGTTAAAGCCTATAGATAGCATTTATTTATACAGTTGGCTATTAGTTCTTGATCTCCTCCAGTTTTTTGTTTTGGTTTGGTTTGGTTTTGGTTTTTAATTTAGTACAGGTTCTATAGGGTCTATAGGGTCTCACCATCAGTTTGGACTCATAGTGATCCTCCTGTTTTCAGCCTCCCAAGCACTCGAGTTACAGGTCCATGCACCACCATGAGTTTTTTTCTTTAGTGATTTGTGTAAGACTTTTTTTTTGTTGTTTGATTGGTTTTTGGCAGTTCGTGAGATTGAACTCAGGACCTTGCACTTGCCAGGCAGGCACTCAAGCTGCTGAGCTATATCCCTGGCCCTGTGTAAGACTTTTGTTCTGCTCCATATAGTCATACCTTGGTTACGTTGAAAATCATCATATTTAATATTCTGCACATTTTGATGTGAAATTTTATCCTGATACTCTTTGTTTGGTACCTGATGTACAAGCTAGAACTTGACAGTGTTGGTTGCCTTGTCACTCACTACCCTTTTTAAGAGAAAGAATTCATTTGTTACTCAACACTACTTTCTGAACCAGTTAACAAAGAGAACCAAGGTCCCACTGAATTGCTGGCCATATTTGCTAAGAGTTCAGATTATTCCAATTGGCTTCATAAGAAACATGGGTACCCAAATGACAACCATACTCCCTTCTTGTACTAGATAGGAGTTAGGCCCTCACCAGACTGAATACCATAGGATTCAGTTCCCCTAGAGAGGGCCTGCCAAATAGCTCAGTGGATTAAAGCACCTGAAAGCAGGTACAAGGGCCAGGGGTTCAATCCCCAGGCCTGCCATGCTGGCCCTGCCCTCAGGGTGCACTGAGACTGCAATTGAGACTGGGTGTGGTGGTGTATGCCTGTAATCCCAGCTCTTGGGAGGCTGTAAACAGGAGAATCACTGAGTCTGATAGTAGTGAGACCCTGAACACTACCAAAAATACAGAGGAAAAAACAAAAAAAAGTTCCTCTAGAGACACTGAAAATGTCACACAGTCACCACCATTTCTCTCCTGTGAGGTATACCATGGCCTAAGTGTCAGGGTCACTCTTTTCTACTCACCGTGTTCAGACTAGCTTGGGCAGTGACAGCAAGGCTGGCTGGAGCCTCTTCCTACCTTGCAAGTCTGCATCCTCTCTGTAAGTTCATCCCAACTTCAAGCAAAGAATGGACTTTGAACTCCACCCCAAGTAAATTATTCTTTTTTTTATATCCTCATCACAGCAGCTGTGGGTTCCAGGTGGCAAAATAGAGGGAGGTTAGGAACAAAGGTGTGGAGTTGTACATTCAGGGACAGCTTGTATGAGTCTGGTCACTTTGGTAGCCATTCTCCATATGCATGAAAATAGCCATACATTCAAAAAACTCATCCAAAAAATAAACCCATGTACATGGACATCAGACAAGGGAAGCTTGGGAGTAGGGGAAGGAAATGATTGCCTAAACCATTGCAGCGAAATGTCTCTTCTGCAAGTTGGGTTATCTGCCCTTTTCAGTTACTAATCAGCAAGCAACCTAGAAATCCACTGGGGACTAAACCCCAGTCAGTCATCGTTTTTCTGTTCTTTCTGATTGATTGTCCTTATGAACCTTTCTTTTTTATAAATGCATAAATTCCTGACTGCAGTCACAACTGCAGTATTTTCTGCAGCATTACAAAAATCTGCCTTTGTAAGAACTTGCTTGTGGACGTGTACTGGTTAGTGTTAGTGCAGACACTGGTGTACTGCAGAGCCCTTAACTCCTTCCTCCATGATCATTGAATGATCCCATTTTCTTCTCCTCACGATCTTTGCTACATTCTGGTCTCTGCTTGCACGGGTCTGTGTCTTTAAGATGCTGCATATAAACGGAACCGTGCAGTGTCAATCACTCCCTGGCTTATCCCTTAGATAATGTCTTCCACCTTTACCCATGTGGTTGCATATTTCAGAATTTCATTTTTAAGACTGAATGATACTCTATTGTGTGGTTCACATTTTTTTTATTATCCATCTGTGGACATTAGGGTTATTTCCATACCTTGGCCATTGGCAGTGGTGCCGATAGAGCATGAGAGCACAACTCTTCTTGACTGCAGTTATTTTGGATAGGTATCCAGAGCTGAAAATGTTGGAATATCTTATAGTAATTTTTGATTTTTATTTTTTAATGTATTTGATACAAGGCCTCACTATGCAGCCTGGACTCCTAGTGATCATCCTGTTTCAGCCTCCCCTGCCCTGGGATTACAGGCGTGCACCACCACAGGTTGTGGCTGGCTCAGCATGCCTGGGGCCGGGGCAGGGTGGCTTGTGGTGCTGGGGATCCAACTCTCACCCCTGGGCTTGCCTAAGCAGGCACTTGGTCCACTGAGCCCATAATTTTTGAATTGTTTGTTGTTGTTGTTGTTGTTTTAGGAGAGGTTTATTTTTATTTTTATTTATTTATTTATTTATTTATTTATTTATTTATTTATATTTGGTGCTAAACCCAGGGCTTCCAGCTTGCTAGGCAAGCATTCTACCACTGTGCCTAATCCCCAGCCCCAAATCTTTTTTTTTTTTTTTCAGAACTGGGGATTGAACTCAGGCCCTTGTGCTTCCCAGGGAAGTACTTGTTCTACTGAGCCATCTGACTGGCCCCATAATTTTTAATTTTTCAAGGAACTTCTATATAAAAGTACAAAAGGGGCTGCACTTTATAGTCCATTCACAGTGTACAAGAAGAGTTCTAATTTGCGCACATCCTCTCCAACAGTGATTGTCTTCTGGTTTTTCTCTTATTTTGTTTTTTTTTTTGTGTGTGTGTGTAACAATTCTAGTAAGAACCAGTGGTACCTCATACTTTGAAATAATAGTTTCTTAGAGACAAAGAAAGAGAGAGAGAGTGAGTTTTTATGCATTTTCTAGGAGAGGTTTGTTTTTTGGTTTTGGTGCTAAGGAACCCAGGGCTTCCAGCTTGCTAGGCAAGTGTTCTACCACTGAGCCAAATCCCCAGCCTTACCCATTTTCTAATCATGATATTCAGTATTTTTGTTAAGTTGAAGGAGTTTCTAACATATTTTGGATATTAAAGCTTTATCATGTGTGTTAACTAGCTTTGCGTTACACAAAATACTTGAGATAACTGAATAAAGGAAGTCTTTGTTTTGGCCCCTGGCTTCCATCTGTGCTCACTCGGTTGTGCTGCTGTGTGGTGGCACAGTGCCTCGTGGCAGACGCACCAACAGGAGGCCTGCTCACCCCACGGCAGCTGCAATGCAAAGTGGGAAGAAAGGGCAGTGCCTCCTTGAAGGCCACACCCCCAGTGCCCTCACCTTCTCCCACTGGGCTCCACCTCTTGCAGAAACACCACACACTGGTGGCCACCCTTTCAAGACATGGACCTTGGGGAGTTACTAAACCATAGCAGTGGGTATGTATCAGTTGCAAATATATTTTTTCCAGTGTAGAAGTCCCCTTTCCATCCTGTTTGTTCTTTTTGGCAGAAGCTTTTTAGTGTGATTTCTGCTCTTGTTGCTGTGTTTTTGGTGTCCTACCCAAGACCAGTATAAAAAAGCTGTTCTACTTTTATAATTTCCAGTCTTACATTTAAACCTTTAATCCATTTTGAGTTTATTTATGTATGTGGTATAAAGTAAAGGTCCAATTTCATTCATTTGTATGTGACTATCCAGTTTTCCCAGTACCAGAGATTGGATCTATAATTATGGTTCTTAAAGCACTCTCTGAATCTTGGAAAAGGTTCCCTCCAGATGTGTTGCAATTAAGCAATTTGTTTAGAGTAAAATGGTCACAGTCTGCTCTCTATTTCCTCTGTGATGTAGAAGTCATGTTGGGCATCATGAGTTGGACCTGAGCGTAATGAGAACCAGCAATTGTGGCCCGTTAGTACGGAGCAGATTCCTGCATCACCCAAATTGGCAGCCGATCCCCTTTTATGGAAGTGGCTTTACAGAGTCCCTCAGTACCTTCAAATCTGTTGAACTCTGGTTGCAAAAGCACAGTTTTGAGAGAATTGACACAGTTAAATGTTTATTAAGTGTTTATGAATGTATTAGTCACTGTGCAAACAGACGAGCAGGTGGGCTTTGCGCTCCCACCTGTTCAAGTCCCTGAAGCAAAGCCACCTGGAAAGCGTCACACAAGTAATTGGGCCTTCGCCCTTCAGAACTTCACTTTCCTTTAATTCAACAATGAGAACCTTCACATCTGAAATATCATCAACAGGTGACCTTTGCTATTAAGAGTCGGTTTTATGTGAGTTGTGTGCTGTAAACTTGCAGTTCACATGAGTGAGATGGAAAGATGATGCAAACAAGATCAAAAGAACTAAGCCGTTTGTAAGAGGCGGCTGAGCAAATAAGGGTTTTTAATTTGCTTTGTACTAAAGAACTTTTTAAAAATGTATTTGATACAGGGTCTCATTGCACAGCTCAGACTTCTAATGATCCTCCTGTGTTCAGCCTTTCCAGAGCCGAGATTACTGGGATACACCACCATGGGGAACTTTTTTTTTTTTTTTTTTCAAGATAGGATCTTGCTGTGCATTCCGGCTAGCCTTAAGCTCATGACAGTCCTGCTTCATCACCTTCCCAAGTGCTAGGATCACAGGTGTGCACCACCACACTTGGCAACTTTTTCATTTTAAACACATATTATTAGAAATTCAGAAGGCCTGAGCATAGTAGCCAGCATTCCTATTGTTGGAACAAATTACCCAAAACCCTCAACTTAAAAGGAAAAGTTTAATTCAGCTCGTGGTTCAGGGAATTCAGTACATGGCCTGTAGGCTCCAAGGCAGAAATTGCATAGTAGAAAGGTATGGTAGAGAACAGCTGTTCAACCCTTTGCAGCTAGGAAGCAGAGAGAAAAAGGAGGCCTAGAGGACAAGAATACACCATGTTAGTTCGTGTGCCCTGCACGCTGCTTCCACCACGCCCTGATTCCCAGTAGCGCTTTCAGCATGAGCACATGAGCAGGTGCATCACCAGTGAGTGTAGCGCTCCCGCGACCCAGCTGCCCAGGAGAAGACGCGCTTGCCAGTTCAGGAGTCTCTGAGAGAACATTTCTGAAAAATGACAATCTTTGATAAAGTTTCTTCATAGGAAACCGTTTAAGGAAGAGAGGACCATTTGCACTATTTCAAATTTTATGTTCACCACAAATACCAGTCTGTGAGCCAGTTCCTTGCACCTGCCACCCAGCAGAGAAGCGCCTCTAAATCCTTCCCTTCAGGAAACCTATTTTTGCTCTTAGAGCTGTCAGTCAACTGGCTGGATGAACCCCACCCACAATGTAATGGATTAAGTACTTCAAACATTCCCAGTTTTGGAAAACTGGCAATCCATTCATGCCTGTGCAATCAAGCGGTTTGGAATGGTCTCATTGATTGGTACAGGCTGCCAAATGGGGTGTTTATGAAAGAAGCACTGATGACACAAGCCCCCCATTGGGACAGTGGCGCTTCTACAGCCCCATTATGAGCATGTTAAAGTCACTGTCCATAATCATATCTACAAAATAATCATATCTACAAAATACCTTCACAACAATACCTGTACTAGTGATTGTTTAGATACCAGAGCACCATATTAACCATCACGTAAGTTCTATTAATCTTAATCTTACTGATGATGAAATAAGAGGCGAAAGCAGGTGATATTCCTTACTCAGTGTGGTGTTGTTACTGTATAGACTGGCCAGGCTATCTCACTCCAGAACCTAGCACCCACCTACAATGCTATGCTGCCTGCCAAAGAACCCAAAGAGCAATGGTACTCTGGCTTGTGGTGGGCCTGGGAAGGTGTTCTCCACTGTGACATCTTAAAAACTTTGAGTTGCTGATCTCCCAGCCATGCAGTACATCAGAGTGCGCTTGCTGTGCTTTTGGGTGGCCATAAGGGTCAGAAAAACTGTCTTGGGAAAGAACTTACTTTCTTTTCTCCCTCCCATTGCTTTTCCTTTGGTCTTTTCTCTCCACATTATATTCCTTCCTCACTTGGCTTGCTTTATTTTCTTTTTCTGTTTCTTCCATTTTTTTCTTCTATATCTTTATGAAAAATTATTTCTTCTTGAAATAAAAATGAAAAAGAAGAGATAAAAATGGAGAAGTTAATAAATGAAACTTAATTGTTCTAGTATCTGTTGTAGAAATTGTGGTTTGATCCCCAAAACAAGAAGGTATAGAAGAGAGCAAAAAGTAAAGAGGGAGATTGAAAAGAGGAACAGTGGAAGAGAGAAGTCTTTTTGTTTTTGTTTTCTGTATCCAAGTGATGCTAATAAGTTGCCCAGTTTATGAACCCGTGTCACAAAATACTGACACCAGGGACTTGCAGGAGGTGAGTCACAGGGATAGCTGCCATGTGGAGTGCAAGGGAAAGTATGAAACGGGCAGGGCAAGGGGGCTGGAAAGCCAGAGCATTCTGATTTTTCTGGGTGATGCTGACATGAGGCTTTTGTACAGTGTTTTATGTTCCTTACCATATATATTTATATCCCAATTGAAAAGTGAAGTAATAGTAATGCATGCATACACAGGTCTGAAATCCAGTCCTGTCTGTCTCCTGAGATTCTGCTTCATTTGGCCTCTAGTGTGGCCTGCATTATGGTCTCTGCATTCATTTGTAAAGCTCCCCAGCTGATGCCAGAGCAGAGCCAAGGCCAGGAACCACTGCTCTAGCAGGAGGACGATCCACTGTTCACAGCTAGGCTTTCAACTAGGTGCCTTAAAGGGTCTCGGTGGGCCAGCATCTGGACCAACCTTCTGAATTTTAGCCACTCATTAAGAATTGGCCAAGTTAAAGGAGACAGCCTTGCACAAGCTAAACCCTCAGCAATTGACTGGATTTCTTAGCCCTTTGTATCTAACATTTTAAAAAGAAATCTCACTAAACCAGAAGCACTTGTTTCCAGGACAAAATTGGAGACCCCTTGTCTCTTTCTTTTCTGGATTTTACATTAAAAGTTATCCTAAAAAAAATTAAAAATTAAAAAAAACAATTATCCTAAAGTCACTATCACAAATTTTCAAATATAATGGGTAGTACCTCTGCAATTTGGAAATCTCAAAAAGCTCTGAAAAGTGTAACTTTTTAGTAAGGTTTCATCAAAGCATAACAAAAAAAATCCCTGAACTTTCATAAAGCCATTGAGAGGTTGGACTTATTTTACTTTGTATAGATAATCATGTTTGCTCCAGAAATATGAATGCATTTGATTATAGATTGTTGCTTTATGTCCCACTGTGAATGTGACATGATATGCAATACTTATAAATTCCAAAATCTGATACATTTAATTATGAAAGCAATCTGACCCCGTGTTTCTGTTAAAAGCCTGGGACTGTAGTCTGTTTCTATTATTCCATTCCCTGAGGATATCCCCTGATCTGTGGCAGTAGCCTCACTCCAGGGGTAGTCCATTTCCACCCATCTCTCAGTTTGAATTATGCTGACAGGTGATGACATTCTTCTCAGCAGGAGCCGGCTCAGCCCTGCCCACCGCTGCACTGCCTGGCACTGAGCCTGGCACATTGAGGCTCAGTAAATACCTGCTGAAGGAACACAAGAGTGGATTGTGTGTGGATTCCTCTAGCTGCACTCTCAGAGGGTGGCCCTTTTCCTGTCATCTCCCTAAATCCTAGTAGCACCATGCTTTGATGACATGTATTTAACTACATCTCCAAAGTCTTAAAGGATTGTGTTACCAGGGGAAATCAGTTATGTGAACACATGGCTTTAAAGAGAGCTTGGTTCTAGGGTAGTAATATTTTGATTTTAATACTGCATGTGGCTGGAGGCTTCCATTTTACACAGGGACAACATAGACCTACATCTGGGGCACAGGTTCATTTCATTCTGACATGAGTAGCTGGGTCATTCTAACACTACCCAGAGAAGATTGCTATACTCAACCTTAAAATAAGAGATGAAGTAATAATTCCAGGCAGAGAGAAAGCAAGTGAAGCAAAACAAACACTGAAACCCTTGAAGTGCTAAAGAAACTGGCACCTTCAGAGAGCCATGTCTGATTCTGTGTGGCAGGATGTTCATATTTGGTTAGATGGGAGGTAATAAAAGGTCATGAAAAATGAATTTTCCAGGAAAACAAAACCCTAAGAATCTTGTAAACCATGACACGAAGCTTGGATTTTGTCCTTAGATGTATGTGTCAAAGGGTACGATAATTGGCCAGGTATGAAAATCCACTCAGGAATTAAGCCTGTCCTGCTGGGAAATACCCTTCAGAATGGTGAAGGTGCTCCTGTAACCCCAGGGTGGGCTAAGAACTCGGACAAGTGGTCACCTCTACCACCTGCCGTCTCCAGGCCACCTCCATGAGCCTCTTTCTGCACATTGCCAGCGTAGTATGGCACGTAAAGTCCTCCTGAAGTTAAGCCGAGAAGGAATTTCACACAGTGTTTTCTGCATATGGTCCCTGTGCTGTGCTCGAGTCAGGAATCATCCTCATAGGACCTAGGTTGAAGGGCACTTCTCAGCCTAGCAGACAACTGCATGCGACTGACAGATGCTGTGTATGTTAAAGACAAAGGAATGACAGTTTCAGTACTGAAGATAACTAGAGACAAAGGATTTAAATTTAACTGAGGGCTCATAGATCTTCATCCAGGATTATTCAAAGATTAACAAACTAGAAATTCATGTAAGAAAATAAAATCTGTATCTTCTTGTTATTGTGTTTCCAGCTCATATGTTGAGCTGTTTGGAAGCGAAATCTTTGTGTCATTGATTTTTCCTGTACTAAAATTTTAAAAATAATTCAAAATATTGATTTTCATGGATCTGAGACATTCTAAAATAAACCGAAACAAAAATATAACTTTTCATTTGGAAAAAAATTGCTTTGAAAAGTAAAATGACTCTACAAAGATTGTCATATTGTGTATTTTTCATTGTTAAAGCAGAACTTACTAGTGTGTTAGAAGTTTTCCTTGGTTTCATCTTATTATACTTTGATTTGGAGTTTTATCAATAAAATAGTTGTAAGTTTGACTTGCAAGAACTGTGTGGTGGGCTTAGGTGCACAGTAACCTGGACTGACTGACTCTCCTAGTAGTGATATTTCTAAGAGAACCAAAATGAAAATAAATCTGCTCCCTTATTAAATTTGTGCTCTTGACTCCCACATTTGTTACTACTGTAAAAACTGGGGTTAAACTGTCAGCTTGACAACTTGTAAAGCTCTTTATCATAGAAAGCAAGAAAAATCAATGCCAAATTACCTTAGGAATATTATTGATGACCTAAATGTCACTTTCTGTTTTTATTACTTTTCATTGTATTTAGCTTGTAATTCAAACTGCTCTCTAATTAATTTGGTTTGGCTCAGTTGGAAATAGAAAAAGCTAACTATCTAATAGGTGACACATGTCACAGAGAAACCTTACAACATTCCCATTTCCCTAAGATCAATCAACCATGAAATAACTTACCAAACTTTTGTTTTTCTAGCAAATTCTTAAGAAATACAATAAAATTAAATTTGTCTAGTCCAAAGAAAAAGGAAGAAACATGAATGAGCAAAAGTGACCTAAAAGCCCAGCTTTATCTAGCTATAATCTCTCTCCTAGTTGTTAAAATATCCCGAAGCACTCGATCATGTTGCGTTTTAATTTCAAAGCCATGTGTTGCATTAGTAGCGTGCACATGTTCCTGATTTGAACTACGAGCTCCCCGGCTGTTAACCAGAACTCTCCACTGGCACAGACAAGGTCTTCAGAAGGTCAAAGGCCTAGAGCCTACATCTTGGTTAGATCTTACCCTGTGGAAACCAGAAGCCTAGGTCAGGGCTGTGTTGCCTGTGACAGACCCTGATTAGATTAGGCCCACATTTATCAACTACACAGAGAGTACATTTAACCTTTCAACTCCAGAGTTTTGATGTGTCTTTATTTTAAAATAAAAAAGTGAATTCTATTCTGCCAAAGTCTTGGTCATGTAATAATCTAGTGTAACACAAGCTTTTTCTGATTTCATGTTCTACCAGTTTTATGTAGGGACAATATGTAAGAAGTACCTTGAGAAGCATTTTACCTGTTTGCTAAAATGTTAAGCATGATATATTGCTATACATAAAAAAGTGCTTTATATTTTTATCTGCTATTTGTTTTCTTAGAAGTTTAAATTATTTTCCTTTGGTTTCTACCTAGATTTCTTTTTTTTTTTTTTTTTTTTTTTTTTTTTTTTTTGGTGGAACCAGGGATTGATCTCAGGCCCTTGAGCCTGCCACTGCTTATTCCACTGAGCCATCTCCCTGGCTTCATTTTTTTTTTCATTCATTTATATTTAATAGATTAGAACTTTCCTATCAATTGATTAATAGATCCATATGTGGAAGAAGTAATGAACTGCTTCTAGGAATCTGATTTATTTTTATTTCCTAAGGATTTGGCCTAAATATACCTTGAAACATGATTTTAGCTTTTTAAAATGCACTGTTTAACCCTGCAAGAAGTAACCATTAGACTTCTACAAGACAGACTGGAAAATACAGTTGTAGATTAGGTTTCTCAGTTCTGTTGTTTCATATTCTGAGGAGCATTTGGCCCAGCTTTTGACTGCAGAACCATCTTACTTCACAGACTTAAGACCTGCCAGGAACATTCATGTCACCCTGGCTATCTGTGCTAAAGAATCTCAGGGCAACAGCAGTAAGGATAAGATCAAGTCATGGGCAGTGCTTTGAATCCAGGAGTACATTCAAGCTTCCTGTTCTTTCATTTGCTTTCTGGTTTCTCATTGTCTGCCTGCCATAAGGGTGGGGAGCAGTTCTCACCCTCTGGGAGCTTTCTGCTTTCTAAGTTCTGCAACAGTGTCCTTATTCTGTGCCACTACAAGGTCATACATAACCAAGAACTACTTCATAATCATACACTCGCTTTAGCCTTCAAGATAAAGTTATGCTTTACATTAAAAAGACAGCTTTTTCTGTCATTATGTTTTTTCTGAAGTATGCTTGTTAAGTAACTCATGTGACATTTATAGGATCCTGGGTTCGAAAGCAGAAAAGGAAACAAAGAAGCTTCAGCAGAATTCTTTCCTGAGTAAAAGAAAGATAAAATGAGCTCATTTTAATTACATAAAAAGTGGTTGCCAATCGCCCAGCGTACTTTTTTTTTTCCTTGTTTAAAGGAAATCTAAATCATAGAGCCATTTTAAAACTTTTCTAAACCATGGAGGAGGTTGTTTTGAAAATTCACTTTCATTTGGACATGATTTTTTTTGTTTTTTTAACAAGAGTACAAAATATCATTAAAACAAAAATTTACAAATGATATAGAAGAGGCCAGAGAGATGGCTCAGCAGAATAAGTGCTTCCCTGGCAAGCCCAAGGGTCTGAGTTCAATCCCCAGTTCCCCAAAAAGCAAAACAAAAAAAAAAAAAAATGATACAGAATTTCACTAGACAAAACAGTATGAATTCCACAGTATTTGTTGTAATGCATAATGTTTTCTTTGAATTAGTTGTTCATATTACCAGATATATGCATGCAAAATTGGAAGAAAAAGGAAAAAATAAGAAATTAAGAAGAGAAAAGGACAAAAAT
This sequence comes from Ctenomys sociabilis, assembly GCA_004027165.1. Classification (NCBI taxonomy): domain Eukaryota; kingdom Metazoa; phylum Chordata; class Mammalia; order Rodentia; family Ctenomyidae; genus Ctenomys; species Ctenomys sociabilis. Next base: position 47,220 of record PVKA01000199.1, read on the forward strand.
TGAAAAAAGGAGACAAAACAAATTAAGCATTAACTTCTGCATTTCATAGAGTAGCCGAAATCCACAGTGCAGCTGTCTAGCCCATCCTGCTTACATAGATAAATCTCTCCACCCCACTCCCTCTCCTATCTGCAACTCAGCAATTCCTTCCTTTTGAACGGGTTCATTCCCTTTTTTCCAATATCTATTGTATTCTTCAGATGACAATATTATGTTTGGAAGTGATTTTAAATTGTCTATTATTTGTAAACATTGAGTTTTATAAATTGCTACATCTAGTGATATTTATATTTTTGTCTCAGTATTTTAGATGCCATACTCTTTATCCTGAGGGTATTTTATTTTAAAAATTACTGTTTTTGTAGTCTTTAATTTACCAAATATCTATTTAATAGTTACATCAATAACAGTTACTGAGCCCTAAGTGTGAATAAAATAAAATCAGTGTCAATATTTGGCCAAGATTAGTGAAAGGATAAAAGGAAATACATGTGTGTTTTTATTTTTTAAATTTTCTTGGGCTCTAAGTAGATCTGTGCACCTTTAAAACTTAGCAAATTCAGTTTATCAGTTGAGCTGCCTTATGTTGGTTGCCCATTTTTGAGCCACCATTCATTGATTGTTAGATCTGAAAGCAATGATTGGTTCCCCAACCTCTGCCCTCTCCTGTTTTTCTGAAGTCTATTTTATGTTTAAAAGTTGTTAGCTTTCTATCCAGAAAGATCACACATATTAAGCCATTCAGACATCTAACTCAGCATTCAGAAAATGTTTCATGAGCAACTGCTGTATACCAGGCTCAGGTCTAGACAGTGAGGCCATAACTCAAGATTATTTGTTTACCTACTTATTTATTTTGTAGTACTGGGGATCGAACCCAGGGACCCAGCCACACCCTTGCCCCTTATTATTTTTCTTACTTTGAGACAGCATCTAACTAAGTCACTAAATGTCCCATAGGGGACTCCAACTTTCAGGCCTTTTTCGTCAACCTCCCTCACATGTGTGTCTCTATAGCCAACTCTCCAAACTTTCTAAAGTGACTAAAAGATGTTGCAGATGCCTCAGTTCCTGATAGTGGGGAGCTACCAATGAAATTAGAAGCCTCAGAAGTACTCTTAAGTTTTCTTCTTTGTAACTTGCAGGATTTTAGAACGTTTCAGCCCCTTGTGGGGAGAATGAAGTGACCCACTTGCTCAAGAACATAATCTTAAATACCAAATACCATGTCACCACAAGCCTCATGTGAAAAAAGTGGAAGACCTCTAATGCCTTTATGTGTACATTTTCAGGGTTGTTGGGCTTAGGGAATTAACTGTCCCCTGCCTCTTATTTATCACTGTTGGCAAGTTCTGAACAGACCCATCTCTAGAGATGTCCCTGATAGGGGGAGTCAGGGAGGGAGAGACACTGGAAAGGCACAAGGTTGAGGGACCCCACCCACGAGGGAGGCAGCCCAGGAAAGTGCAGCCTGTGTCCCTGGTGCTATTTTGTGTATTCTACAACTCCTTCCTGGTTGCTTCTTTTTTTTTGCCCTTTGCTTCCAACTTCGTTTTAAAATATTTTAACACAGCTCTTTTCCCCTTTCATATTCTCTGCAACTGCTCTATTTCTCTTCTAAAACCAGAGAAACTGAATCTTTGAGACTTGATTGTGAAGTGTTTCTTAGAATTAATCAATAACATATTGAGGAGCAAGTGATGTAGCTCAGCAACACAGAGCCTGCCTGGCAAGTGTGAGGCCCTGAGTTTGCTTCCTGGTACCAACACCGCACACACACACACACACACAGTCGCAGGCTCACACACCTTTGAGGTTTTCCATTTTGACTTGTATGTATTTGTCTTGAACTAAAGTACACATTGTAAGAGGCAATTCTGTGATTGTTCGAATGTTAGCAGGTTTCAGGGGTAGGAGCGGAGGACACCGTTTTGAATCTTAGGAACTCACTGTCGATGTACACTGTAATTTCAGAGGTTTTTAAAAGTAAATATAAAATCCTGAAATAAATAATTAAGGTTCCTTGTCTACATTGCACTAAAGATATGAAAAATATTTAAAGGAAAGAATTTGCACTTGAGGAATTCAGGTAAAAATCATGTAGCTGTAATTAAAAGTAGTGTTGTGGGGAAAAAATAAAATTGGGGAAAGATAATTAAATTTTACTATTTTTCTTGTTTTTATTTGCATTCACTTGCACAAAGCCAGTATTGATGGACTATAAAGCACAGCGTATGTCATCACATTAAAAGGAAGTTCTGTATTTAAAGTTGGCATGTCTACTAAGTATGCCACCACTGTCTGCATCAAAATCCTCTGAACACAGGTTTTCAAAGAAATTACTCCTTAAAGACTAGCGGTCCCCAAATGATGGGTGGATATATTGCCTGATTTTTAGATGTATCTGCAGCCTTATTCTCGCTTTACTGGCCCTCTGCTCTAGATAGGACAGTGATCTTACAAAAAATGGTCCTTCTCGAAAGACCATCTCACAACTCAGCCTCTACTGAAGTCAACTTTGTCTTCAGTGTTCAAGCTGCAGACTCACTGAGAGCCTTTCCCAGACTACAAGCAGGGATGGGAGGGGCTTCTAGGTTCCTAAACCTGCCTGCACATCAAAATTACTAGAAGCAGTAGTTTAAAAGAGCTTCCTGAGCTCCTTCAGACATCCTAAATCAGAGTGTTTCTGTTTAAGACCTATGAATATGCATTTTATCCAACTTCCCATCCAGTTCTTACATCATTGCCTGGCATTCTCATTGGTATGAAGAGACAAAAAAAATACAGTAATTCTAAGGTCTGTTGGAGGAAATGAATTCAAACCTAAGCCCCTGCCCTTATTAACTGAATAGGTTTTCAGACTTCTCTGGACCTTAGAAACTATAGTCTGCCCAATATATTTAGAAGAAAGATATACACATATCAGAGACCACTCAATGAAGTTAGCACATTAGATAGCAGGAACATAGTCATCTGAAGGTGTTCTGCAACAGAATGCTTTCTTGAGTGGTGTATACTTACTTGTTTCATTTGTGCTGTGGCGATTTCCCTCTTGTAGAGTTCAAATAAGTTTTCTGTCTATGGGGCAGAAGTTTCAATAATTTCTGGAGAGAGAAGAGTGAGTTTTGATTTCCTATGAATGGAGAATGAGTTTTCATTTCCTATACATTGAAGCACCCATCATATGGTTGGAGCCGTGGGAACACCATGCCATTCTAGGACTAGGGTTACTTTGGTGTTAAAGTAGACTTCACAGCTGTTCAAAGATGATTTCTCTTTCTTCACACAGGAACCAGAAAATGACCTCATAATTTTAGAACTAGAAAGTACTTCAAAAATCATTTCATTGAGCCCCTTTGTAAGTCTCAGTAACTTTCTGCCAATAAATGCTTGAATTAAAACAAATCTCAATACTCAGCAGGATGAATTGGGAAGCCTACTTAAAATGAGATACATGTAATAAACCTAAACTGAAGCATTTGATTTACCTTAAATTAAATGACCATGGTCACTTATGGTATTAGTAAATTAACTAGCACATATAGAATCCTACTAGAGGAGTAGATTCCTTAGAAATACTATGATTAGACACATGCCTCCACCCAGACCTTTTCTCTACAACTTTTGAAAAGGAACTCCCTTTCTCACCAGAGATTAATTTGGCATTCAGCAGTAAACATCCTTAAAGATTTAGATAAATTCAAGTGATGATTAACCTCATTTGCTAAAAACAAAAAATGAAATGTATTTGTTGTTAAGTACTTTTTATGAGGTCAGTACTGGACCAGTGATTTTATATTCATTCTACACATATCTTATTAATGCCTATAACTTTTCTATAGAGTAAATGCCATTATTTTTATTTTAATATTAAGGGAACTAAGGCCTACTCAAGGTTGGAGAATGAACATGTAGCTCAGATAAAAATCTAAGCTAAGTCTGACCCCAAGAATGTTTAGCAGCAACTAATGACATAAACTATGATTTAGGATAAGTTTTCTAAAATTTTTGAATTAAATATTAATTAAAGCTGTGTACTTTCTCAGTAAAAGTCTTTTCACATATTATATATAGCATATTATATGTATAGTTTCAGAAGGCCCGGACCTCTGTGAAGCTCATGTTTCTGCAGGTATCACCACCAGTGAATATACACCTTTACTAATGATTCTTAAGTAATTACCAGGTGAATATCACATATTGCATATGTTGAGCTTAGCTCTCAAAGATAAGCAGACGAAGGAATAATTTGGTGTGTACACATTGGGTTTAAGTGTATGCTTCATCCGGGAGCTCAGACTTGGTTTGTTTTGTGAGTAGGCAGAAATATGTTTTTCTCTTTTACATCCCTTTTTGCAGATCACACACTGGAACTCATACTTGCCTATGATGATAAGGATTGTAATAAAGTTTTGACCTACTAGGGTGGAGTGAAGCTTCTTTTTTACAGGTGAGGGAAAGGAACTCAGATAATCCCTGCATCTTTCTCAAGATCACATAGCTAGGGAGAGTCACTGTCAGGCCTTGAAGGTAGAGCTTCAGGTTCTTACTGGGGGACTTTTTTATTCTGCTCCTTTCACCTAAGATTTAGCTCATAGCTTACATATCCAAACAAATAATTTTCTACCTGCTCTTGGCTTCAATCAGTTCTTCATTCATCCACTAGAATTTATTGAGCACTCAGCTGTGTGCCAGCCACTAGTACTAAGAACACAGAGATGATCAAATCCAGCCCCTGCTCTCACAAGAATCCCAGGTACTGGAAGAATTGACAAATCTGGACCGTGGCCCTGAAGCAAGTCTTGGAGTCTTCTTCCTCTGCAAACTAGAGGCTTTCAGAAAGTTTTCTGCTTAGAGGAAAATAAGTAAGTTTGTATTAGCAGAAGATTGGCTGGCATACACAGTTTTTCCTTCAGCAAGGATTCTTGTCCCAGAACTAGTCATGGATCATAACCAGACCAGTTAAGAAATAAGAACCTGTTTTCTTTCATGAGGCCAGTAATAACCAACCCTGGCTTTTTAAGTATGTTTCCATTTACTTAAGGCCCATTGAAGAATTCCCAAAATAAAAATAATTCTCACTTGCCATAATTTATGAGCAAAATTATGATAAAACTATAAAACCACCTTTAAACAAGCAGGGGTATGACAAAAATAAACTCCAAGGAGGAGACGTGTGATGGCAGTTCATTGCAATACACCAGCAAAAGCTTAATGATGCAACTGTCATTTAAATTTTACAAGAAAATTGGTGAAAAATTATATTTTAATAGTGCCAGTTTATTCCTGGTAAACCATCATTCTTTAACAAATAATTCAGTATTTTTGTTTGTACTTTAAAATGACTGATCTAGTAATGGCGTCCTTGCATTTAGAATTTTTATGATATCTAAAGTTGCAAATAACTTTTTTTTAAACCAAGTGAGAAGCAAAAAGAGCTCACAAGTGAATGCATTTGTGTGTCTGAGGTACAATATGATTAGATGCGTGCAGAAAGAATTTTATGTCAAGGAATTTTGAATGCATTGTAATGCAAATTGCATTTTTAAACTGGCCAAATTATTTATGGGCTTATTGAATGAAATAATTTATTATACAAGTATTTCACTCAGATGATGTGTCATCATCAAATAACGATAAACACAATCGTCATTTCCCATAACTGTTCTCTTGAGCCAAGGGCTTAGAAAAGAAAATAAAACTTGCCCTGTTCCAAACATCGCATTGAACTAAACATTTGTTTATTACACTAGAAAAGAAAAAAGAGTCCTGCCAGCCAGACATGGTGGACTGGAAAAACATGCCATTGTGTCAGATCATCCCAAGAAATCTCCATTTATCCCTCCTTTCCTAATAATGTTTGACAAGTAGAGATGAATTTTTTAAATCCAAGTCTCTTTCATGCCATTCATTGGGATAATACTATAAAATCTCTCCTCGGATACTCAGAGTATTACAACATCAATGACCTGTCAGCAGCTGCATACAGTTTTTCTTTTTAAGACTGTGTAAAGCTATGGTTAAATTCTAATTTTCTAAAATAGGTTTAAGTATGGGGAAAGACAAAATTAGGTGCAGTTTTCTTGCTAGAAATCAGACCACAAATTGTACATTGTGCTTATAAAGATGATTAAGGCAGTCCAGCCGCACACCAGCAGTTCGGCAGATTAATTGGAGCATGCAGATTTGTATAAAAACATATGTTGCAACTGGAGAAGCCTATTCTTCTCTTTTTTTCAATGCTTTTTTAAAAGGTTTTTTTTTTTTTTTGCAAGTTACTGTCTATAATTTTCACATTATCTTAATTCTTTCCTAAAAATCCAAGACAAGATTCATGTAGGTCACATAAATGCTGTATTTAAGCATTTTGTCTAAGTGAGAATGTACCTTTCTCCCAATTAGTAGCTACATTTTTTATTTAGTAAACCTCAAAGTGTTTGTTATTTCTAAATTGTTGAATTTATTTATTAAATTATTTAAACGAGGCAGCAAGACAGAGCCGCAGCCTCTGAGTCCTGACACACATGACAGTAGAAGGAACACTTGGGAAATAGAAGTTAGGATATATAAATCTATTAGAAATAACTCGAAAGGAAAGATTTGAGGTGAAATGTGCAGCGGGCCTGGGAAAGCATTGCCTGGTGGCTTAGTAGAGGGTAAGGAGGCAGCAGTAGCAGCAGAGGCATCTCCCTGAGGAGCATCAAGGGTGGGGGGCCCTGAGGTTGGCTGTTTTGCAAATACAAAAATGTTGGACACAAGTCTAGCAAGCAGTACTTGCTTTGCAGTAACTGTAAAGCATCACATATTAAGTCTTGCTGTATACTTGCAGTGTGATCTGAACAGTATGAAAATTAAAAAGAAAAAAGACAGAAACAATAATCACTGGACTTGGTGGTCTTGTCTTTAGAATCTGTCCCGTCCAATTTTTCCTATTCTTACTATATTTGCTTTACACTTTTTTTTTTTTTTTTTTTTTTTTGCATCACTGGGGATTACACTTGGGACCCTGTGCTTGCCAGGCAAGCACTTATTCTACTGAGCTATCTCCCTGGCCATATATTTGCTTTTCATTAAGAAAGAAAAATCTATCTTGGTAAGTAGCTAAAATCTCCACCCTTTCTCATAGACTTTTTGTTGTTGTTGTTGGGATTTAGTTGGATCTTATCTGAAATAATGCATGAATGAGTTTTCCTGTCTCCCCTTTCGCTCTGGTTTGTAAGTAAATTCCCACCCCCTTTTTTTTTTCTTGAAGAAATTTCTTCCCCTCAATTATTTTTTCCTTTATTGCTGTAAGCATAATTGTGACATCGTGGTGATTTCTTGCTGAAAATAGACTGGAGTTCTGTATGCACTACTTTTGAGATAATGCCCCACTGTGCATGTGCATGTACGTCAGAGAGAGAAGCAGGCAGACAAACTCTCCCTGCCCACATGAAACTGGCAAATGCTGGTAACTCTCTTCATGCCTTATGTGGGCCACGATGGGGCAGGCATCTTTCCAAATGAGCTACTGTATGATGCTGAATTCAGATGTCAAGGTCCTGCCCTGGAAAAGTGTAATTCACTTATACAAATTCACCAGAATGGGCCTCTGTAGTTCTAATTTTTTGTATTTCTGACAATGGGCATGAAGAAGTTTCAGATTGTTTAACAACAGACAAAATAAACATCCATGTGTGCTCATACACATACATGCGTTTTCATCATAATAAATATAACTTGCCGAAGAAGGCCTTGAGCAGTGACACCAATGAATTTCAGTAATGAATCTGATGCTTACTGGGCTACAGTGATAAAAAAAAAAAAAAAAAAAAAATAGAAGAGTTAGGCAGGCCACACATGTGGACCCACCAAGCCTCAGTCATGCGTCTGAAAGTAGGTGATTATCACTGATATGGTAGGAGCGCAGGCCTTCCTGTCTGTGGCAGTTGGGCAGTCATGTGCTGAAGCCCATGACATCTGTGAAACAGGTGCAGAGGCCACTACCAGATGTGCATGACAGTCAGTCAGCTTCTCTTGTAATCCAACAAAGTGAATCTTATACAGTACACCTATGAAAGGCAGTAGTTGGATGTTCCCCAGTTGGGGACCCACTGTACATTGATGGAGACATTCAGCATATGCACAGCTTTTTGGAGAGAGTTGACACTGCTCATAGCCTGAGCTGGGAATTGGACTTAGAACTTTCCAGTGCATTACCCCTCGAAAACTTACTGTGTCATGCCACATGGAAAAATCATTCTGTTTACCTTACCTTGCGCAGATAACTAATTGGAAGTGGAGTAACCCCAGGAGCTCAGATACTTTTTGCAGACAGAATAGGTAGTTCAGCCAGAATTCGTGAGCCCAAGATTTATTTTAATTGAGAAACTGATTGGCCAGAGTTCATTTTGCTCCACTATCTGTTACAACTTGTTAGTTTGACACACCCAGTGCCACAAATGCAGCTAAACCCACACAGCTCACTATTTCGGCACAGATGCATTCAGAATAGTGGCCAGTATTTTAGTAATTCTGCCTAAAATCTCATTAAGTTGAGATCAACACATAAAATTAAATCTAGGGATACTTAACCCATTTTCATACAATTTATAAAATTCATTAATTCTGACTTCTCATAGATTTCTAGAGTTAAATATTGTCAGTGTTTGTAAAAGGAAAACTTGAAGAAAATAGGACTATTTAGGATAAGTTTGCATATGCTTAGTAAAATATTTATTTATTATGTATTTTGTACAGGATCTCACTGTGCAGCTCAGCTCACAATGATCCTCCTGCTTCAGCCTCCCTGGTGCTGGGATTACAGGCGTGTGCCACCAGCCCAGTCTCAGTGGCTGGCTCAGCGCACCCAGGGACAGGGCTGCTGAGGCCTGCGGTGCTCGGGGTGGAACCCTGGTCCCTGCTCTTTTTTCAACAAGCACTGAGAAAAGACTGCTGAGCTATCTATCTCCACAGAGTTGAAGGCACATGGTGACTTTTTATTTCTTCACATAAAAATGAAATTTCTCAATCCTATGAATTTACATTATTTATTGCTAGAGTGAATGACTGCTGCAAACTGGGTTATGGTCCTCATCTCCTTCTGAGTTAGCTTATTGAAAATGCTACTTATCCTTTGTATTTTAAAGCTTATAATACTTGTGAAATTGTGCTAGATGTAAGAACCAAGCTTTTGGTCATTTGTCCACTGTGCATTTAATGTGCCCCCCCCTGCCATGGATGCCTCTCCCCCCAGCCTCAGCTCCTTTCTTTTATTATCTGAATACTAAAATAATTTTATTTTGCATCCTATTTGGGTCTATGGGCACAACTCATCAAATTAATTGTTTCTAACACATGCGGTAATTTCAGACCTCGATTTATAGACCATGCCCTACTGTCCTCCTCCTTCTGTTCTCTCTCCGCTCTGCTTCACAGTCAAACCTCTTGAGTCACGTGCTCTGACTGTCCTGCCTCCTGATGTCTCTGTATTGTCCCTCTCCTCATCCTGTGTGTCGGTTTTTACACTTCCTGACAAACAGACCCAGCAGAGACTTGCTCTTTGACTTGCCTGACACACTCCTCTTTGATGCTGTTAAGCCCACTGTTCATGTGCCTGTTCTTCTGACCACGCGATGCGTGTCTCAGGCTGCATAGTCTTCCTGCTGAGCTCCTTCCTTCACCTGTCCCTCACATTCTGGCTTAGAGTCTATACTTCCCCAAAAATACAACCTGTGTTCTTCAACATAATTTTAAATGTTACTTTCTTGCGTTTTAAGCATACTTTTAATTGCCCACAGCACTGTTTTTCACATTGATTTCCAGAGACACCATAACATGTCAAACATGATGACTTTGTTGTTATTTCAGCCCTTGTTCTTATCTTTATATCCATCATCAAACCTGTTCTTTGCATTCTTCACAAGCAAACAGAAATTTTATCTTTGGTGAAATCCCATCGCAATGTCACTTCTACACTCCAATCACCACTGTTGAAATGAAATAGCTTTTCAAAAATCACAGTGCAGTAATCAGTAGCTATGGTCTCATACTCTTAGCCCACTGTTTTTTATTAACAAGAATATTATGCTCATAAGACTGACAACAAGATATAAGGAACACATTTCTGTTGTTCAGTGCAGACATTTTTCCCTTTTCCCCTCTACTCTAACCTTTCAGAAAACTGTAATCTCTTGTATGTAGTTTAGAAAGTTGTTGAGCCATTTGTTATTAAATATCTTCTGACCAAAACTATCTTAAAATTGTATGAAATTTACTTGACTTTTCAAACATTTTTTTTGTTAACTAATGTTAAGTTGCAGTGTTCTTATAGCAATATTGTGGCAGAGCACAAGTAGTTTACATTTCATTAATTTTGAAACAATTAATTTTAATTGCCCATAGATGTATTCCATTCTACCACTGAAGCACTGATTGTATTTGTTTGAAGTTTTTCTATGTCTTTTCATCTTAATTTCATTCTCAAAATATAGGAATCATAGCAAAAAAAAAATCAATTACTAAGAAACATGTATAACATAATCTTCTTATAAGTAAATAAAGTTGTGATTGTATGTACTTTACAAAAATAATGCAGCCATTGTACAATTGTACAAGACCAATATGTTTTCATTTACCCGAAAAGATAAACTATTGCCTCATGTTTACAGATAAAGATGATAATCATATCTTTAGGGGGGAAAAAGATGAGTACTTTGAACTCAGGTATGATTTTCTTTTTTAAACTTTAAAACTAATTAGTACATCCTGACAGATAAAAATTATTATAACCTTAAGATGCTTCAGGATGCCTGACAAATAATTATTTTATAGAATTCAAGGTTTGTCTTTGGATACAAAGTGAGAAATAGCTTGTCAGAAGTTGATCATTTTAGAATGTAAAATACCTCAATTAGTTTTAAAACAAAGTTATTGTTTAAATATATTTAATAATGCTTAACAATTACATTAAATTTGTGGTATTTAAACACACTGAATAATAGCGCTTTTTTTTTTTTTAATTTCTCTACATGAGATGAGAAAAATACAAGGTCTCATTTTTATTCTGACTCAACTGAGAGAGGAGTCAGTGTGGAGGGGCTGCGCAGTATCATGATCTCTTCATACATCCTTTGTGTCCCTAGATGGAAAGTGTGTGCACTGTCTTCATCCTGACTCCAGCCCCCTTCCAGTGAGTCTCTGGGGCTCACTTAGCTTCCCTAGATGTTTTGCCCTTCTAAATAATATACCAGCATTTTCTAAAAAGCTTTCATAAGGCACTGTACAAATGTAAATTGCTGCTATTTTCTCAAGTCTGGAAAAATGGAAAGTACACTTACAACTTGGTTCATTGTTTAATCCAGATCTTTCTTCCTTTCAGCTTTATCTAGACTAGCAAAATAAAGTAGTCTGCTTTTCCATATGCTCTCTTATCCTTTTCTGAAGGTACAAAAAAGAGACTGCAAAGTCACCTTGAGACAGAATATCCCTAACACCCCAGCTTCCTGGATAACTGCTATCATTTAACTTTGGATAATTTATGTACAGTTGTCCAGAGGAACTGACATCTCCACACACATGCCAAGTTGAGGAGCTCCAAAACTGCAAACCATTTATATCTAATCCTATGCAACAGATAACACAGAAACATTTAAAATAATTTTAATAAGATTGTGGTAAGCCACTTGAAAAAGAAAATAGGCATTTAGAAGATACATACTGAAATCCTATATGGCCTTGTCTCTCAAGTTGTATATTTTTTTAATAGTGCCTCTAAGCAAAATGACACAAAACGAGAACTTTTGCTGCTCTAGTATTTCTTTCTTTTTGGACAGGGAACTCTAACATTTCTAAGTAATGTATTTTACTTACTGAATGGCTTTAATCCTGACAAATTAATTAAATTCAATGAGGCAGTAACCCCCATATGTCAACAGTCTCTCAAATTAAGACAAAGTTTGGATTTTACACCATGATTCCAAAGGCTTTCTCCTAAACTTAGGCCTGCACATCTTGTCCTTTGTCCTTCTGGAAGTTACTGCTTCCATCTTTCTCTAAAATTCCTGTTCAGATGACTAAGTTTGAGTAGCCATGACCACACAGTATTATAGTTAAGCATCTTCAAAGTTAGCAAAAATCTAGTAAAGAATTTGTGGCTAATCTTGGATGAGATAAAGGAATTCTTCCAGTTGCCTCACTGTCAGTTTCAGTAAAACTAATGCATAGTCCATAAATAAGTCAAAAGAACTGTGGATGTTTGACGTGTGTTGGTCCATCATGAAAGTAGACCAAAGGCACAAGGGTTGCTTCCTTGTGGGCATTGTGGGCCTCACCAGTCAACTTTACAGGCTGAACTTTTAGTTTCTTGAGATTTTCTGAATCTTTCTGTGAAGTCTAAATAGAACTGCACCTTACTCTTTATCCTACAGAAGAGACTTTGGTGGGAGTTAAAAATGTTGTCAGCAGCCCCGAGGACATTTTTCCCAGAGTTGCTACTGTTCAGAAGTAGGATTGGAAATGGGTTTGTGTTAACCTGAAAAGGAGGACAGTGTGCCAGTGCTGCACTATTGCATGCCGCAAAGGTCAGGTTGACAAATTTAAAATAAGAGGAAAAAGTTGAAGGCCGTTCTCCTATAAAAGTACAGCCAGTTCCCTGAGATGCAAAAGACTGTGTGAACAGTAATAGCTTTATCTCCTAGGTACACCAGCTGACACCACTGCTTCCCTCCTTGGAGAACTATGAAAGCTCAAAAGTAAACAAAGGCAAGTGAAGTAAAGGAAGGAACAGCACTTTTAAGATCATTCAGCCACCCTCGTCATGCCACAAGGTTCAAGTCTAGGCTAGACACCCACAGAAGCGCTGTGCAGAGACCGTGTAACCTGTTATTTAACTGCCTGTCATTTGAGTGTCCAACAAATATTTATTCAAATTCTACTGTATGCCATCCACCACTAGTGCCAGGGAATGCTGAAGTAGGTAGTTGCCTTCAGAGAACATACTGTTTAGTTGAAGCCATAAGCATTAAACAAACAAAATAAATACATAATTAAGATATCTTTTAAATTTACAGTTTGACATTCAAGAGCAATCACTTTTCCATTTTGTTTTTAAGTCTCTTACACTCGAAAATGTGGTAAACAGCTAAAGTCTGCAGGTTCATAAGGATTTATTATAATACATATCTGTAGAACTATAAATATGTTATTTGAAAATACATAGCAAACTAGGAACCCAGTGATGGCATGCACCTTTAATTACCAGCACTTAGGAGGCTGACACAGAAGAATTGTAAGTTCGAAGCCAGTCTGGTCTATACAGCAAGATCCCATCTTTTTTAAAAAGAAAAAAAAAGTAAACTTATTAGATATGTTAGGATCTTTATTACTTAAATTTTAGTGTTGAATAAATGCTTAGACTCAACTAGTTGTCATAAGTAGGTCATATTTATGTTCCTATTTCCTTCAACAAATGTCTCCTTACAAAGTAGTAATGGGTCAATTTTCACAGTTATACTTTTCATAATGAATTTAAGTGGGGTTTCCTCTGCCTCTGGTACTAACTTCTACTCATCCAACAAGGACTTCACCTGTATCAACAACTGCACCAAAAAATGAGATATTTTTTAAGCTTGAGGTACTCATACACCACTTCAAATATCATCTAGCATGGGCCTCAGCCTGCCCTGTTAGTTTGAGCACTAAAAATAAACACTTATTACTCAGCTAATGGCAGCATGGGTGGACCTGCTCTCTCTAACTGTAGGACCTCAGCCTAACCTCATTCAATAGCTTGTCTTCTGTCACCCGGAATGAGGTGGTCTGCACCCAGGAATGCCTCTAAAAGAAAAGCCAGTTGCAAGCTTAACTAAATGTTTAAAATAGGCTTCGTAGCTTCTCTCCACATTGACGGATCACCCTCAGCTTGATGAAATCAAACTGCAGCACACCCCAGGGAGGGGGTAGGGGTCCTCTTGAGTTGGCTGAGAGTCACAAGTTTGCAAAGTAAAAGCTGCAGGTTCCTCAGAGCCTCCAAGTGTAGCTCAGCCTTGTCTGGCTTTTAATCAAAAAACAATTGAAAGGAGCTCACTCCTGGAAGTCCTTATCTTCATAAAATCCAGCTAATGACTCCTGTTCAGTTAAATAAAGTGGCTGTGGAACTCACTAAGGAAACTGTTGGCTGTTCACCCGGTGCCCGCAGCTCCTCAAAGAATACAAACTGGAGGAACCCCGTGGAGCTCGGCTGTGCCTGTTTATATACACATATTTTGTCCCAAGAACTCTGGAAAGTTGAGCCCTCTGCATAGTTTTCAGTTTTTTTTTGAATGGCAGTCTTTTTGTTTTTTTCCCCTGTATGGAATGGAAATGGGGGAGGGGGATTTGTTTCAACATATACTTTTCTTTAATGTGTTTACCTCCAAATAAGTGAGCTGCAGTAGATACTTTGGCCCTGCACAGAGTAAATATTTAGCTCACAGATTCCACACGGAAACCTGGCCTGGAGTATTTGGGTTTTAAGAAAGAGGCTCACCCTGAGGCGAGGGGCCGCCTGCATTTCTCATGTGGTTGAAAGGTGGGCTTTGTGCTCACACAGTCTCTCTAGGCCACAGGCACCATGTAGATCCCATGGTCTCCAGTCCCGCTCCCACCCACCTTTCCAGCTGTGCCTCCTGCACCTACCATCTTTACTCAACTCCTCTGCATAGTCCTGGTGCTTTATCTCTCCAACCTGGCCTTACAAGCATCTCTTTCCTCCAGCAGTGTCTTCTCTTTTTTTTGAGTGAACTTTGACTTCAAAACTTGCTCCCAAGATTGCCTTGCCTTTGCTCACAGCTGTCCTGGACTTTCCAGGCAGAGCTACCTTCCCAGACATCCCACAGGGCCCTCTGCACAGTGCTCTTGGGACATTTGTGTGCTCCTTTTGCACTCATCCTTTAGATCCCCTATCTCCATTGTGTGAGACTCTGGAAAGTAGCTGTGTTCATGCTGCCTGTGCAGCCCCTCTTGATGGCACCCTTTTGGGAAGACAGAAGATGTCACTGTCCTATTTGTTTGTTTCTTTGTTATAGGGTCTCACTGCACAGCTCAGACTAGTTGTGACCCTCCTGTTTTCAGCCTTCCCAGTGCTGGGATTACAGGTGTGCACTACCACACTCAGGACTCTGGCCATCTCAGCATGGCATGTGGTATGGGGGATCGAACCTTGGTCCCTACGGTTACCTAAGCTTGCCTAAACAGTTGCTTTAGTCTGCTGAGCTATCTCACCAGCCCACTCTGTCCTTATTTTTCAATGACAAGAAAAGAAAACCCACATTGCAGGCCAATAGAGCAGTGTGCTGGAGGGAGTCTTGGTGTGTCAGCCACCTCTGTGTGCTGTAAGCAAAGCTCTTCACCTCTGAGGAACTCAGCTGCAAAGTCAAGATGGTGCATGTCTGAGAGCTGGATAGATTACCATACAACTAGTGGCAGTATTTGAAGGATTCTGGAATGTTCTTCCCAGGATCAGCTGTGGAACAGAACAGTTTACTGCAGTTTGTCCTTTGCTGTGAATCCTGCCCTGAGGTATTCTGTACTCAGGTATGACTGCCCAACTATTATTTTAGAAATAATGTAAAGAACAAAAGGTTTTTATCCTTATCCTCATATTTCTTACTTGCAAATGCCTGATAAAGCAGCTTCATTTAATCTCAAGAACCCACAGTGTTTGAGCATCTTTAAAAATGGGCATTGGCACTGTGGTACCTCCTGTGCCATTGTAGGGTCCTTCATCCACCTCTAAAGCCCACTTCAGTGACCCCAAAAGTTTTTTTGCATTCATATTGACAGAGCCAAACTAAATAGCATCCACCGCCATGGTTTCCTGGCTGTTTCCTCAGCCATGACAGTTTTTTCATCTCTTTTCCAAACTCTTTAAATATCAGTTCTAAAAAAAAAACTTTTCTATTACTTTTCTAATCTTTCTCCTTTTTAATTTTTTAGCATAGTTTAAAAAATAGTAAATACACCATACCATTTTTAAGTGTGTAGTTTGAAGTATATCTACATTACTGTTCCAACAGAACTGTAGAATTTTTTTTTTCAGAATTGACAGTCTGTAGCCCTTAGAACTAATTTCTCCTTCCCTGCCCATGGAAAGTATCTTTCCACTTTTCTGTGTCTGTGTTGGGGATCACTTCAGATGCTTCAAATATGTATTCCAGAGTCATGGAGAGCTCTGGTATTAGTCCTTGTATCACTCTATTATTTCACTTAGCATACGTCAGTCATTGAGATTGAGTTCTGTTGTAGTGTGTGCCAGCACTTCCCTCTTTTTAAGACTGGATAATATTCTATTGCATACATAACACATTTTTAAAAATCTGTTCTCCCATCAATAAATATTCACATTGCTTTATTCTTTCTCTTTTAGAAAAACAAAGTATTTATCACAAAGAACTACTGAACTTGGAAGACTTTCTAAAATACTGTGGTCTCACAGGAAGTGTGCAGAATGGTACAGTGACCCCTCCAAACATTACCCTTCACATGTTTGGGGAGCCCCCTTTGTGTGACTTGTGGCCTAAGCGCTGAAATAGCCACAGTTGCCGGAATGTATGCTTACATCACTGATCTCTCCATAATTTTCTGTCTACTCTCTTTTGAAGTAGATTTTTCTGCTGCTGATCAGCTATTATTTTCAAAGGCAGGAATGACTGCATTAAATGGCCCTCGTCCTATGGCTCATGAAATGAGAGAAGTTTCCTTATTAGATTCTTCTGTTAGGCAGTGTTGTTTTTTTTTTTTTTTTTCAGTGCAGTGTTTTTGGGTTTTTTTGTTTGTTTGTTTGTTTGTTTGTTTGTTTCCAGTGAGGCAATAATGAAAATATACAAATTAAAGTGTTTTGAAGCTAGTTCATTCTTAAATTTATCTTGAACTCCAGTATAAAAATGTTATTATACCTGCTTAAAAATAAAAGGTAATGAAGATGTTATCAGCCAGGCATGGTGGTGCCCACCTGTTGCAGACCTACCTTCATGTGGCTGAGGCAGGAGGATCAGAGGAGCCCACAAGCTCGATACCAGCCCAGGCAACATAGTGAGATCCTATTTTTAAAATAAAATAAAACCATGATGTTTTCTAACCATCATCATTTAGAGAAAACATTTGTAGCTATGCAGAATGGAAGGGCCCAGTGTAAAGCAGATGTGTCCAAACTAGATACACAGGGCCACTTACCTTGAGACAGAGCTGGGGAGAGTTTGGGAGGTGCATGTGAAGTATGTGGAGAATTCTTGGGAGGCACAGGAACATGGAAGGTCAGGTACAGACACAGCCCTGCACACCGTGGATCTGCGCTAGCATCTCAGCTCCACTGCTCTTGTACTTGATCTCTCCTCGCCTCTCCACATTTCTATTTTCTTGTTTGTAAAATGGGACCAATAATAGTCCTTGCCTCATGGGCTCATTAGACATTTAATAAAATCACATATATGAATATAGTGACAGACACATAGTAAACACTCTAAGTTAATTCTATTCATCATCATTATTACAGTCAATTTAGAACAGCTTTATAATGGTTTTCTGAACATCAAAATTTAAGTGTTAATGCTACTTACCCACTGTGTTGTTTCTCTTTGAAGCAAGATAATACACATGCAGAATGTAGAAAGTGATTACTTCTAAGCAATTGTGATTACTCAAGAAATGCTACCTGCTATTATGGTTACTGCTATATGCATTATTATGATTGACATTATTTATTCAAATAAATAATCAAATGATCTATATTTTCTACTAGTCCAAAGCATATGGACTATGCCAGGAAAAATAAAGCCAGAATACAATCAGTTGTCCGTTCACTGCAGCATCCCTGTATTAACTGCAGTGCCTCATTCTAGTTGTATAGAAAAGGGAACCACAAAGAAGAAATGACTTTCAACACATAGAGCTCAAGTATTCCAGATACTCCCCACCAAACAGACTAAGAGCCACCTGCATTTTGCCCACGAGGGCCTGCCAGCCCTGTCTGGCATTACAGCCACTCCTTGTTGTGCACTGTCAGACCCTTTGGGAAGCTCATGTTCCTATTGGTGACATTCCCTGGAGTTGAACTCATGTATCTTTTTATTCCCTCAACAGTTTCCCTTTTGGAAACTTCCTGGCCCAAAGCTTTATTTTATAACTCCAGCCTTAATTAAGCTATGCCTTTAAAAATATAATCAGGTTGCTTCTGTACAGTTTTATAATATAAGGTGGACCTTTGATGTTCATAGAGCTTCAGTTTCTTTTTGCTGAGCTTAATTTTCTCTTTGGGAAAAGGCAAGGTATAATACATAGAAAGCTCCACACCAACATACAGAGATTGTAAGATCCTCATCATCTTAAAGGAGCACAGTGCAAAAAACACTTTGCAGCTTCTGTTACTAGAGAGTACAACTCCGAAGGAATGCACGCTCTCACTGAGCCTGGGGGTGTTGGAAGCACCATCAGACAGTATTTGTGGTTCAGTGAGTGGAAATGCATGTGCCATACACAGAGATAGCTCACTTACCTAGTTTATCATCTCTTCACTCATCTGAAGCACCTTAAGGTATTTGGAAAGGGAAGAAGAAATGAAACAGATGAACCTGGTGAGATATGGCCAGGAACAGTAGTACTTCCTTCTGATTGATGTTTTTACAACTTTATCTTCTAGATAAATGCTACTGTAAACAAAGGCCTACCTAAATTGGTTGTATTTAGAGGAAGCAAAAGCCAACTGCGTGCAGCAGTGAGCTCCAAGTGCTCGCTTTTTCTCTTAGCAGCAAATTCCTGCACACCCTCTCTGCCATCATGTCAGTCGTCACTCCTAGAAAGCATAGATTCCTCGTAGCAATGACAGCCACCTGGGAGATAGCTCTTCTGAAGTGAGTCATTCAGGCATATCTGTAAAACTTATTTTCTCACCTTAAAAAACTGTTCTAAAATAGCTCAGCAGATTAAAGGACTTGCAAGCAGGCCCAGGGGCTGAGGGTTCAATCTCCAGGCCTACCATGCTGGCCCCACCCCCCAGAGCATCCCTAAGACAGCAATTGAGACTGGGCATGGTGGCATGCACCTGTAATGCCAGCTTGTGGGAGGCTGAAAACAGGAGAATCATTACAAGTTGGATCTAGTAGTGAGACCGAGAACACTTACCTTCAAAAAAAAAAAAAAGAAAGAAAAGGCCGGGCGTGGTGGCGCATGCCTGTAATCCCAGCACTCAGGAGGCTGAGGCAGGAGGATTGTTGTGAGTTCGAGACCAGCCTGAGCTACAAAGTGAGATTAATGCCAGCGTGAACTGTATAGTGAGACCCTGTTTCAAAAAGACAAAAAAGAAAAATTAGTTTCTTTATATGATAGTAACAGAAGTTGTTATTTTGAGTTGTGTTGTTGTTCCTTTCTAAATGCATGATACAACACCCCCAGCTTCTCTTGGCTCAGGGAAGACTACTGTGGTAATCAGTCATGCAGGCATATATGTGATTAATAAATATTTACTGGCTGACCCCTCTACCCCAATAATGTGAGCTGCCCTTCTAGAAGCACTTATCTGACAACTGTGAGACTGGGTTTTTCATATCTTATTTTTTCTAACATCCCAATTTTGTGTTCTTCTACTTAAATATTTTTTCCTAATGTCCTATCCATTTCCAACTTCTGACATAATTATCACCATTTGAGCATTTGCCTGAATGAATCTGAAAAATTGGGAGTTGGGTGGTGTTTCTTTGGGAGGGGTGAGTTGGTTAACTAGAGATTTTCCTTATCATGAAATATTTATTGTGAATAAAAGAAAATGTTAACTGCCTGTTTAGAGCAAGCTGAAATCTGACATACCTGAAGCATGGTGTCACCTTTGCTTAATGATAGATTTATAGGGCAAACATGTATCAGCCTTAATCCTTTAGTTATTTGACTTTGCCAAGGATAAAAATTCCAATAACTTTTTTTTATTTTAAACAGACTTTTATATATCCAGAACCCATAAATCTTTTCGTGCCTTGAGATAAATGTCTAGCTGAACTCTGGGTTACCCTGTGATTTTTTAAGAACTGAACTAAGGAAAAAGAAACCTCATACTCCCCATTCCTAATAATAAAATACTGTATGAAAAGCATGCTTGGGGTAAGCAGTATTTGTATAATAAAATCTTTTCTATTTTATTATGCATTTATAGTATTCAGAAAGGTAGAAATGGAACGTTCAGGAATAACATCAGAATTTATCAGAATAAGTCAGTAGTGGACTGTGGTAAACACCAGAGTGTACTACAGCTCAGGCTTGGCCAATTCAGGGGTCACTATCCATTATGGTTGTCATATCAATTATAAATTCTCTGACGTCAAGCACTAAATCAATTGAAATGATGGGTTTGCCTTGGGCATGTTTCCCTGGGGAAATAACTGAGAAAACATGTAATAATTCATACAACCAATTTTGTAAGCCAACCCCAACTTTTGGAAGAAGACTGGGGTATAAATTCTAGGTGAATATGATTTGTACCCAAGGTCTGCATGAAGTATTCTCTCACTGTTAGTACTTTAATGTTTTCAAAGTAAATATCACCTTGGATGCTTTGTCACTTTCGGGGTTTATGTTTCCTTCACAGTAATTAGACTGGCATTCTGTCTTTTCTTCTCATTTGAGATTGTCCACTTCCTACACCATGCGTCTTTCTTTGAAACAGAAGTCCAAGCTTTTGGACTTACTTGTGAACTCCTCCTCTAGTTGCATAATGAAATCATGTTAGCATGACTGTTTTCTAACATCGCTCTTTGCCTCTGGGTCCACTAATGCCGCACTCCTCAAAGGATAACATGTGAATAAATACAACCTGAGAACACACCTTTGCTAGGAGACCTCCTACAGTGCAGTGTCACTGCCAGTTATTTCCTGTGGAGCCTCCGATGTTCCCTGTTTGGTGCACTATATAACCACTTAAAATGTAAATACATTCTTCATGTTATTCAGATTTAAAGCATATACAACTTAGGGAAAAGAACCTTTCTTTTGTGCCTCATATGCTGTGCAAGGTGGACACAGAAGCTCACATGTAGATTCACATAGGTAAATGTAAAAGAGTCGAGCTGTGCCAGAACTAAACCCTTCTCCAAGAGAGCAGCAACTAGAGACAGCAGGTTAAAGACAAAATGGCTTCTGCTTTTGCTTTCTATTTTTTTCTCTTGTGAGGAAAGGTTTGTAATGTGCTAAAAAGTCTGTAAGTATAGCAGCTAATAGTACCAAGCACAGGACAAAATACAAATTAAGTACTTTTCCAGCTAATTTATCATGAACCTGAAAATACGCAGTTATATAAATATCGAGGGATTTCAGGTCACTGTGATTGTGTATTTATATATATTTTAAATGTTCCTCAAAATATCTTTTTTGTTTATTTTCTGTGTGCCATGAAGGCCTGTGGTGTATCATTTTATGATAAATTTTACTTTTTTATTTTTAAAATTGTGAAACTAATTTGTTTCAAAGAGATGAAGTTACACAGCCCAGATCTATGAATTGAGAGTACTCATAATAGGGTTCTTTCTTTAGTAATTTTAATTTGCAAACAAGAACTTGCCAAGAAAAAAAAAAAGAAAGGAAGTGAACCAGCCAAGCAAAAGCATGTAAATGAACCAAGTTATCATACTTTTATTTCATTTCTAGAAACTAAAAAAAAAAAGAATATTTGAATTGTGTATTAATTTGACCAAAGTGCCAGGACCTTATGATGTTATACTGCATGATCATTAATCTATTAATGCTATCCACATTTTTACACACAGACTTTGCATATAAACATGTGCAAGCATATTTCACTTGGACTGAAAAGTTATTTACAACTCTGTCTGGAAATACATGCAACAGTGATTAACAAGTGCACAACCAACCTACAACATGCAGATTAAAACTAAATAAACAATGTAAGAGTTTATTTTAAAACAATTACAAGATGTTTTATATTTCTCCTTCATCCTAAACTATATGTTTGAAAATGTACTCTTCATAAAAACCACATGCAAGTCTTTTTGATGGCAAAACAGTCAGCTTCCAGCAGCCACATGTCTATACACATCCTCCGAAGACAGCCCAGAGAGGACAAGCCCGGGGATGTATGTGTGCGTCTCTGCTCTTCCTCTTTTGCTTTCATTTATTTAGCACCGCCTTTTTAGGAAGCATTTGCCTACAAATGAAAATAAATGCAGGGTGGCAACAAAGATTTTAGTGACTACAACTGCACTGTTTTTACTGTTTAATGAAGACCCTCATGAATCTTCATAGACTGACTAAAATCATCCAATCGTTGCATAGTCCACTTGCCTACTTCACTGCAAGCTGTTTGTTTGTTGTGGAGTTCATCCAGATTTGCATTACAGACCTAGTGCACTGAAAATCCTTTTCTGTGTAAATCCCATTAGTTAAGGTGAAAAGTACTGGATCAATCACATCAGTTTTCCTAATTCTGTATAGAGGCAGGTTGAGTAATAGTAAATAAATCTTGCTACTTTTAACCATATTAATTTCCAAAAGAGATGTAAAAGCATATCAGATTTTTTTATTTATTTGATACGGGGTCTCACTACACAGCTTAGACTCTAGTGATCCTTCCGTCTCAGCCTTCCCAGAACTGGGATTGCAGGTGTGCCTCACCATGCCCAGTTTCAATGGCCTGTATGGCCTGCGCCAGCATGGCATGCAGTGCTGGGGATTGAATCCAGGTCCTTGAGCTTTCCAGGCAGGCACTTAGATCACTGATCTATCTCCTTGGCCCAAGTGTGCTAGTTTTTAAATATATGAACTTTCTCATACAACTGAAAACATAGACAAGCCAAATTAATGACAAGAACTTAAGGCTCATCGGTATACAAGAGGCACTTTAAGAGCAAAAAGTGGGCCTTTGGGGTGCACAGGGTCAACACTATTTAACAAGTGAAATTTCCTCTTTAGGAAAAAAAAATCTGTGCCTCACCTACTCACTGAGGCCTGCTGCTCCCTCAGTTTCCTTGTAACTTGTTCTAGCCGCCCCTCTCTGTTCATGTGCACAGGCTGTGGCAGTGTTCTGGACTTGCTCTTCCTCCCTTGTGTTTAGATTCTGCCCCGCAACTTCTAAGGCGCTTCACAGCACCAAACATGTCCCTTCTCTGAGCTTCATACAATGATTCCCTAATTTTTATTCCATCAGTTACTTCTCCCTGGTTGGCAAGGGCTTTAAATACAGCCCTCAAAAGTAATCATTATAATTTCTTTGGACTACATTATAGGTTGATTTTCCATCAACTCCCCAAATTAAAGTAATGTCTAATTTTAGTATGAAGCTGTTGACTTCATACTCAGCAGAACTGTTCCCTGTACACAAGTGGATCTCTGCTGAGATGACAGACTCTTGATAAGTTGCCTTGCTCCTTGCTCCCCGCTTTTCTATTTTTTCAGGTATTGTAAATATTTTTGAAGTAGAGTGACTATAACAAATTGCCGTATAAACACAAGTATTGATGAAAGGCAGAATAGTATAGTAGCTACAAGTGCAAGGCATAGAGCTGGTCTTTGGTGCAAAGCCTGGTCCTTCTGGTACCCCAATTTCTTCACTTTTAAAATGAGGGTATCATACTGACCCCCTTGTAGGGTGACGGCAAGTATCAAAATCATCTGTACATGTAAAGTGCTTGGAACACTGCCCATCCCATAGGAAGCGTCCAGTAAACATTAATGACTCCATTGTTGGTTGCTGGAATCATGTTATATAAAGCAATATTCAATACATCTAAAATGTATTGAAGTAGCATCTGTGCAGACCTGAAAATTGTTCAAATGCCCTGAAATTAATGGAGATCTGGATATTAAACTGACCTTAGAAACAGCAACCGGAGAACTACTTATTGAAGCTGATTTAGTAAAGTGATAGCTGATAGTGTGATCAGAAATCTCTGCATTCTAGCACTTTTCTGAAGAAAGTACCATAATGAAAAGTATAATGATAGAAGGTTAATAGTGGTTTCTTTTCTCCTTAAGTGAAAAATATCACCTGAGAAATTCCTATATGGCATAGCACGAAAGAGAGACTATATTGCTCTGTGGTTTCAGAGAGATTAAGGAAATTCTTCCTAAATTGGAGGCCCAAATTTTCTGCCTGTAACTTTGAGTATCTCAAAGAATTATAGAAGACTCAGAACTGTAAGACACAGTGTGTAACTTAGACAATATTCTGTAAAACATTTGCAATCTGCGGTCCTCAGGGATTATCTGAGGATAGCTAGATTCTTCTGGAAAACTAAGAATTTACTCACTGAAGTACCATTTTTAAAACATTCTTGGTGACAGTCTTTTAAAATACATTACAGCTTTCACTGCCTTTTTTAAACTGAACAAAATGTAACCAGCATCTGTTTTTCCTAGACTGTCCTCAGCATCTGTTGAGATAGACGAAGTCTGTTTGCCCCAACACCAAACAGCCACAGGCTCTCACAGTAAGAGCTTTTAAATGCCTCTTCCCTAGATGTCAGCAGTCATTCACTTCAGCTGGCAAAGTCTTCCACTTGTAACCTTCCTCCCACCCCTCGATCCTTCACATTTGCAGCTTTAGAAACACAGTAACCAAGCTTAACACCCAAATCGCAGAATGGTGAAAATACAGAGGAGTCTTCATTTTATGTAACCCTAGTATTTTCAATGTGAGCAAGGAATCATATTGCTACCCGGCATAATGAGCCAAGGTCTGTTGTTCTGGAAGCACAGAGTTAAACCAGATATGGTGCTGCACTGCACCCCCATAATCCTAGTGCTCTGGGCACGATGAGGCTGGAGGACCCTCGCCTGGACACCTTACTGACTTGGCAAGAACTTGTCTCAAAATAAAATACAAACCGGGAGAGAGAGAGAGAGGTTAGTGATATAGCTCAGTGCAAGAGCCCTGGGTTACATCTTCAGCAGTGGGGGCAGAGTTGCTGAACAGCTGGGCTTAGATGTACTGTTCTTCGGGGGCCCTTCTGCTGTAAATTCTGGGTTCACCTGTACTTGAAGAATCTAACTTGTATGCCGTAGGACTTTCCCTCTGCATATGTAAAGAATGGAATTTAATTTGTACTCACTCTTAAGCTTGTAGTACACATTTGTGTGGGTTATCTGTTGTTGTACAGCACACCACTTCAAAACTGGGCAACTGAAAGGAACGTGCATTTGTCTCAGTTTCCATGCAGAAAGCACAGCTTAGCTGTGTCTTCTGCTGCATTGAACATGAGTTGGTCTCGTCTGAAGGTACTGCGGAGGGAGGGTTTGTTTCCATACTCACTTAGTCTTGTGGGCATGGTTGATTTCCTCATGCAGACATAGACTGAGGGCTGTGCTTCTCACTGGCTGAGGTCACAGACAACTTAAGTCCCTCATCCATGGGGGAGGGAAGCCCACATAGAAGTTTGTGTCAGCATATTATGTGAGCAGAGAAGGCAACAGCATTCACAGGACGATGGAGCCACAGCCTCTTGTAACTACACAGTGGCATCCTATCACTTTTGCCAGTTCTTTTTATTACAAGCAGTTCAAGGGGCCCAGCTCCCATTCAGAGGGAAGAGATGACCCAAGAGCCTGCATTTGCCAAGAGGTTGTCTTAGAAGGCTGCCTCCCACGGTGTATCTCTGCAGCTCAGTTTTGACTCCGAAGGAACTCTGGAAGCACCATTATTGGGAGTACTCTTTCATTGCTGCTGTTGCCCAATTTAGTTCAACGCTCTATATCTTTTCTCCTACAGGTAGCAGCGGTCTGACTGCTCTTGGTAGAGTGAGTTCTAAATGTGACCTGGTACAGTTGCTAAATGTCTTTCTTTCCAGCTCTTTTTTTTTTTTTTCTTTCTTCTGTAAAGATGAACCATATGTGCAGGGACAGGTTAGTTACAACTTTGCTAAGTATTTTCACACATCTTCAATATGTCTGAGTGTTACCCATATCATTCAACCTCCTTTTTGTTTGCTGTTCACCTGTGCATAACACATCCATCTATAGAAAGAAGGGGAACCAATTAGACTAACACCCCCCAACCCTGCCAGATTGGAAGATCTTCAAACAAACAAAAACAATTTTTGCTTCTTCCCATATGATCACAGCTGTGCTTTTAGATTCCATCTCCTTAGAAAATACATGATGAAAGCTATGTAAATCCTATGTATGTATATTTTCTCCTCTTCAGATAGTGCTTAGCATAGCTAATAGTCTCCTCACAATCTCTCTCTATGGCCACAATATTGAGAACCTGTGAATTAGATCTCAGACCAGGGGTCAAGAACATAAATGGCCACAAAAGCCAGGTGCACAACGTAAGTGCGTGATGTGGGCAGAACATTAGAGAAGTATACTCTTCCACTTCCTTGTAGAAATATGAAGTCCGCTAAGATTAATGCATGCTTTCCCACATTTGACAGAGATCTGGGTATGGAGAAATAGATCTCTCCAATAGGAAAATCCCCAGCATAAGTGTGATGATAAAAGGTACCTGGCACCAAGCCTTAGCCTGGAGGGGTTGCAGAGGGTGTGGAGACTGCACAAAGCCCAGAATGCACGTTAGCTCTGAAAAAGGCAGCTTTACTCAGCCACAGCTACTGTTACCCAGACCAGTTAGTACACAGTTTTGTATAACACCCATTTTTTTATGTGTTGGCTCAGTTCTTTGTTTTTTTTTTTAATTAATGAAAGCCTAGCATTGATTGCATAGATCCAGCCATAGAGATGTCACTATTACACACAACAACTCACTCTGTGTTTTCCAAAGTTTCACCTATGGAAAAAAAATTAGTGTTGACTGAAAATCTATCTCTTACCTATTTCTGAACACTATTGTAAACCTGCATTCAGGAGATGCAGTAAGAATCAAATCCTGTCCTCCCCAAAGAAGGTTGCAAATTGGAAGAAAATGAGCAAGTTAACACCGGAGTATTCCCTTCTAGGTCAGACATTGTGTTACTCCAACTGTTGCTGAGTGTCCTGGGCTTCTCGTCTTGGTCAGTCCTAGCCCTTCACATATGGCGTCAGAATCCTTACAAGCCCTCTGGATGTATCCTAGACAGTGCAAAAGGCCTTACCTGTTTCTGATTAAAGTCTGATACTGTCTGACTCTGGTAAACTGATCATGCGTCTTTAGTACAATCACAGACTGCTTAAACTTTTAGTGTTTTTTCCTCCTTTTTAGTTGTGAGACTTTTTATTTTTAGTTGGTGTCCTGCTAAATTAGTTTGTGCTGTAATATCTTCATTTGTAGAACAGGGACAATAATTGAACACTTCCTATGGAAATGACATAATGGTTACCTTAGTAAAGTGCTTACAAGTATGTCTAGCACACGTTAAGTGATATGAAAGCATTATTCCTGGCTGAATGTCCCTTCAGACATCCAAAATGCTTAGAAACTAAACATTCAGTTCAGAAACCAAAAGTGTTTCAGATTTTGAACTTTTTGTTTATTTGTTTGTTTCATCTTTTTGAGACAGAGTCTCACTTTGCAGTCCAAGCTGGCCTTGAGCTTGCTTTGTAGCCCAGGCTGGTCTTGAACTTGAAACAATACCCCCCCCCCCCCCCCCGCCCACTTCAGCCTTTGAGTGCTGGGATTACAGGTGTGCACCACCTGTTTTTAAGAATTTGATAAAGGTTGGGCCCGATAGCTCAGAGTATTAAAGCACCTGCTTGGGCAGATTTGATTTCCCAGCATACCTTGCTGGCCCCGCCCTCAGGACAGCTAGAGACAGGGTGTGGTGGCACATGCCTGTAATCCCAGCACTTGGGAAGCTGAAAACAGAAGGATCACTACAACTCTGACCTGTGTAGAGAGACCCTGTAGACCCATACTTAATAGAAAAAAAAAATTGATATATTTGAATGTACATATTGAGACATCCTTGGAGTAAGACTCAAATCTAAACACGGAATTTATTTATGTCTCATAGACACCTACTACACATAGCCTGGAGGTCACTGTTTACCACATTTTCAGTGTACCTTTGTTCTGACTGAAGCCTGTAACATGAAGGACAGATGTGAGATTTTTCCATTTTTCCATGTCATTGCTCAAAGTGCATATCTTAGAGCATTTTGACTTCAGATCTACAGGTTAAAGATGTCCAACCTGTAAGTAACATTGTTATCACTATTACTATTATCACTGCATTTTATAAGTATGACCACTAGTGTGTTCATTCATATCATTAATAAATATGTCATGTGTCAGTAGCTGAAGCCTGCCTACCCTCCCATCTCTACACCACCACTGACTCAGTAACCAGCACCTGGCTGGCTGATCTCACTATTACGAACCCCCTGTTCTCCATCTCTTTCTCTCTCTCTCTCTCTCTCTCTCTCTCTCTCTCTCTCTCTCTCTCTCTCTCTCTCTCTCTCTCTCTGGATCCTGAGCTCCTGGAGAAAGTTCAGAAATGCACTAAAGTAGATGTTAGAAACAAGGCCAGGTCCTGTTCTACCATTCATTTCCCAAATTGTCACCCAAAAATCACAGAACTCAGGGCTGGGGAGATGGCTCAGTGGAATACACACTTCCCTGGGAAGTGCAAAGGTCTGAGTTCAATTCCCGGTTCCGCAAAAAAAAAAAAAAAAAAAAATCACAGAACTCAAAAGCCTGTCAGTCTCGGTTCACAAAGGGAAGTTGTTTCTCCATTTTTTAATCAATTAAATGATACTGACTTTTAAATATCAACATACATGACAGAGCTAATGTCACTGAATTTAACTTTCATACAAACATAAAGATACAGATAGATGGGAGAGCCCTATGATGAGGCTTACTGAGAATGTGCATAGATGTATCACTGCCTTTAGGGAAATGTTCAGATTCACAGTCTTGCAAAATCGCTCTTAGTTACCAGATTTCATCTGTTGCCTCACATGTGAAACAAGTCCATTTTCTTGAGCATTGAGGTATCCCCAGCCTGGCTTCTCTGCCTAGAAAATGCCATTTTCGTAAAGAGCTATCATGCTTCATGTCCTCTACTTTATGATTTAGCTGTTCACGAAAAGTGCAGGCTGCTCTTGCTCTCCCAGTTCTGGTGATATGTGTTTTTGTTTTATTAAATCTTTAAAATACTGGGCTTGTTTTTTATGACCTCCATATATTCTTTTGTTCTTTGACTCGTTAGATCACATTTTTTTTCTGTCCTTTGTAAAAATATTGGTGCCTTTCTGAAGAACACTGTGGTCCGCAGTACACTGTATAATGCAGTGCAAGAGAGCTTCGAGCCTATTGCCCAATATGCGCAGGCTGCAAGGTCAGGGGCTCTCAGTGTGGCTCTTACCAGACTTTACTGAGAGCTCGTAGATCATTTGGTACAAATCACAGAGATCTGTACAAAATAAAAGTACTAAGTAATGTGTGTTCCCGGTATGGATTGCTATCACTGAAACTTACTAAGAAACCCTGTGGTAAGTGAAAGTGAGGTCTTGTCCAGGAGTGAACTTGTTGCAGTCAAGCCCTGGGTCTCATACTCTGTACACGAGTAGCTTGATTCTTCAGGAATAGGGCAGCTCTGAAACCCAGGTCCCTCTCACTGAGCCCACATTGCATCTTGTCTTATTAGACCCAGCTTCTGCACTCCCAAGAATGAGTGAATGAGTTCACATGATGAACTGCTGTTTCCCAGCTCTGTCCCTGCACAGAGGGGACTCACAGTCTTGAATTAATCTTCAGTACAACTTGGCTGCTGTACTGATATGAATCCCCAAATAAACCAGTCTCTGACACCCACCTGAACTTTTTCACGTGCATACAGTATCTCATAGGCCATCCTGTACTGTTAGCTTTGGCAAGTACACTACAGCATATAATAAATCACAGAAGGAAAAAGCTTTCGGCCTACCATGGTTCAGGCTGCTGTAATGTTAAAATACAGAAAGCAGTTCTGTTTTTAGACATCCTTTTACTAACCAAACATTCATAATTTATGATTTCACTGTAAAATTCCTGCAACACTACACCAAAAGTAGTGCTGCCCTTTAATTAAGTGCTCTTGGTAGGAAAAACGTAGAACTGATGTGCCAAACATCTCTCTGTACACGCTGATTGATAGTGATTGCATCTTCATGAACCCAGCCTGAAGGTCTCTACTTCCTGAGGGGTGAAGCGGTCTGAGGGGCCACTTCCTGAGTCTGCCTAGCGGGGATCAGGCACTGCTAACAGAATCGGAGATAATTCAGAGGCCCAAATTAGAAATATTGAGGTTTTAAGCCTTCACCCATCTGTACTTTGTCACAGTCTACCTAACTTTGTTCCTTGTTTCTCTGAGAACTGGTGACCAAATTTCATGCTGTCTCCACACCGGGAGTGTAATACACAGAATAGAGCACCAGACGAAGGTCTCTTTAAGGAATTCTAGATTGTCATATGGATAAATTTTAAGATTGGGGGGAAAAATGGATGATAGGTAATTATGTGAGTATACAATATAGAATATAGTATAGAATACTGTAGCCAGAGAGGATAAGTTATTGTATTAAAAAAAAATACGACATTCTGTTTTTGTCTTTCACTGAAAGGAGGCAAGTTTAATTTTTAAAATAATGCCTTTATTAGGAGACTAAAATCCCAAGCCAGGTATCTTGGGCTCATCATTTTTTCTACCATGGTTTGGTCTTTCACCAACTAAGTATTCCAGTCGGTCCCAGTTTCGAGGACTTCTTTGACAGGTAATATGGGTATATTTACTATACTTGAAGTTCTTCATGTGCTTGAGGGGAAAAAAAGTGTGGGGGACAGATCCATCGCAAGTGGCAATGAGTTCTTTATTTCCTTTGCCTGCTTTCATCATAATAATGGCAATCAAATCAGCAGCAGTCATTTAGCCGTCTTCTCTGCGCCTCTGAGGTGACTTCTCTGAGCTGTGTTGGCGCCGTGTGCCATCTTCTGATGTCTTGCAGATTCGGGCCGGGCTTGGTCATCTACTGGTACGGCTTTATCCAGGAGCTGGACTGCAACCGGGAGAGGGGCATCCTGCTCGCAGCCTGCTTCCCCACAGACATTATCACGTTGTGCCATAGCACCGCCTGAGCCCCCAGACCTGGGGGAAGCGGGGCGCAAGAGGTGCATCCGGAAGCAGCTTACTTTCCTGCAGCGTGAACTTCTGGCAGCATCTGCCCTGAACTTCAGCTGAACTCACACTGCGCGGCCACGCCGCTGCCTCTCTAGACAAACATATCAGGAGTTTCTGTTTTCCTTCATCCCTTGCTGATGCTAACAGCCAAGAGCTACGGACACAACCCACTCATTATCCGCGTTTCTGTCTCCGTCAAACAGTTAGTTTATAGATAGTCATAATCTTTCTTCCCTCCAGATGGTTTCTCCTTGTATAGGGAACAAAAGAAAAACCATGGAGACTGAAAGGTGTGATTTTTCAATTCTCCCGGCCACCTTCTTGTTTTTTTCCTAAGCCTCTCTTCATCCTCTCTCCCTCCCCTGTTCTTCCATACATGCTTCCAGATTCCCAACACTACTGTCATCATGGAATAACCCAGAAGACACCTAGAAAGCCGAAGCTGTGAAGCTGGACGGGTTTTTCTTCTCACCTGTGGGGCTTCAATACCCCTGGGCTGAGGCCTGTGCGGCTCCCATCCCTGAGCAGTCTGTACAGTTTCCTGGCTTGTGTGGCGCACGGCCAGACTGCAAAAATATACTTGAGGAGAATTTCCGCTTGTGATAAGGCTTACTTGAACACCAAACATTGTACATTTATATCATTTTAAAGTAGTAGTTATGTCTGGAAACCACACTCTTTGGCTTGGGGGTAAGAGAAAGGATAGAAACTAATGGCCCGTGCTGTCCAGAGTTTATCTTTAAACATGATTAGTTGTCAGTGCTATGCTAGCCAGTATGTTTATGAATAAAAAAGCACATTTTGTAGTATACTGCTTTGTGTCTACATTTTATAGTACATAACTATAAAACACTCAGATAGTGTTTGGCTTTGAATGAATTAGATATACCAAAAGTAAACTTAGGGAAATTTTCACATAAGCAAGCTAAAGTAGATTTTATATTTGTCACATTAACTTACTCACTTTTATATATTATAGACCAGACTTCAGTCTAAAGGAAACCACACATCAATAAATGAATTATAAATTTGAGTGCCTGGGGAGGGAGCTCAGTGGTGTAAGCACCTGCCTGGCAAGCCCAAAGTCCCAAATTCAATCCCTAGTTCCACACAAAAAAAGAATATATGTGTTTTTGTTTTTGACAGAACCAGGGATTGAACTCAGGCCCTTGCGCTTGCCAGGCAAGCAGTTTATTCTACTGAGCCATCTCCCTGGCCCCTAAGAATATATATTTTAAGAAGTTAAAAGTTATCTATTTCAAAAAATGTATTTAGGAAAATGTTTGCCTCTATGCTTATGAAACATAACTTTTATATTGTCAAATAGATGATTTTGGAAATATTAATAAAAATTAACTCTTGCAAACACCTGTGTTACACAGATTACTTGATTTTTTCAAAAAACTGAATCTGTCTTTGCTACTTTGATTTTTTATACCTAAGAAGGTTGGTAAAATTCTACCTGTTGTTCTTTTGTGTGTATGTGTGTTGGGGGGGGAGACTGGTTGTGTACTTTTTGGACACAGGGTCTCCCCAGAACTCAGGCTGGCCGGAAACCTGAGATGATGTCCCTCTCAGCCTCCTGAGCACCAGGATTGCATAGCTGTGCCACCCATCTGGCTCTTGTTCCTGTCAAAGGATGTGAACATTGCGTCCAAAATAAAAGTTTAATCTGAAGTGAGGCTATCTTAAATCCCAAGTGAGAGAAAGAAGATAAAATGGTAAACAAGTGTCAGACAAACTTCTGTTTTCGGTATAAAATTCATTGTGCAGATTTTGTAAATGAGATTGAAACTACTAATATATTGCCTTGATACATGCATATTTTAAACAAAAGTGCTCTTAAAAGTAGGCTTCCTGGCCTGCTTGAAACTGGTTTTTTCCCCTGCTTAGGAAAAAATTACATTTATCTACACAGATGTTGAAAATCCTGTTAAACTCCTATCAATGATTTGTTTGTTTTACATTAAAGAAATTTATGATGAACAGGCACAAATAAATTTTAAAAATGAAAACGATGCTTGGATTTTCTATTTATTCTCCTACCTGGAACCCTGACATAATGTGTTGTGAGAAGGTACTGGTATTCCCTGGAAAGTCACCTCTAATTCAAGAGTAAGGCTTTACAATTTGGCCTTTGAAAGTGAGAAAGAAACCAGCAGTAAACTACATTCTGTGATAAGGTTACAAATGACACAAAAGTAAGCATTTCCCCTGCAAAAACTAACGTGATCATTATACTGGCTACATTGGAATTCGAGGGCTATGGGAGAATACGGAGGAGTATTTCTAGATTGGAACTTTAAAGCCTCCTTGTATTTTCTTACCAATCTATTTTAGCTCTCTCTGTTGTTTGGTTTTGTTCTTGCTGTTGTTGGGATTTTTAAGTCTACGTGTTATAAACATAGTCTTAGAAAGTAACATGGGATGGCAACTTATTTTTATTGCTGTTGTCATTAGAATATTAACATAAAGGCCAAATCTTGTTTTATGGAACATTCTGTATACTTTGCTCATGAATTACATGAACCAAAACAGCACTCTGGAGTGTGTGTCAAGCGTAACCCAAAATGATGTTCTCTCCTGCATACAGAGTGGCTAACATCTGCTCCCACACATTTGAGACACCCTTTGGAAGTACAGGATTGGCTCAGAGCAGAGCTGATCCGATCCTGATACTGTGCAGGTAACTTCATAGACAGCCATCGCCCTTGACTCCTCCCCCAGAAAACGATAAACAATTGCAAGTCTTTTGTCTTTTGCCCTCTGGTGAAATATTTGTCAACTCTTTAACATGCTCCAATCAAATATAAAAGGTAAGGTTCAGAGGTCTAAAGTAGAAAGTGGGCCTCCAGGGGAAATAATTTTCTTTTAACCATAGGTGTGTGTACCTGCTCATTATCTGCAAGGCTTGATTTCACCCTAAGAAAGATGATAATTTTCTGGTCTGGGGAGGGTGCCTTAGCTCGTGCTAGCCACCAGAGGATAGCTTAGTGCGCTGATGAGGTAATCTACTAAATAGTCCCCAGTGGGCCACCCTAATTAATGCACAGTGCCAAGTGAACAGTTAATGCATTCATCTCCAACTTGTGAGCTACACCCATTGTTTTTGCTTGGAAACCAAGATACCTTAGCTCTTTGCTCTTTTTAACCTGCTCCCATCAACCTGAATGAAACCTTCGTTGCGTTCTTGTTCCTTCCTTCCTGGCCCTCCTTCCCTTCACCAGCTTTTGCCAGTTTCCTTCCACGTGGATGTGCGCAACGTATTTCTCACTTCCCTTTGGCTCTTTTTCTCACTAGAAAATGATCCAAGAGTCAGAATACCTATCATCATATCCTGGTGTGTATGTTGAGAGATGGGGAGCAGTTGGCCCAACCTCCCTGGGGATAAGCAAAGTCCAGGCATCTCTCTCTTTTTTTTCTTATTATTATAAGTTTATTCACAATGAATGTTTAAATTAAAAAATATTACAGTAAAAGATAGATTGCCACTGATGTACTTCCCAGGCATCTCTCATATGCCAAAATTTTCAAATGCATATGTGGCACCTGTAGAATTATAAAACTTTTAACTAAAGCCATACTATTTTACAGGGTTAAATATGGTATGAAGTTTATGCTTTCGGTAATTTGGTACAAGGAGCCAATAAAACATGTAAAACTTTCATAGCTTCTATTCAGCCCAAGTGATGGTACTCAGCTAGTTAAAATTATTAATTAAAATAGTGTCTGTGATTAAGAGAATTTCTCAACCCATTTATCATGAGGGCAGCTTCCCACCATACATGTGATCTAATGCACTGGATTGCCTCAGAATAGCTATTTTATGACAAAGTCAAGCAAAAAAGAAAAGGTTCACGGTAGACACTTGGAAAAAAAAAAAGGCAGGGGGATAGAGTTAAGGAACAAAGCAAACTAAGACAAACAGTGGGAAACCTGCAGTGCCCCTCCTTACAGAAAAATGCCCAGCTGAACCTGTTTGACTCTTCAGTTAAGGAGGGTTCCATGTGACAAAGTTTGGGTCATCTTATCATAGAATTGACAATTAACCTTCCTATCCATGGCCAAAATGGTCTGTACCTGTTTTATTAAGAATGTGCCTGGATTCAAAAGATTAAGTGAGGAAGATGGAATTATGAATTAAATAATAACCAGCTCGGGTTCCCCTTCTGTTTCTTACCTTCCTGCTATTGTTTTGAATAAGGCTGTGGGACAAAGAGCTGCTTAGGTCAAGCACTATAAATTACAGTATTCATACAATAGTAATCCACTAAAATGATTCCAAAGTCTGATCAAAGTACTTCAAAACGACTTCTAAAACTTTTCCACCACACAAGGGTGGGGAGAGGTTGATTCAGTGCCTTAGTTTGTTTTAGTCAGTATAGCAAAGCTCAATCTTGATGTCCTACCTACTTGATATAAAATCCAACTCATTATTAAGGTTTTTTTTTTTTTTTTTTTTTTTTTTGTGGAACCAGGGATTGAACTCAGGCACTTGTACTTGCCAGGGAAGCACTTATTCCACTGAGCCATCTCCCTGGGCCCGAACTCATTAAATAAGCTCACCTTTTACTGTTTCATGTGTTAGAAAAAGATTTAAATTTCCATCCAGTTTACTAGGACAACTAAATATTAGGAGTCACTTATAAGGAAAAAATACATACAGTTGCATTTTAAAATAAGCATAACATTGATTAAATATGACACAATTGGGTTACAGCTTTTTTTTTTTAATAGCTTTTATATAGGGTCTCACTAAGCAGCTTGGAGTCCTAGTGATCCTCCTGTTTTCAGTCTCCCCAGCACTGGGATCACAGGTGTGAACCATCTGGTCTTGGTGGCTGGCTTAGCATGCCCAGAGGTGGGGCCAGCATGGCAAGTGGTGCAGGAGTATGGAACCAGGTCCCTGTTCTTCCCTAGGCAAGGGATTAGTCTGCTGAGCTATCTCGCCAGCCCTATATGACAGCTTTTGTTGAGGCTGCCTAACCTTTGCACGTGGAATAATGCAGAGCTCTGTATTTATTTCACATTGTAGTAATAATCATGTCAATAGATGCTTTTGCTCTGCAGCCTTTTTGCCTCACTTAGGTCCAGCTGGAGCTGCCTCTTGGGAGGCAGGGTGCTGGAAAGTACCCTAGCAATTACAATGCTAAGCGGATTCTGGGCTCACCGTGTACAGAATTAGTGTGGACGGCAGCAACAGAGTCAGGCTCAAAGAACCACCTATGGCACTGTGTCATGGTAATTTTTATTTTTTAAAAGGGAGGTCATTTTTGAAATGCTGACATGAAATATAACGAAGTCAATTAAGTAATAACAATTGAAGTTCAGAGTTTAACTGAGGGCCAAACATGAAGCTGATGACTATTAACCTAAAACAGTCATTAATTCCCCTGGAAACTGCCTGGGTCCAAAGCATTGCTAGACTAACTGGCACTTTTTTCTTTTAAAAATGTCTTTTGTCATTTTTACATTCAGCACAAATACATTCAGAAATAATTGTGTTTCTATTGTGGACTTTGTTTTTTCAGTTTCAGGTGAGATTCTTTTGAAGGACAAATCAAAATTCTGACTAAAAACTATCATTTTCTGTATACATCTTAGCTTTTTAAGTAAACTGAAAGCTGCACATTTTTTATTTAGTTACTTAGAATTTATCTTAATTGGGACTTCTTTCTGTACTGGTTTAATGCAAATTTTCTTATTAAGTTTTAAACTCAATGACAGTAAAACCGTGTCTTATTTCATTTACTTCTTTTATTTGCTAGTAACAGTTCCTACTATAGAGCAGGTGTTCAGTAAATGCTAAATAAATGATTATTAAATTTATATTTAAAATATTCTTATTAGCTTGCATTAAACAAATAACTGGAACCTTTGGTTTCCATTTTCTTTGGCTTCAAAAATAGGTGTATTTACTGGAATGAAAGAAAACTATCCTAAATATTGAGGTTGATTAAAGAATTAATCATGTTTAAAAAAAAAAACACCACCATCGAATTAAAGAAAATTTATGGAGAATGTTTTAGGATGCATAAAGAGAATTTATCTGACCATATTGAATTTGCTTTAAAATTAGCCTGAGAGCGTTATTTATCCACTAAATTGCTAAATGACAACCTTAAAAATCTTCCCTTTCTGGACAAGCTTTCCTTTTATCCTTGGATTTCTACTTTAAAAACAGGTTACCTTAAGACCCAAATAAAAGTGTTTCTTCTGCTCGCAAGTTTTGAGGGCACTCGGTGCGGCTACCACATTAATCACAAAGGGCCCTTCTAATTCCTTGCTTTGGTAATGCTGAGATGATGGCAAGTATTTCCTGGTCTGAGAAGTGGCTGGTGGCTCAGCAGAGAAGGGTTCTTTCGCCAACAGGACCTGACCTTTGGAGGTACACTGTGCGAGAACTTCTCAGTGGGGGTGTCCCTTGTTAATCATTAATTCACGCTGTGTTATCATTTGAAAGCTAAAGGCCATAGACATTTCCTCATGTTTTGGAAACTTATAATACAAAAGGTGCGACGGCCCTTTGCGGGTTGGTTTCCTGGGGCATCGTCTCTTGGGGCCCTTTCCTTTGTGATTTCCTTCTCTTGCAGAGAGTCAAATTTTAGTCAAAATTTTGATTTGTCCTTCAACAGAATCTCACCTGAAACTGAAAAAATAAAGTCCACAATAGAAACACAATTATTTCTGAATGTATTTGTGCTGAATGTAATGACTGCAATCAGGTGTCTGTGAGACCCAGAATTGTTTGACTTCATGTGGTCTCACATTTCTAACAGTAGGGCTACTTAAGACACCAATATTGACTCTCTGATCTGTATTTAGAAGTGCTGCACTTGAGGTACTGTGGCGAATTTTTAAATGCAGTAAAACGTCCCTCTTGGAGAACAATTATTATTACTTGTCAACATGGAAGAAAAACAAAAGATTTTGAAATGTCAGAAAAGACAACCATAATGTAAGAAAGAAAAAGAGAAACCTATGGTGCTTTTAATAAGATTTTAACTGTAGATTTTGTTCAATGAATAGTTTTACATTTGCTTCAAATGGCTACATTCACTACTGTTAAGAATTCTGGGGCCAAGTTCAGCTCAGCAGGAAATAAGTTTATGATCAGTTAAGGACACTGTCTTTGAAGTGGGTAATGACCACAAGGATGCCGCATATTTTCCCTTCCTGCCCTGGACCATTCATTTTCAGTGCAAATATAAATAAATTCTAAGCATTTGGAACATAATTCATAACTGTTCATTGACCTAAGTAATAAAACGAGCAGTAACATTTCCCATGGTTCTGTAACATCAAGTGGGACGCCCATATTTGGCTAGTCTCTCTACAAATTCAGATAAGCCAAGTATACTTATAGGAACATGATTTGAAAACAGTACACACTAGGAAAATAGAGAAAATCATTACTTTTAATAAACTAAAGGCCTACAAGTGAAATGATATTGATGAGAAGCACTGCATATTTTTGGCTCTCCGTAGGTTGCTGAGATTTGAGGATTATCTTATTATATTAGATGGCCTTATATCCTCCCCAGTTTTTTTTTTTGGGGGGGGTTGATTTTTGCTTGTTTCTGTTTTTGTACCTAAGGTAAACTCTTATTTCATGGCCTTTGTATCATCCAGCTATCAATTTTCTGGTTTATCCAGTGCATTTTATAAGATGTTGTTATGGCTTGAGTCCAAATGTCCCTCCAAAGCCTTATGCAATCATAAATGGGGCTTTTCAGAGATGGTTGATCTGTTGTGCCTTGGAGTCAGCTAATTATGGAGTAAAACCTCTTTAAAATGTGGGCTAGGGCCGATGACCCACATACTGCACCTGCCACCCAGGACCCACTGAGCCCACCACCAAGTCCAGGCCTGGTGGTACATACCTGTC
The DNA here is from genome assembly GCA_004027165.1 of Ctenomys sociabilis. Taxonomy (NCBI): domain Eukaryota; kingdom Metazoa; phylum Chordata; class Mammalia; order Rodentia; family Ctenomyidae; genus Ctenomys; species Ctenomys sociabilis. The sequence continues at coordinate 86,154 of PVKA01000199.1, forward strand.
ATCGCAGTCCTGGGGAGGCTGAACACAGGAGGATCACTAGAAGTCCAAGCTGTGTAGTGAGACCCTGTACCAAATGCATAAAAAAAATTAAAATAAAATCTAAACTTTTTTGAAAAATGTGGGCTAAGTAAACCTTTCTTGAACTTTGGATGTGATGTGTTTTGTCTCAGCAATGAGAAAAGTACCTAAAACAGATATTGATTATTTATTTATGATATTGGTTTAAAATATCCTCCCATGAAGAAGAGTTAAAATATTTTTAAGACAAAGAAGATAAGTATGCTTTATATGGGAATTTGATTTTTGTTAATATGTTTACCATTAAGCCACAAATAATTTTCCTAAAACATTTTAATTATATCAATTAATTCTGACAGCTAAAATTACAATTACTGTACGCAGAAAATTAGTGGGTAAAAATTTTAAACTATTACACTTCATGCTAACTTAAGTAGAAGAATCCATTCTAGTTTGTACAGTTGCAATACTTCAAAAAATTACAATAAATAAAAAAAATTATTAAAAATAATCAAATGGCAGAACAGCGAAAAAATAGTGAAGTAGCTATGAGTGTGTTATATATGTATAGAAAATCAGCCTTTGCATGAATTACATCCATCCCTCTTGCTTTACCACACTTGAAAGTGTTTCTCAATGACAAAGAGGTGGCAAGGGCAGAAAAGGGTCAGAGATAAAGGGCAAAACTCAGGTGAGAACTAAATGATGTGCTCAGTTGGTTCCTTGACAATTTCCTTGTAGCTGTTAGCACAGCTGAGGCACATTCAAGTCATAAGCTCAGAATCTTAGGATTGGAAGGTACCAGAAGTCTCATTTTACAGATGTGAAAGTTGAATTGTAGAGACAGCAGATGGCTTGCCTGAGGTCTGTGCTGCTCAGAATCTACCTCCCACTCCTCTGTCCACTGTCTTTTCTTCTACAGGGGTAACAATTTATTTCTAAGAGAATTTCCAATAGTATAATTCATGTCTACAATTTATAAGATAAAAGGTCATGGTATGTATTTATACCAACATTCTTAGACCTTGAGTAGCATCTTATTATGGCACTACCCCAACCCTCTAAAAACGCTTGCAGATCACCTGGCGTTTTAGAAGAAATAGTTTCAATTATGTTTGTGTCCTTCAACCCTTACCATCAGGTGACAACCCATTTCTTTGCATTGGTATCTAGCCTGAGGATGTGCCACTAAGCATGAGTTTGAAGGCATTTTTTCCCTCGGGCCAATTTACATATTTGATTTTCCTTCCACTGGAGATTTAAACACTATCTTCACAGATGTTATGTTCACCATGTTTTCCTGGAAGAAGAAGATAGCACTTAAACCAACTGATCGTCACCAGGAGTGGTTAGCGTGTGCTATCCTAGATCCGCAGCCAGGAGGAATCAACAACAGGCTGGAATCCTCTTTCCACCTATAGACAACCAGTCTCACTAAAGCCTTCAGTTTCTCCATTTGTAAGTTTGGAATAGTAGCTATCACACAGGTCTGTCGTGAGTACTGTTAAGATTAGTGCTTAATATATCATAAATCATAGCTCTAACAAAACTAGCATCATATATTATAGCTTCATATATTATATAATTGCTAATAAATTACTGCTACCATAGAATCTATTTGATAAATGATATGCCTGATTTTGAAATTGTATTTTCTATTTCATATGTAAATAACTATCAGGTAGTTTGGCTTATTATTGCTTTTTCTAACATTCATTTAGGAAAAAAAAATAAGAATTTCCAAAAAAAGTTAAGAAACAGGCAGAACAAGATCCTTGTTCGATGGTGGGTACATATCAAGTTGATTGTACTTGAAGTCAGATGTCAAGTTGAACATTCTCTTCAGAGGAGGAACTCAGAGGCAGAGAGCTCATGTTTCTTTTGATAGTGACCATGGCCTTCACCATGAATACCACTGCAGTGACCACACAACACAGAAACCAAGCAATACTTAGGCTTTCTGATTGATGGCCCAAATTCACAATGCACCAGCTGAGCCCCAAACGTTCATGACTTTGTCATGATAGAAGAGCTCTCTTTAAAAGGACTGAAATTCCCTTGCAATTTGGTTGCCACCAAATTGCGTGAAGAATTAAGTTTGTGAACCAAAGCACCACTGGGCCTTCCCTGGGCCACGTTAATTCGGTGAAAGAAAGCATCGATGCTCTTTCAGTTTGATCTTTGAAAAAATATATATAAAACATAAAGAATTTAAGGAAGTTTCTGGTTTGTCCCTGGATTCTTCTGATTGATGATTGTAGCCCTTTTGGGGGGGGTAGCTTTTAAAATGTGACTTTAGCCAGCATGCCACTTTCAAACATAAACCTCATTAGATGACAGGAAGTTGAACAGTTTCTAAACAATTGAACAAATATCGATGTTTCCCTCATAAAACACAGAGCAGTCTTAGATGTTGGAGACAGGCTCTGAATTGGCTTCTTGGCAGCTGGAAGCCTGGTAACAATAATGTTGGGCAGGGAAAGAAGGTCCTTTCATCTGGGGGCTTCAGAGTGTTTTGCAAACAATGAAGTAAGCTGAACAGCACCCTTGCTAGCTAGATGAATGCTCCCGTGTCCTTTCCTGAAAAATCTTAACAAGTTTAGCTTCCCTTCTTATTGAAGTTGCTTATTGTTTTACAACAATAAAGGAAACTTTGGGGAAAAAAATCTTTTTCTAAAGAAACTACATGGTTTCTTTAACTACAATAGGTAATATTTGGAATCTGAAAAGATTTTTTAAAATAAATATTAAAATACATACTGGAAAATGAATATAGTGTGAATTGGTTAGTGTTATGATTGAGATCTGTATCCATCAGGGTTTACTAGAGAAACAGGTGTAATGCAAAATATACCAAATGTATAAGAAATTACAAGTTTGGCTTATGCTGGTCAGTCAGAGTCGGATGAGGAAGCGGGAAGAGGGCGTCTGCACCCTGGAGGCTGAAGGGCTCAGTCCAGGCTCTGACGCTCACTGCAGTGCTCTGTGCAGGTCCATATCAGACGGCCAACGGGTCTGTAGTAGGCGGCTGAGGGAGCAACACTGGAAGGCTAACGTGTCTACACCAGAAGGTTGGAGAGTGCGCTGGGAGCCAGGAGACAACATTCAAGCTGAAGGCAAAGGCTGGGGCTCCTCTAAAGAATCAGCCATCAGCCCTTCCTATTTCCCCTTTATTGTAGCAGGCCACCCAGCCTAGGACGGGCAGAGCGTTCACACCATCTCTGTGCCACCCTTTTCCACAAACTCGGGATGTTTATAAAGTGAGGGCCACCAGCGCTCTGCTGAGTTAAACTTCTAAACATCTCCAGTTGATACAATCAACTATTACGACATTCTAGAGCATGAACAGCGACCCTAGGGCACGCTCTCTACAACCTAAGATGTAGAACTACTGAAATGTCTAACAGAGTTACTGATTGCTCCAGACATATCCAGAGATATGGATCCCTAAATAATCTAAATTCTAAGAAGGCTAATTTCCTCTTAGAGAATAACAGACCTAGTAATGTTTCATGCAGCACCCCAGTCAAATGCATTATAAAAGAATTCTTTGACAATTTCTCACGTCTGCACCAGAATTCAAAGGACTTCATTATCCATATCAACAAGACAGCATAATTTAAAGATTAGTTATGGATCCAGGCATGGTGACGCACACCTGAGATCCCAACACTTAAAAGGCTGAGGTAGGAGGAGCATGGCAAGTTCAAGCCCTGCCAGAACCACGTAGCAAAACCTTGTCACAAAAAGCAAAACACAAACAAAAGAAATTAGTGATAAAAAATAAAGGAGCCCTTTAAAAGCTATACAAACAAAGCCTTAGCAATATATGTCATTGTGTTGGGATCACCCCCCCTTTATTCTCCCCTCCCTCACAATGGAACATTATTTTCACTGAATTATTCAACTGAGTTTTATTGTTCAAGTTCTCTGATTTCAGCACATTTAAAATATTGTAATGACAAGGGCAATGCTGCTTGGCTAAGTGCTTAAAACATATCTAATTCAAACAGGTCTGATTACCTATAAAAGGAAGATAGAGCCCACTCCTGACTCCCAGGGGCACTGGTGCCATGTACTTAGGTTCTAATTATAGATCCCATTCACACAAGCAGTTTCAGTTTAGGATGTTACTTAGTTTCGTTGGTGTCCCCATTGTCACATCTATAACAATGGAGATCGCAAGGACCTCCTGCATATGTGTCGTAAAGATTAAAGCTTTAATATATTTGGAAAACCAGTAACAGAACTTAGACTCAGTAAATAACTGAAAAATTTTAGCAATCACCAGTACCCCTTTTCCAGACAGGATCTCCGAAGCTCCCACAGATTAGTAAACTGTCCAAATCTTCCCAGCCAATTTGAACAGTCATTTCACCAGTGAAGAGATATGGTATTTAATTGCATGAAAAGAGGTCTAATATCCTCAGTTTTTACTCCTTAAAATCAATGAGACACTACTATACTTCTATTAGAATAATGCATACAGGGGGCTGGGGAGATGGCCCAGTGTGATAAGTGCTTCCCTGGCAAGTGCAAGGGCCCCCTGCTCCACAAAAGAAAAAAAAAAAAAAAAAAAAAAAAAAAAAGGTGGCGCACTTCTGCAATCCTAACACTGGGGAAGCAGAAAACAGGAGGATCACTATGAGTCAGAGCAGTGCAATGAGACCTTGCACACAAAAAAAGAAAAAAGAAAGATGCGGAGCAACAGGAACTCCCACGCATAGCCAAACAGGCTGTAAACTGCTAGTTGATTCAACAATTGGTCAGTCTTTTTATAAAATTAAATACAGTTACCATATAACCTAGGAATTCTACTTTTAGACACTTACCCACATGAGATGAAGGCAAAGAGTCTCACAAAAACTTTTCCACAAATATTTATAGTGCTGTCATTCGTGAATGCCAAAAGCTGGAAATACAGTGTCCATCAATGACTCTCTCTTTCTCTCTCTCTTTTAATGTATTTAGTGAAGGATCTATAGGTCCTCACTATACAGATTGGACTCCTAGTAATCCTCTTGTTTTCTGCCTCCCAAATGCTGGGATTACAGGCGTGTGCCCCGCATCCAGTCTCAGCCACCCGTCTCAGTGTGCCCCTGGGACAGGGCCAGCACAGCATGCCAGGGATTGAACTCTGGTCCCTGTACCTGCCTAAGTAGGCGCTTTAGTCTGCTGAGCTATCTGGCCAACCCTTGCCAATTCATGAGTGGATAAGCAAACTGTGGTACATTCATACAGTGGAATGCTACTCAACAATAAAACGGAAGTGATTATTAACACACACCATGATGTGGATAAATCTCCAAAGAACCATGCCAAGTAAAGGAATATTCAAAGACACTCAGACTCAAATACTACATAACGTATGATTCCATTTCTATAATAGTTTAAAAAGGAGAAAACTAGAGGAACAGAGGTCAGAGTAACAATAGGCAGGAGCTGAGGTAGAGATGGGGTAACTACAGTGGCCAGTGAGAGCCTTTGTAGAATGTTGGAAATATTTATATCTCTCTAAATTCTTGGGGTGGTTGCAAAATGCATAAATTTCTCAAAATTTACAGAACTGTGTGCCAAAAATATACATATATTTTGTATAAATTATACACAAACAAAAAATTTAAATTTTTCAAGATAGATTAATAATATTTCAAATATTAATCTATCTTGAAAATTTTAACTTTTGGTAAATTCTGACAGTGTATAAGTTAATCTTTTTCCAGATTCAAGTTACTATAAAATATTAACTATATTATTACACTAATTCTACTCAAAATACACTTATACTATTTATACACAAATGGGTCACAGAGCCAGAATTTAGAAGAGTAAGTTGAATTCAAGCCAAAATAAAGAAAAAAATACCTTTTTTCATAGCTTTAGATAAAATATTTATTCAACACAATTCAAGAAGTATTTATTTGGCACATATTACCTTAATCTACAAGTGAAACAGATTTACAAATTTAAAAGATACCAGCTAGCAATACTGGATTCCCAAGTCTAGAATCCTTCTGAGTATGTTTTGTTTTATTTGGTACAGGGTCTTGCTACACAGCTTGGACTCATACTGATCCTCCTGTCTCAGCCTCCTCAGTGCTGGGATTACAGGTGTAAGCAACCACACCCAGTTTCGGTGGCCGGCACAGCGCAGGGCAGGCACAGCCTGTGGTAGCAGGGATTGAACCCCAGTCCTTCTGTTTGCCAAGCAGGCACTTAGACCACCAAGCTATCTCTGTGGCCATGAGTATGTTTAGAAATGCTTGAATGACATTAGAGAATGCACTTGTAGAATAATAGTTGCTACAAAATAAGTAATAAGCATTAGCTATTTTATTATTTAAATCTCCCCACCCACCATTATTATTAAAGATTAACAATATGTTATGGAAAAAATAGTATGTTATGGTTGCCTTTATTACTTATCCATACACCTCGTGTCTTTCTTTGTCCGAGTGCCTGCCTTCCCCGCGTGGACATGTCCTTCCTAAGGAGAAGAGCCATGTTTCTGGGGCACACTGTAAGCACGGTGCCCTCCTTCCCTCACCAGTGCCTGCTAGGGTATGGGCATGGAATACGACTTACAGCAAAAAAAAACTGAGACGAAGTTCATTGGAGGGCTTCGGGAAAAGCTTCTCCTTGCTGACCACGAATCATAAAGGCAGAAGCAGCCTCTCCTGTCCTTGCTGTGGTTGCATCCTATGGGATGCGCGCGACTGGCTACAGCATCTGGTAGCCAGTTGTCAGCGAGACTGCAGAGCAGTGACGCGGGAGAGTAAGACAGCCTACGGTTTCGGGGGGCTGGCGCTGCGTCCCAGAACCGCCTTGCTTCTGCTTCTCCGCAATCTGAGGCCAGGGCGCGCGCTCTTTAACCCAGAGAAATCTGGACTTCCTGCTACTTGGAGCCAAAACATCATAATTGTTACAGGTACTTACAGAAACTATTCTCCATGTGGTAGCGGGAGGAACTAAAAACACACACACAAAAAATCAAGACACCCCACATTTAAGCTTTAGACCTTCAGCAGCATGTAGTATAATATTTACTTTAGTGATGAAAAATAAGGGTTAAAATATCAACTTCAAAATGATGATAGCAGAAACTGGATGGAAGGAATATGGCAACTCTATACTATCCTCCCAACTTCTCTAAAAATCTAAACTGCTGAAAGTTTGAAAGTTTTAATAGGGGTTAAAAATAACAGTAAATTTAACCCAAAGAAGTGTATTTTAAAATATGATATGCATTTGCATATTTTACATGTGAACAACTTCTATGACAAAAATCTCTCCCTTTATAGTCATTTTCATGCTTTTCTATTCAGAGCTAGAGCAGACTCTAAAAACGTGCAGGAGAGCAGCCATTACTGTTCATTCAGTAGATAAGAAAACAGCCACGCTGGAGAGGTGACTTGACCTGCAGGAGGTCACACACTAATTAGTGACAAAGCCACAAATAGCACAGATCTCTCATAAAGACAGCTTTGTGTTTTTCCCTCTCCCTCCCCCCGGCAGGCAAAAATTGTTTTTAACCTCCTGGAAAAAGGCAATTTTCAACCTGGTGGAAACTATTCATGCATCTGGCACCACAACAATTATTCAATAATCTATAAGGTAACGAATTGGATTTTTCTCAACTTTAAGAAGAACATAACTTAAAAATCAATTCATTGAGCGAAAGACTTTTGGTATCTCAAGTATCTCCAAGCACCTTGATTTTCACCAGATCTTAGCAAGCTATGTGCACTCATAGGACGCTTCAACTCAGTAAGAGGCAAATGTCCTCATGCAAATCAATTTCTTAAGTAACTCACATTTATTAGGATACATTTATGAACAACAGGAAAATTATTGTGTGTCTCCTTCAACTTGTTCCTTCCATATGAAACATTCTGATTTCGAAAACCATCAGCTTAAATTTCTGTGTACAGAATATGATGCACCATGGGCCCAATATGGTTCAGAGAGGGTCAGAGCTGTACAAGAGCTTTCCTGGTGTCAAACGGGAGCACAGTCTCTTCTGACTTAAGAGCAAAACAAAATAAAACAGACACTATTAAAGCTGGAACATTAATAACCTCACTCAGGATAAACAAAATGTCAGTCACTCATACCAGAGGCCAGGAAGGGCTCCTCTCCCAGAATGGACATTTCCGAGGGAGAGAGACACTCTTGCTCTGTCATGATGGACAGCTGATTTGATCATAAAATACTGATGTAAGGCTGTCCAGGGACTTAAAGAGAACTTCGCTATTGACATATTCAGGCTCCATAATTAAACCAGTGGACACCAAAAGACAGCTAGGAAAATGATGGTAGGACCTTTGTTTGCTTTTCAATCTTAAAAAGAAAAACTTAGCTTTGGCAATATTTAATATAGTTCACAGATTCTACCAGTATTTTCCATTCTTAGCAAGTACATATTAATAACATAAAGCAGTTTGTAAAGAAATATACATCATTTACGTATATGTACAAAATCTTTTCACCTGATATCAGTGTGTGCTCAATAGTAGCAGAACTATAGGTAGCATATAAGAGTGTCTGCACTCATTTTTTTTTTCTTTTTCTTTTTGAGACAGGGTCTCACTAGGCATTTTGGGCTGGCCTTGTGCTCCACTTTTATAACCCCCAGCCTGGTCTTGAACTAACAGATATCCTCCTGACTCAAGTTCCCCAGTGCTGGGATTACAGGTGTGCACCATCACACCCAGAACCACCATGCCCGGTTCTGGGGCCACACTGAGGGCCCCAGCATCTGGGTCTAAGACCATGAGGCATGTGGGGCTGGGGATCAAACTCTGGTCCTTGTGCTTGCCAGGTAGGTGCTTATGGCTCTGAGCTATCTCTCTGAGCCCTCTACACTCATTTTTTAAAAAGTATACAAACCAACTAATATTGCAATTGTTAAGCTCAATTGTTAAGTGCTTTTGCATTTCCCCCAAATGACACCGGGCATTGGCTTACCCCCTGATCTGCAGAGGTATGATGACAAACATGAAAATGGAAGCCAGGAAACAGGTGAGTAAACCAATAACAGGTTATGTCACTTTTAAATAATGATAAGTGCCATGGAGAAAAGAGAATGAAGAGATATGGCAGATGACAGAAAGGACAGGGAAGCGGAGCACTTCCAACTCTGTGCTTGAAGGAGGTGATGTAGAGACTTTGGCATGCAGGAGCCACTTGGATAAAAAGTCTCCAGTCAAGCAGTCTAGGACAGCAACAAATAGCATCAGGGAAGGCCCTGAGATGGCCCTGCTTGAAAATGACAAGCAGGCTGGTAGCTGGATGTGATGAACAGAGAAAGAGAAGTTTATAGATAGTTTATAGATAGGCTTCATAGATCCTGGTAGAGTTTAGACTTTACTCTGAATGCAACTTAAGCAGTTCTGGCCATGGACTGCAGTTCAATCACAAAAGGGACGAGGTGTGATTTATATTTTTAAGAGAGTATTCCAGCTATGAGGTAAATGGATTTTAGAGAGGGGAAAGAGAGAAGGGGGTAAGCAAAAATCAAGCAACAAACAGCATTATTCAGGATAGCCAAAAGATAGAAAAAAATCTAGGTGTGCACTGATGGATTAGTAGATGAACAAGTATCATTCAGTCTTAGGAACAAGATGATACTATGAGGTTAAGCCTCTAAGAAATCATGTGGTACAAGATAAACCAGTCACTAAAAGAAAAATTGTGTCTGACGCCATTTATTTGAAATACCTGGTGGATTGGTCAGCTTTTTGCTGCTAACAGAAAACACCAACCATACATTAATTAAAGAATGAAAGGGCTCCCTTTGGCTCAGGATTTCATAGGTTTCACTCCATGGTCAGTTGCTCTAGGGGAAACAGCATGCTAGAAAGGGATGGTAGAGGAAGGATACTTACCTCATCCGAGCCAGGAAACCTAGAGGAAGGATCAGGGGAACAGGGCCAGAGATCAGGTGGAAGCTCCTCGCCACCAAGCAGCTCCTTTCTAACTCCTCCTCCAACAGCACACTCAGCTGATCGAATGACCTTTGGAAGGCTCCATCTTTAAACATGAGAGCCTTTGGGAAGACATTTGCATTCCAACTGTAACACCCCAGTAGTTAATTTGTAGAGACAGAAAGTAGAGTGGTGTGTCACAGGGGAGAAATTAAAGTTGTTTAAAAGGGTGAAAGTTTCTGTTTCAGAAGATGAACATATTCTGTGGACAGATAGATGGCAGCATGGTAAGGGGACTGCATTCAGTGCCAACACACTGTACAATTCAAAAGTTAAAATGGAAAATGTGATGTATATTTTACCATAATAAAATGATGGTAGTCTGGTGTAGGTCAGCAGAAGTAGATAAGCGAGTTATGCTGGAGGTGGAATCAAAAGACTTGTTCATAAATTAAAGAAGACAAGGAAGTTGAGGAGAAAAGGGTCTTACAAATAACTCTTTTCAGTAGTTGGTGGTTCACTTCACCGCACTGAGGAAGGTCTAAAGAGAGAGAATAGAAATTTGCAGGGAGGTCTCACAAATAATAAATTGAAGCTGCCAGCTACAACATAAACAAGTGTAGCTGGCAAGCGCATGGTCAGACATCAGATCTGGCATCAGAAGAAACCCTCTCCTGACACAGAGCTGAAAGTCACTGTACAGGAAAGCCCAAAAAGAAGGCACAGGCAAGGAGGTGGTCTGGCCATTCTAATGAGCTTGGAAGTTCAGAACATGCTACCTAATGCAAGAAAGCCAATAGCTTCAAACCTAAAATTCTTAAACAACTACTCTTATGAGTGAGATAAGATGAGAAGAAACTACAGTCCTCATGAGACCCCTAAAGAATTCCCCACTCTCCTCAACTCTGTCGAGTCGTTACGAATGAATGTTTATGATCTTTAATGTCTCGCCCATCTCTTTTCTATGTGTGTTGTAATAATAACCAAGTTCTCTTATGCAGCTATCAGCTTTCCAACTAATATGTCCCCAAATGAAGAACATGTGTAACAAATATTTGTCGCCTGTACAATTAAAGCAGTGCTCTGTACATAAAAGACATTCAATATGTGTGTGCATCCCTTAGGGGATCCAGGAGGATCATTCTCCAATAAGGATGAGAGTTTCTTGTCCTCGGGAAAGCAGTAGGATGAAATGGGATATTGCAATTATTGACCTTTTTTTGTCTGGAACAACATAGCACTTTTTTTTTTTTTTAACTAAACCACCTAGAAAGAAGACAACAGCATAAATTATTCAAATGAAATGGCAAATTCAAAAGGTCAACACCACTTTTTCACTGGGAACTGAATCTGTTTGGCACAATAGGAGCTTGAAAGGTTTCTCATTAGTAGAGATTTGATTTAATTTTTTCCCAAGAATTCTGATTATCATAGAGTGATGGGCAGGAGAATCTCCATGGATCAATGCACTCTGCTATTCCATGTCAAGTCAAATTCAAAACAGAGCAGCAACACTTACCACTCACATTCATTCACTCAACAAACATTCATTGGTTGTCTATCAGGGGCTAGGTATGCATCAATAAGACTTAGCCTCAATTCCCAAGTAACTCAGACTATGTTCATAGGCTGGGGAGATTTTTACTGGCTAGGAATGGTACATAGGACAGAAGCACGGTTTTCTCCAAGGCAGAATTTATTCAGTTAGGAGCAATTAAATGTGACATATGAAAAATCAATTGATAATTGTTATGATTGTGAATTATGAAAACATTCTCTCAGGCTTTCACAGAGCACAAATTGGTCAAGCAATGGCTGTGACTCATCCACATGACTGACACTGACAAAGGATCTACAAACTGCGGTACAGGGTTTCAGGATAAATTCTGAGAGAATTTAACTGACCTTGTCAGATACAAAAGTCACATTTCTTGTTATATAGGTCTTGCTTTATCTTGGTCTTAACCATCCAGCAGAAAAGTATAATAATGAGGTATAAAAAGAAAAGCCATATTAATATGCTGAGCTGCAAAGGCCTCAAGTCAACAACTTCTAATATTGCCAGTCCTACAAATAACCCACTACTATTATGGACTTACAGGAGTACATTGGATTATTTTGATGAATTCACGCACCTACAATATTTAAACAGCAATGGAATACCCATCACTGACTTTCTCTTAATTCAATGAGAAGAAAGATCTTTACTAATAGTGTTTGGACAGGATATCGTGTCTGCATCTTATACTATGAATAACCACTACGAAGACAACAATATGCATTGCATTAATTATCGAAGTCCTACTAATTGGTTTTGAAACTGTCTCTTCAATGAAATTAATTTTAAAGAAAGAATTGTGAGGCTAGATGTCCCAAAAGCCACAAGCGCCCATAGGTGGAGCTTTAGGGAAGTGATCGGCTCATGGGGTGTGACTGATTCCCTGCAGGTAATGCTGAGATGGTAGGAAGTGGTGGGCCGCTGGGAGTGTGCCCTGGAAGGCTGTCTCTGCTTCCCGGGCTCCTCCTTCAGGTTCACTTTGCTTCTACCACCATGACATTAGCAGCTGTCCTCTGTGGTAGCCCTCTGCCACGCCACCTGCCCTGGAGCCAATGGACTGTGGACTGAAACCTCGACAAACTATCGGCCAAAATAACCTTTCCTCCTTTGAGTTGCATCCCAGCAATGAGATAAATTGACTATGACGGTGGCTAAATGCTATGTGACTGAGGGCCTGAGCAGCCCAGGCTAAGGCTCCTGGTGATGACACGTATCACGGGCAGCAGCTTATTCCTGTTGAATTATCCGGAGAAGGAAGTGCCCTTTCAGAAGAGGAGTGACCAGAAGCTGCAGAACGGAAGCCAGAGGGAAGCCACAGCCAACACTCGGCCAACATGGCCGAGGGCCGGGAAGAAGGTGATCAGCGGCAGCCTTGGAGGTCTCTCTCCTGGAAGTGACGCGCTGGGTTAGCAAGGCCAGTGTTACGGTTTGTGTATAGGTATCCCCCCAAAGCCTCATGCAGTCATGGAGCTGCCTGTAGAGTTTGTGACTGAGCACTGCACTGCCCTGGGGCAGGCATTTTGCATCACAGTGTAAGAAGGAGAGAGAGGCTGGCTAGCTGCTGAGCTGCTGCCACTCCTTGTGCTCTCTGCTCTTTGCCGCCGCCATGAAAGGCTGCTCTCTGCCGTGTGCTGCTGTGCCTTGGAGTCAGCTGAGCATGGACTGAAACACGCAGAAAGTGTGAGCTAAATAAACCTTTCCTTCCCTCATTTTGAGTGTTGGGTATTTGTCGCAGCAAAGAGAGAAGAGTAACTGAGACAGCCACTGAACTGAAATCGTACCACTAATAAAGTTAATGTTCCACTTCTATGCATCTCTAATATATTTCTCATTACAATGTACAGTGTCACTATTACTTCTCTTGGCCTGTTAGAAAGCAAATCAACCTAGTGCCTATATTTTTAGGAGTCTTAAGGGACGCCCAAATATCTCAGCAGACTAAAGTGCCTGCAAGCAGGCCCAGGGGCTGGGGTTCAATGCCTCAGCCGGCTGTGCCGGCTCCGCACCACACACCCAGGGTGCACTGAGATGGCGATTGAGACTGGGCGTGGTGATGCGCAGCTGTAATCCCAGCTCTTGGGAGGCTGTACAGGTAGATCATGATGAGTTCGTTCTAGTAGTGAGACCCTGAACACTCTGTAGACCCTTCCCTAAAATACCAAAAAAAAAAAAAAAAAACAAAAACAATCTTATTAACTTGCCCAGACTCAAGCACCTTTATTCCAGTGATCTTTCTGCTTCCACCTCCAGCTGGGACACACCGTGGGCCCAGGTTATATTCTGTATTTTAAGTAAATTGGAATTCCGGCTTACATATCAGACTAATGTGTGCTTGGCTTCTGTGAGCCTCAGAGTGCTGAATGCTTTGAATTTCAGAACCTGAACCTGAGATGTCAAAGCAGAAGACTCTCTGCATGACCCCAGCCAGCTTTTCAAGTGGAGCCAAAGCCAAGGGATCACTACACTGTCCAGCTGCAATAGAATGCCCACAGTAAGTCCTACTGTGGCAGTTAGGGACACTTCTTTATCTGACATTTGTCTTTCTTCCCTCAGCAAGTAATACAGTTTTCTCCCTGGGTTTTTTCTAAGCATGAATGCAGAAAAGTAGCTATAATTTCCTTTCCAAATAGAAATTTTTCCTACAAATCACAAAGGCATTTCATGCCTGACATACAGATCTTTAAGCCCAGGAGCCCGGTCGCGGTACATCTGCTAATCCTGGTGACCTGCGTCACTTTCTTCCTCTAAGAAACTGGAATGCATCGTAGAAGAAGGAGTTGGTGAGATTCTTCCACACAGAGATTAAACGCATGAGCAAGAAGTCTCCACAGCATAGGCAGTAGGTCACATAAATATAAGACTGTGGAGATCAGCCAGCCTATCCCTTTAGGTTTGTAGGCAAGTTTTTCTAATGAGAATTGTCAGATGCTAGATACTACAAAATAAATGCCTCTTAGCTGCTTTTCTTTGCTCCTGATTAAAAAGAAAGCAAAACTAACACAACTTTTAAATATTTTAAATCGTATCATCACTGTTAATGCTTTTTTAACAATTCAATTCATCACTGCAGGCAAATCAGGCTCTCATTCATAAATTTCTGATTGTCAAAACAATGTACATGATTGTTTATTATAGTGTAATGTATCTTGGAAAGCACTCATAACATAAAGAAAGCTTTATATAAAGGACAGCCTATTTGGATGTATTTGAAAGGTGAGCGCTGATTGGTGGCCATTTACTGATAAGGCCTTGAGCAACACAGCTCTTTCTTTTAGAAACTTGTAAGATTTTTTAGAGTTAGGGTTAGGGAAAAAAAAGAAAAAAAAAGATTTTAATTGCTCTGTGATGTGGTCTCTGAGTTTCTGAATTTTCTCCCGCTTCCCTCCCTCCTTTCTTTTTTCCTTCCTTCCTTCCTTCCTTCCTTCTTTCTTCCCTTCCTTTCATCTTTCTCTCTGTCTCTGTCTCTCTCTCTCCCCATCACATGCTCTCTTTCTCAGTTTTGATATTTGTGCTTTTAAGTAGAAACATTTTAACTTTTTATCTAAAAGTCTTCGTGAACTTTTAAATAATTTATAACATTCACAAATTTTGTGCTTATTATTTGGCATACTAGAATGTCTGGTAGCAAAGGAGAATGAAGCTCTGTGTGACTTACATTAAGAGTTTTTGCTTGGAATATTACTTTTTAAGCACTGTTGTGAGCAACACAAAGGAGGTGGCTTAAAGCAAGAGGAATTTCTCATTCTCTGTTCTGGATGCTAGAAGTCCAAAATGAAGCTTCCAGCAGGCCCAGGCCCTCTTCTCAGGCTGTGGAGATGAATCGCTTCTTGCTTCATTCAGCTTCTGGTCAGTGCCAGCAGTGCAGGGCTGTCCTTGGCTTACAGCGCTTCCTCCCTCCATTTTCCCCTTGCAGCTTCAGTGGGTATCTGGTGTCTCTTCACTTCCCATATGGACTCCAGTCATATTGGATTAAGGATCAGCAGTAAATCCAGAGGGCTAAAGTCTGAGAACATGCTGGTCAGCACATATCTGCCAGTCTGTCACTTAGTCCCTGGGTTATTTGTCCAGGAGTCAAAGGAGCAGCTAAATGGCCAAGTGTGGATCACATAGCCCCAACTCTTGACCAAGCTTGGGCAGGCAAGGGGAGACTCGGCCCTCTTGAGCTGCTATACTGTAAGGAGGTACCTGGGTTAGCACCCCAACAGGAAAGAAGCAATTCCTCAAAAGGAGACAGATGATGTTAGGAATGGCAAATGGAATCTGAGCTGCCAAGAATAGAGAGAGAAGACTACTTATCCTTTTTCATGCCTTGTTTAGATCACATGTGTGATCTAAAAAGAAAAAAAATAATAAATTCTGCAAATTCGCCACGGCATGCTTGCATGACATTAAGAAACTGAAAATACAAGTCAAAAGTCATTTGTCCAAAACCTTTGGGCCCAGATGCATTTCAGAATTTAGAATATTTCAGATTTGAAAAAGACAATACAGTGCCGTGCCATGTATTATGAAACATTCCAGAAAGCTATGAATTGCATCTCATCTCAGATGTATAACTATTTCTGCAATGAATTTTTTGAATATTTATACTAAATAATAGAAAGAACCCTAAAAACAGTCTCATGCCAGTTTAAGTTTAGCTTTAGGAACTAAATAAATTCAAGTCTGATAAGGGCTTTCCACCAAATGAGTTACTTATTTCTATTTAAATTGGAAGACTTTAGAACTGTCGATAATGGATTATGAATTATATTTTCATGAAATCACAAAGTTGTACAGTCTAACCAAGACCAAGTGAGGCCATCCATAAAACATCCAGGTAATTCTATATAGTCTACATCCTACTGAGAAACGCAATCTGTAATCTACAATTTGTTCTATAAGCTCTCCTTTGAGCTAGTAAATAAACAGCCCATAACTACTCTGGAAGACTTCAGAATCATTGTGTGGCCCTGAGCTCACAACTTATCCAAAAAGAGAAGTAAAACTCTGAAGGAAAGAAAGGTGAAAAGCAGTTGTTTTCCATAAGTCACTTAGAGATATATTTCTACGATATATAGTTCAAATGAAAATTAAATATTTCTACATTAAATACATTTCTATGTTAAAATTTAGTGGTCTTTATTTTTTGGTTTATGAGTTTTCCTTTCTCCGATTTGTGGGGGGCACCATAGTCCGGAAGCCTTCGTTTCTATTCCTTTTATGGATATAAGTTACACTTCCTGTAGAATTGCTGCATCATGACTTCCTGCCTCGTGTTCCTTTGGTTTAGACTTCCTGTCACGTGCTCGTTTAGTTGATCACCTGAGTATTGTTAGCCTATAACATTACCCTAATATACCTGCGTCATTAGTGACGTTGACTTCCTTTCGCTGTGCTATATAAGCTGTATCACTTCCTTGAATAAACGAGACTTGATCAGAATCCTGTCTCGTCTCCATTTCTCGTGCACCTGTTCTTTGTCTTCGTCAGTCCCCTCTCCTCCCCTAGGTGACCTGCATTGACTGACCCACTGGACAGGACACCAATTGATCTGCATCTCCATTGTATAGGAATGCCATCTCATTCTATGAATATGATCCTTTTACATGGAATTAAAGTAAACTGCATCCATAGCAAACAATGTGATTGTTTTCTTTTGGGTCTGCTTTGAGTTTTCAATTGTGCATATATTGTCTTGTTTTTCTTAGGGTACAACAAAACTTGCTGTACAAACAGAATTATTGTTCCTCTTTAAAGAATGAATTTTAACCAAAACTAGTATGAAATGTTGTGAAACTTGTGACGTGTTCTTGGATTGGAACTCTTCACATTGCTAAATCTTTTTTTAGAAAGTTATGGGTTAATTCTAAAATTTACATGTGTCAATGCAAAGGATCTAGAATAGCCAAGACAATTTTTAAAAAGACAAAATCAAACAACAAACCTACCTAATTTCAAGACTTAGTATAGAACTCCAATAATCAAGAAAGTGTGCTAAATGGACACAGATCAATAAAACCAACTATAAAGTCCAGAAATAGATTAAACAGGAATGCAATTGATTTTTGGCAAAGATACTGAAGTAATTCAATGTGAAAATCATAGTAGTTATTTCAAATATATAAGGAAATTAATCTAGATCTCTATCTCACACTATATGCAAGAATTAAGCCAAAATAGATGGGACCTAATTATTTAAGTTCAAATTAGTTCAAAAAGTAGGATAAAAGGTTGACAATGGAAAATAGTTCTTGCATCACTGAAAAGGTATATCCTGAGCAAGATGATAAAGTGGGTTTCATCAAAATGTAACATTCCTGTTCTTTAAAAGATAACTAAGAAAATGAAAAAGGTAAACCATTGTCTAGGAAAAAGGTATCTTTTTGACAAAGACTTAATCCCAGAATGTATAAAACTTTACAAATCAGCCTTCAAGCAGGCGCAGAGGCCAGGGGTTCAATCCCTGGGTTTGCCATGCTGGCCCCACCCCCAGGGCATGATGAGATGTTAAGACTGGGCGTGGTGGTGCACGCCTATAATCCCAGCTCTTGAGAGGCTGAAAAACAGGCAGATCACTATGAGCCCAGTCTAGTAGTGAGACCCTGAACACCCTGTAGGCCCTTCCCTAAATAATACAAAAAAAAAAAAAAAAAAATTACTAATCAGTAAGAAGACAGGGTATCTAATACTTAAAATTGAATGGGGCTGGTGGCGTCACTAAGTGGCACAGCACTTACTAAATGTATAAAGTCCTGGATTCTAAAATTCTGGTGGGGGCTGAAAAGCTGATTTGAACAAGTACTTCAAAAAGAAGACAAAACATTTTTTACAAAGAAAAGGTATTCAACATTATTAGTCCTCAAGAAAATGACCAAACCACAAAACATATACAGCCATTAAAGTAGCTAAAACTTGAATGACTGATAATATAAACATTTGGTTAAAATGTGGGACGAGTGAGAACTCTTGGTGCTTTCACTGTGACACAATGTAATAATATCTGGTAAACGTGCACTAACCCTCTGGATGAGCATCCGTACCCTGTGAATTCATCTAAGAGAAAGGGAAACATGTCCACAAAGACTTGTAATGAATAGAAGAAATTCATTCATATTATCCGAAACATGGCACAAATCTAAAAGTCCATCCACAGGTGAATGGATATATAAATTGTTGTACATCTATATAATAGGATATTGCTCAGCAATTAAAATGTATGTACCATAAAAAAAAAGTGTACGTACCATGCAAAATCATAAATAAATCTCAAAATACTGCTTAGTAAAAAGTCGTGATGTAGGGCCGGCCATATAGCTCAGGGGACTAAAGCGCCTGCTTAGACAGAGTGCGGTGGCAGGGGTTCGATCCACCATGCCATGCTGGCCCCACCCTCAGGGCACTCTGAGACAGCAGTTAAGACTGGGCGTGGTGGCATACCCCTGTAATCCCAGCGTTTGGGAGGCTGAAAACAGGAGAATCACTATGAGTCTGAACACTATGAGTCTGATCTGTGTAGTGTGACCCTATAGACCCTGTACGAAATACAAAAAGAAAGTTCTGATACAAAAGATTATTAATTATGAAATACTTATACAGCTATATCTACTCTTTGAGAACAGAACATAGCAATAGTTTTATGGTGGGGCAAGATAACTCAGCGGTCTAAAACACCTACTGGGACCGGGGAGATAGCTCAGTAGAATAAGCGCTTGCCTGGTAAGTACAAGGGCCTGAGTTCAATCCCTGGTTCTGCCAAATAAATAATTAATTAACTAATTAATTAATTAATTAATTAAAATAAAATAAAATGCCTACTTAGGAAAGCTTAGGCAAGCGCAGGGACTGCATTTCGATCCCCGGCAGCACATGCCAAGCCAGACTGGCCCTCCCAGTGCCCACAAAAAAATAAAGAGTAGTTTTATGGGGTTTATGAAGAAGAGAGATTAGATGGTCAGGGCCATAAATATAATATGATGGCAATGTTCTATATGTGGATTATACTCAGCCTATACATTAGTTAGAATTAGTTACATTTTGCTATTAAACTTGTCCCATTTTATTGTATTTAAATGACATACAATAAGAGTTGGAGTTGATAGTTCTCAAAAAAGTGTATTAACTCTGGCCCGTGAAATTTTCAAGTACTTCAGCACAAGGCAAGGGAGGTCTCCCATGAGCTGGGGTGTAGCTCAGTGGTGGAGCATGTGCGAAGCCTGAGTTCCTTCCTGGCTTCACAGACAAAAGGAGAAGTGGAAACTGGTGTTGGTGGGTGTGTACTGCTGAAGCTAAGTCATATTTCTCATTTGAAATATCTGAGAGAAACATTATTTGGGAACTTACAGAACTTAGCATATGTCTAAGTGGATCATGCAGACTGTCATAATTAATGGAAAAGGAAGCACATAAGAATAGCCTCATAGGGGCTGGGGAGATGGCTCAGTGGAATAAATGCTTCCCTGGCAAGCGCAAGGATCTGAGTTCAATCCCCGGTTCCACAAAAAAAAAAAACCAAACTAAAAGAATAGCCTCATTGAAGAGTAAGGTTAGAAGGAAGATTCATTCGGAAGAGCTCCTCTAACAAAGAATCACAAAGTAGACAGCCTGAAACAACAGCAATTTATTGTCTCCTGGTTCTAGAAACTAAGATAGAAGCCCAAAACTGAAGTGTTAGCTGGACCACACTGCCTGTAACATCTGCACGGGACTCCTTTGCTTCTCCCAGCTTCTACTGGTCTACTGTAATCCTTGATCTTCAAAGACAGAGACTGCACAACTCCAGCCTCTGCCTTCATTACCCTGCAGCAGTGTCCCTGTCCACACAGTTACCCACCCAGCCATCTGCTTGTGAGGACATCAGAAATACTGAATTCAGCCTACCTAGTGCCATTATGGCTCCAGCTGGGTGGTGGGTGTTAGGACATCAGCATATCTTTTGGGGGGCTCTTAGGAAGGGGTACAATTCAATCAATAACAAAATGAAAATTTTGAAATCATCTTGTATTTTCAACCAGCTCAAATAATCTCATTCTTTTATTGACCAGAGGTAGGAAATTCATGAATGCATTCATTTATCCAGCTATATGCTCTTCTTTCCAATAACTTAATGGATGTCTATAGAGCTCCTATAACATAAGAGGCATCGAGGAAAAGTAAAAAGATCTACTACTATAGAACTTGGGTCTTATAACAGGAAGAGTACCAGCAAACATGTAGTTGAAGGATCCAGCAGATGCAGCACCAGAGACATTTATGCAAAATTCAGAAATGTCAGACAGAACAAAATGACTATATATTTACTTACACGTAGACATTTTTTTTTTTTTTTTTTTTTTTTTTTTTTTTTTTTGAGGACTGTGGCATTTGAGTTGGGCAGCCAAGAGAGGTATTCTTTCCCTAGGAAAGACAGGGCAAGGGATAGGGCACAAAGGTTTCTTTTTCCAGGCAAAGAGACTAACGTATCTGTGGACATGAAGGTACAAGGAGAATATAGCATGCTCAGGATGCCGTTGGCAGCTTAGTGCTATTGGGCTGTGCGCTGCATAGGGCTAGGAGGAGGCACAGAGGAAGAGCCCAAAAGTTTACCTGGGGCCACATTAATGAGTAGCCTTTTGTACCAGTACAAATTTAGATGTAAATCCATGAGAAATGTAAAGTCAACTAAAAGTTTTTTAAGCAAAGAATAATAGTCATGTCTATGAAGTGAAATTTATTAAAATGAGAGTCAAAAAAGGGAGGCTGGCCAGGCAGGGTGGCTTCTACCTAGCGTCTCAACTACTTGAGAGGTTGACATAGGAGGATCACAAGTTCATGGTGAGCCGGGGCAACATGGCTAGACTCCGTCTCAACGTGAATAAATAAAAATTTAAAAGGCCAGATGTATCTCAGTGCTTGTTATGGTTTATATCTAGGTATTCTCCTAAAGCTTCATGCCATCATAGGTTGGGCTTTCGGGAGGTGAGTGGATTTTAGGAGCAGGTTAGCTGGCTTGTTCTGGAGGTGGAGTCTTGTCTTAATTACTTTGTACTCGTTGATGGGACAAATAGTGGACACTCAAAATGAAGGCCGGGCGTGGTGGCTCAGGCCTGTAATCCCAGTACTCGGGAGGCTGAGGCAGGAGGATTATTGTGAGTTCGAGACCAGCCTGAGCTACAAAGTGAGCTTAAGGCCAGCCTGAACTGCATAGTGAGACCCTGTCTCAAAAAGACAAAAAAAAAAAAAAAAAAAAAAAAAAAAGAAGGAAGGAAAGGTTATTTAGCTCACAGTTACTGGAGGGTTCAGTCCAAATTCCACTGGCTCCAAGACAAGCAACAGCAGTTCATGGTGGTAGAAAACAATGAAGAGCAGAGGAGGAGCAGCTGGTGCAGCGTCTGTCTCTCTTCCTTCTACGCTGACTGTGAAGACTCTTGGCGTCATAGCTCCTCCAAAGTGCTGCGGCTGTGTAGATCCAGCTCCTCCGACGACTGGGACTTCTCGGTGGAAGTGGGGCAGGGCCGCAGGATAACAGGCAGCGCCGCAGGAAGCCTTTCTCAATTCCTGGGCCCTGCCCAGCTGCAGTGGAGTTGATCCAGCCAAGCTGACACAATGTATCAACTAGCACAAGTCTGGTCAGATGAGACAGAATCCCTGGAGAGTGTGGCCTAGAAAATTTTATGGGCTGGTCCCTGCTCTCTGCTTCCTGGAACACTCGGTCTTTTCCCTTGTTACTCTTCCTTAGAACCCGCTAACCATGGGCTCAAACCTCTATGAACTGTGAGTCAAAATCAGCCTTTCTTCTTTTGAGTTACAGGTGCAAGATATTGTGTCTCAGTGACAAAGTGACTGACCATACTTCTAGAGAGACAGGGAGAGAAAGACAGAGAAAGAGGAGAGAAGGCAGGGGAGGGAGAGAGGAGACTGAGGGGAGAGAAAGGAGAGGAAGAGAGAAAGGAGAGGAGAAGAGAGAGACAGGAGGGAGGGAGGAAAGAGAGAGAGCACAATCACATGGCATCCTGAGTTACAGCAATGGCAACAGAAAAATAAGAGAGTCCCTCAAGGGGTATTTAAACAGAGAAATGAATGGAAACACTGAGGACAAGGGAGAACTCCATGATTACTTTATAGTATTAAATGAAGGAGAGAATACGGGAGAGAAAATTGCATTTCAAGTTTTAAAATTTGAAACCTGGTGTGGTGGCACAGGCCTATAGTCCCAGTATTCTGGAGGACTGAGGCAAAAGGATCACAAGTTCAAGACTAACCTGGCAACTTAATTGTGAGACCCAGTCTCAAAACAGAAATAAAAAGGGCAGGGTAGCTCAGTGTGAAAGCACAGGGTTCAATCTTCAATGCTATGAAAAAAACAAGTTGAGAAGTACATTTTCTCAAAGCTAAAGGAGGAGATGAAGGTGAAGGGGCTAAGGTGAAGATTAACACAGGCCCTTGAGGAGTGTGCTGTATGATTCCCATGGTGATTTGACCTGACTCAGTTTTGGCACAGAGTTTAACAGCCAGCACAAAGCAGAAAGTCATCTCAATGCAAGATTCAGTGTCCAAATGAGAAAAAGAAGAACCCAGGTTTCCCTGGCACTGGCAATGGAGAGAAATTTCTTCTGTAGAAAAGACTCAGTGTAAGATACACACCCAGCTAGAAGAGCCGGCAGGACAAGGGCAAAGATGAAAACCCTAATCCAGAAATCGCAGAGAGGCTGACTGTGGCACCCAGACTGGGAACACATTTCCCTGGTGTGTATGCTCTTTGGAGTTTCGTGTTGTCACCTCATTCACTGCTATAAAAATTTCATCAGCAGTGCAAAGCACGTTTCCTTCTAAAAATGAAAGATTATCAGTGAAAAACTATGCCCCCCAAATTGCCACTAAATCCAATTTTTCTATTTATTTATTTATTGGTGGAACTGGGAATTGAACTCATGCCCTTGCACTTGCCAGGGAAGCATTTATTCCACTGAGTCAACTCCCTGGCACCAATTTTTCAAAACAGCAACTTTAGGTTATTCTAAGCCCCACATGAAGGTCAGGGTGGTTCCATTATAACTCCACTTCTTCAGTTAAAATCATCCAGGTCTCACCTACGATCAACTCCAAAGGTACATCTAGTCCTTGCTGTGTAGAAAATGACTAAGATTTTCTCACCACTTTCCTTACTGCTGTACATGTGTGTCATGTGAGGTCCATCCTGAGCTCATGATTTCAGAAAGACACACAAAAAAGAAGCAAGATTCAGCTGTAACCAAAACATATATTTTTAAGATAACTAATGTTCACCATATGCCCATGCATGCTTCCTTGAGAAGCAAGATAAACTTCCAGATTTTCTCTGCCACTGACTAGGAAAAGAACATGTATGCAAGCAATTTAAAATCTTGAGTAGCTCCATTCCCGTTGGACTCTCAGCTATAACCTCACATACATAATCAAAGTATGGACCTAGAGAATTCATCTGTATTTTAAGAGACATTTAAGGGAATTCATGACTGCTGTTTAGTGTTTTAAGCACATCCTGATGGCATCTACTGAGAATTCCCCAGAGGCTGATGGATTCAAATTTTTATCAATTTCATACGTAAGATCTCAAAAACGACCTGGTTCTGAAAAGTGGAAGGGACACAGTTAAGAAAATTCCTTACAGTTTCTCAAGCCCTTTTGATGAACTAAAGTGTTGTTGTTGTTGTTGTTTCTTTGTCCACCAACCAGAATACTAAAAATTCTCCCATTACTTTAAAGCCCTTCTCAGGTTTATGACAAAGTGCTTTGAAATATGCCTGTCCTTATATAGACTGAGCGTGCTCCTAATTAAAACATAATAATCATACTTGATTAGCTGTATGTCTTTAAGTTATAGCACCACTAATTTTTAATGTTTCCATTATGAAAACCATGGAAATTCAGCTTCTCTACTGATAAGGAGTTTCCATATCAAAAAATGATAAAGAAAATACTGCTGTTCATTGACATCTG
The DNA here is from genome assembly GCA_004027165.1 of Ctenomys sociabilis. Lineage (NCBI taxonomy): Eukaryota > Metazoa > Chordata > Mammalia > Rodentia > Ctenomyidae > Ctenomys > Ctenomys sociabilis. The sequence continues at coordinate 110,592 of PVKA01000199.1, forward strand.
AGCTTGCTGTAGCCTCTTTTCTAAAGCAAAAGTACATTAATAAACAGTTCTACAGGCACAGTATGGAAAATGAATTTCAAAGAACAGCAGTCTAAATCCTGTATTTTGCTTTCAGGTTCAGTGGATTTTTATCTTGAGTAATAGCTTAAAAGATTAACCAGCTATTCATTTCATAAGCTTGAGCACACACCTCACAGTAGAAAACAAATTGGTGTTTGGAGTTCCCCAATAAAGTGCTATTCAAAGCGGCTCCATACTCATTACAACATAGAGTTAGTTTTATGAACGGCATCAGTGAAAAATCTTTCTCATGTAAAGAAAGCAGTAGGAATAAACTTTAAGTCAAAGGCAAGTTCTTCTGGTCTCTCATCCACAATGTTTATCCCAGTGGGATATGATACAGTCTGTGCAATTTCTGTGTTCCACAATAATTATAAAGAGCAATACCATGTGGTATGAATAGAACATGTAACAAAGAACAGCAGTAGATGGTAAAATAAACCACTGGTTATGTCAAAACTAATAACTTATTGACTCATGCAGAATCCATGAGTTAAGAGGTCAGATGAGCCCCGTGTTTAAGCTTTACTAATAATACACATGGCTTTTCTGGCTCATCATTTTGAACAGTTCCTTCATAACCATATTATAAAGGATTATGTGAAATTGACTGGGTTTCATTAATGGCTTATGTGAGAACATGTGCTCATATCTTTGAAAAAAAGGTCCAGAATAGTCTCTGTAAGCATTTGCCTTTCTGACGCTTCCGGAGAGAGGTGGAGTGTTCTGAGAACTCTTGTCATAAATACAGCATTCGCTATCGGAGAGAACAACATTCATATTTTTTAGAAATGGAAGTAGTTGTACAATGTGACACCCAAAGTGTCTTTAAAATGGTATGGATCATGGTGTACTTAGAAAAAGCAGGGCACTTCTCATTGATCTTCCCATTTCACTTCGATTTAAAATGCAGATCTCTTCTTCTTATTGAAATCTTTGCATTTTTATTTATAAATATATAGGGGGAAATCCATTTCAGGCATACTCAGCCTTATAAATTATGTTTGCTAGTTGAAACAGTACGCGCCTATGTCACGGGCTGAACATCCTCCTTTATTAGAATGCTATTTATTGCCGCCAGCTGCACTGCTTAGCTAAGAAAGTTCTTGACACTAGAGATTGCTTTTCAGCACCACTGCTTCCGGCTGCTAACAGGGGCTTCTCTTTCCAAATGAAGCCGCCCCTCTTGAGCGCTGCCTTCTGCGACACAGATATCTCCTGTCATCGTGACGCTGGAGAGTGGGTGGGGGAGGGGAATGCATCCACCCATGCTCTGTGATCTCCTGCACTGTAAATCTCCATGGCTTTGAGATTTCTCCTCTAATAGCATGGGCCTGAAAACCGTCAAATACAGTTGGGCAATCTACCCAACAGGAATGGATTTTTCAAAATTAAGATGTGAATTTAACTTGTAATCAAATGGCGTCCCCGAGTCATCAGCATGGATTTCAGAAGAGAAACATGGCGTGTATCAGCCGCAGACATTGTCTCTAGTTTATTGCATTTTGCAGCAGGGAAAACTAGACAAAGGTAATTACTCTTCTTCTGTTAAAGACTATTATTACACTTGCACGAACAGTTACTTCGGCTGTTATTTTCTCCTCTGCCTGTGTCAGTGGCACCCAGACCATCCAAGCAGGAAAGGTATAGAAATAGGGATCTCAGCTCATTTCCGATTACACAGTAAGTCCACTTTGAAAGGTAATCTTCCAAGCCAGTGTGTGCACCAGCACGCCAGCATGCTCCATTATTCGCTGATAGTATCCTTATCCATGTCTGCTACAGGCAGGTTTGAACACTGGCTCCTTTTTTTTTTTTAAGCTTCCACACATAATTGGGCTCCCAGAGCCCACAGAGCTAACAGCAGTAGGCAGTGACAGGAGGAGACCTCTTCTGTTAACATGGAAACAGAATTTCCTTGGTCTCCTCCAGAAAGGAAATTCCCTCTAGGTCAAGGTTGAGCTTTCAGCAGCGTGAGGAGGGCGAGATTACGCAGAAGATACCTTAACCTGTGATCCCGGAGAGCGCTCTTGAAGTGGTGTCAGGCCCTGCAGCCTTCATAAGCAGCAAATTTCTCCCCTTGACTAAACAAGAGGACAAGCAGAAAATTGATTTCTAGACACTACCTTGCAGGAGCAGACTGAAAATTAGAACCTCGAGGCTCTTGGCCCCAGCCAAAAGCTCAGGCAGAGACGGGCCTGGAGTGTTCTTTTCAGGCTTGAAAGGCAGCTGCTAACCCCTTTCTAGATGAAGTCATCGCTCCCCTCCATGCTCTGTGCTCCTAAGCCCCCAGGGGATTGAGCTAAACCTGTACAGCCGCCCAACCCTTCTTTACAGTGACTTCCACCCGGGCTCACCCCTGCCGCAGCAGGTGCGTCCTCTTGTCTGCATCAGGGCAGGGTGGAAACGAGTGCACAGAACATCACCTCTGAGTCCCCTGGTCCTGCCCACAGGCTCGGGGAGCTGGCAGGGCCATCTGACTCCCAGCCTGGGTTTTGGGGCCAGTCTCCAAAATCAAATTTAGAAGCAGCATTAAGGGGGATAAGATATGCAGAGCTTCATGTTGCAAAGTGAAAATGCTACATTAAAAAGGAGGCTGGGTGTCAGGGAACATCTGGGCACGTCTGTACTGACAACAGGAGCCAGTCCGAGCAGCCGAGGTGCCAGGCTTCCTCCTGATGGGCCGTCTAGAAAAGAAAGGGAGAAGAATATTTCAGTGAAAAGTTTCAAATCTTTTAAAAAGGACATAGTTCCTTTTGTTAGGTGATTTGGTAAAATTTTGAATATGTGGACTCCTTCATAAGATTCAAAGTGGGTAAAGTATTTTAAGCAAAAAATGATAAAAAAATATTTGTAAAGAAAGGATAAGGCAGCCATGGTGGTATGTACCTGTCATTCCAGTATCCTGGAAAGTGAAAGTGAGAAGACTGCAACTTGGTGAGACCCTATCTTGAAATACATGCATATACATATATGTATAACACACACACACACACACGCATATATATATATATATATATATATATATATATATATATATATATATATAAGCAGAGGATATAGCTCAGTGAGAAGGTTCTGAACTCGTCCCTACAAAAATAGGAAGATTACTGAGGAAAGTAAAAGAGCGCTGACACCAGAATGGATTCACATACTGCAGTTGAGTATGCAGCTTGAGGGAATCTGGAGAAACGCATTTACCTCCTGTTTTTATATAATGTTTTATCTGAAATGGCAAGTAGTAGAAGAATATGACTCATTAAAATAATATTCCTTAGTACTATTAGCAGCATGCATTTTGGGCAGAAAATATAGGAGCCAAAAATGTTCAAATAGAAAAGGAAAGCTTGAACCTGTTCCCTTTCATCTTGTAAGAGTGATTTGAATCTATTTCATAATATCCATTCAATATGATTTACCAAAGGTCAAGTACTATACTAGGTCCCGAAGTTCTCTGGATTCTGAATTTCTACATTTTCCTCAACATATCTCTGACATATATAATTTATTTTGAGCTGCTCATTGAACCATCTATACAAAAGTCTACTTTCAAAAAAAAAAAAGAAAAATCTACTTTCATTTTGCTATATGTTGTAAGATGACTTTTACTAAGATCAACATCAATTTGTATAACATTTTCCAACCTTCTTTAAGCTATTATAGTGCCTATTATCCGTACAAAATTTTCAAGTGAGATTGATTGGCTATCATAATATTAAATAAATTATAATTATCTAACAATTGTTAGTTCCCTATTTTTATCAAAGAGGAAATAGTCATGAAATGGCAAAACCTAATTTTCCATTCAGGAAAATAAATTCTTGTGATCAATCAGTTAATTGATACTCCAATACCCTGCCAGAATTTCTTCATTCACTAAGTCAGGCCAGCAGAACACACATCAGTAGATGGCACTAGCAATTATCCCTCATCTCAAAGGAATCTGTGGAATGAAGTGACTCACTTTGTCTTAGTTGCAAGAAAGTAAAATAAGCAGTTTCAGAGTTAAGCTAAACAAAATTACACAGAACAATCAAAGTCAGTGCGATGCACACAGACGCTACAGGCAGTCTGAGCTGGAATTCTGGCATTGCTGCTTATTTGATGTGTGACCCGGGGCAAGTTGCTTAACTTCAGCGCCTCATCTGTAAAGTGAATATAATAGCTTGCCACATAGAAATGTTCTGAGAAGCAAATGTGTTTTTATACACACTAAGCATTCAGTATGTTAGCTATGTTTATCATAATACAAAAACATTGTTTTAAGTGAACATACATAAAAGAGTTTGCGTCTATCTTTAGGTTAGTAGTAGCATAAAACATACTTTAATCCATGATATTACTTAGTACGCTAACTTGGCTTTCCTGTTAGAGTAATCTTTTTTCCCCTTGTGTTATCCTCTTGCTTCATTTCCCCACTTAATATGACCAAATATCTGCATGTGTCGGCTCCCAAAATCCCTCCTCCTCACAGAATATTGCCTGACTGTGTAAGTAAGATGATAAATCTCTTACCCCTTCAGTTTCAACAAGCTACTTACACAACACAAACACTGTGTGCACCAAAGCTTGTAAGTCAATGTTTACATTACATCCTAGCAAATGTGTGCTGGTAATGTGCACAGTTTAAAATGTAGGCATCTTGCCAGGGCAGGAGCTACGTCTACTTAATTTGTTTTCTTGGTTCATACTTGACCATAGTTGGGGCTAGGAGTGAAATTTTTATAATATTTTGTGCTGTCCAATACCCTAAACCCAAAGGTTGGGAGAGGGAGTGGGCTGGATGGGAGCAAGGGGTGTTTCATCCTTGACAGCTTAAGGAAGAAAGCTCTGACCAACCATGAAGCTGATCCTGGGAGACAGCTACATGTGGGACATCTCCAGTCAGTCCCCAGGCCCAGACACCTTGGGAAGAGTTTCTGTCTATGTCAAAAGAATGTCAGGAGCCAGGCACTCTGACACGTGTATAATCCCAGCTCCCTAGGAGGCTGGGGCAAGAAGATAAAAAGTTCAAGTTTGCCTGGGAAATTTAGGAAGACACTATCTCAAAATAAAATGTACAGAGAAGGGGGGCAGGGCTGAAAATGTAGCTCAGTAGACATTTACCTATGTGAGTATGTGTGAGTTCCTGTGTTCAACCCCCAGGGCTACTAATGACCAAAACAACAGGAGTAATAAAGAGGAAGAGACTTGTGAGGCGGGGGTTGTTATGCTTTAAAATGTCCCACTAAAGTCATATTTGTTTGAAAAGTGATTAGGTCATGAAGGAACAATAGGAATTAATGGATTAGGCACTGATGAGTTCATAGTTAACTTGCTGTTAAAGGCAGATCCTGGTTGGAAGAGGATCACAGGGAGGGTGAAATCCTATGTTCTTGCCTCCGGCTCCTTCTCTTCCTGGTTCCTGACCACTGTGGGTTGAGCATTTTTCCTTCACTGTATCTTTCTGCCATGCTGCTCCTTCCTTGGGGCCTGCAACCCTGGGCTGAATCATCGGAAAACCACAGAATAAAACAGACCTTTTCTTCTTTACATTACAGCTGTTCTGTGCTTCATCCCAGTGATAGCAAAGTAACTAATACAGAAAATCGGAACTGGCAATGTGGCCGCTGCTGTGACTGTATCTGACTATGTGCTTCGGAATCAGTTAGAACTGATTTTGAGGGGTGATTTGGAAGGCCTTAGCAAAGCAGGTGAAAGAAGCCCTGGAGTGCTGTAAGCAGAGCCTAGCGGGTGGTGCTGGGCAGAGCGAGAACGCCAGAACGATGACGGGAATGCAGGCTAAAGGCCAGGTTCAGGCTTCACTTGGGAGCAAGGGCTCTATGGCAAATGGGCTGAAAGTCATGTGTGCTACTCTCTGAAAAAGTGATTGGCTACTTCTGGCCTATGTCCTCAGGTGTTTCAAGAGACTAAAATTAAGATGAGTGGACTGATTAACCTTGTACAGGACATTTCCAGGAAGCCCCACATGCAGGCTGTGGCACGGGACTGCTGGCCATCCTTTCCGTCGGATTTGTACTCTGCTATGTCACACTCACAGAGTCATTTTGAACCTTCAAATCCCAAGAAATCACCTGTAATGATGTTTTCTGTACAGTTCAAAGGACTATTTAAGACCTGAAAATGAAGAAGGTTCCACTTTAAGGAAAATATATAGAGGTATCCCCAACAAAGACGATGGTTTTAAAATTGGGCTACGCATTTGGATCACCAAGTGTAGTAGTCAAGAGCTTTAAGGGAAAATATATAATACAAGACACATAATTTATAGGATTATAAATTTCACTGAAAGAGTCATACAAGAATGCAGAAAACCTGTCCATATGTTACAGACCCAAAGAATCCGGCTGAGGGCCTGGGTCCCACTGCAATGTCCCATACAAGTCCACCTGAAGACCTAAAGCCCACAACAATGTCTCCTGCAAGTCTGTTTCACAGATCTGAACTGGGAAGGCCCAAAGGTGGCCCGTGGTGGAATCTAGAACGTCTGCTCCAGCAGGAGAAAGAATCTCTGTCATCAGGCTGAGGGATCTGCCCTGGAAACAATGCTTGAAGTAAGGGTCAGAGCTCCCCCAAGGAGAACGCATCCACCCTCAGTGACAGAGAGGGCCTGATGAGAACAGCTGAGTTTATATCAGGAAAGGCAGCGTGACACGCTTCTCCAGGAGGACCAACAGCACGCCATCTTCCCCTGCAGTTGTTTTATGCTGTTGGCAGCAATCCTCAGGTGAGCCTTCCATGCGCAGCACCACACCGGTTCCGTTCAGCTGGGTGCTGCAAGTTGACCACTCGTTAATCCACTACAAGCGTTACCATGTACAGAAGTCAAGGGCCATTCTTCGAAGGGATTAGATGATGCTTTTCTTAAAAGAACCAAACCTCAAAACAAACAAACAAAAAAACCAAACCTCTTCTCTAAAAGAACCTTCTCCATTGAAAAATTTCTAACTTCCTTCCCTGATTCTTCACTTTAAATAGGAGGTAGCTAATTATTTCTTGTGACAATTTGTCTTTTTCCTATGATTAAGTAAAACTAAAGCAGCCTCCGCAAGTTTACTTGTTTGAAATGTTTAGAAATGTAGGGAATGTTTTAAGTATATGCTTACAAATGTATTTTTCTATATGTCCCAATCAAGTGAAATTGCAAACTGTGAACAGAAGGGCTGGCCAAATGGCTCAGTGGATTAAAGAGCCTGCAAGCAGGCCCAGGGGCCAGGGATTCAATCCCAGGCCTGCTGTGCTGCCCCGCCCCCCAGGGCACGCTGAGACAACAATTGAGACTGGGCGTGGTGGTGCACCTGTAATCCCAGCTCTTGGGAGGCTGTAAACAGGCGAATCACTGAGTCCGATCTAGTAGCGAGACCCTGAACACCCTGTACATCCTTCCCTAAAATACAAAAAATCAATAAATAAAATAAAAAATAAAACTGTGAACAGATCAACAAGGATCTGAGGAAACTGACTCCCATCTATTTTCTAGGCAATACGACTTCACAAAGAAATCATACCAGGGAGGGGAAGCTAAAGGACAAGGACAGGAGTAGAGAGAGCAAAAGACTGAAGGGCAGTGTGTGCAGCTGCGAGGGAGGTGAAAGAGAAGATGGAAATGGGTCGCTTCATTGCGTGGGAGGTTCTCACTTCCCAGGGTTGATTGTTATCTCCAAAAGATACCTTTTAGGAAGATCACTTAAAATTGAAACCACAAAGTTGTCATAATTTGCTTCAATTGTCTTAAAACCTAAAGTAGATATGAAAGCAAATGCAGTTGACTTTTTAAGTAACAAAACACATTCAACGCAGCCTTCTTTGAGGAATGAGTTAAATATTTGTGTTTTTTTTTTTTTTTTACTGTTTTAATTTTCCCAACAAAATCATAGGAACATGCTTTTACTCAGCATTTCACATTTCACTTCTGGAGTACAGTGATGTTCGTTAGGAAATATTTGTAGTTTTTGTTCACATCGTTTTCCTCAGGGTCACACTAAACTTTGATTCAAATTCTGTACACATCCTCTTCCTCCTTGGTTTCTCTTCTCTCACGGTTAAACTCCTGCCAGATCCTTGTCTGTTGAATATCAGCTGGTGAAGTAATTTGTACACTTCATCAAATTCTCCATCTTTTGAAAACATAATTTTTCCTTGCAAGTGACTCGTATTATATGTCATATTATAGCATAGTCTTGAGTTTTTGTATTATTTGATAGTCACTGAAGGTATGACCAAAACATCGACGTGAGAGGCCAATGGAAGCTTTCCAATAAGCCAGGAAAAAATAAGTGGAGGAGGACTGATTGTACAAGTGGTTTCTTTAGATATGAATATTTCTGAGTGATGACCCCTTTTTTTCTAAATGGCCTCATAAGAATAAAACTTAGATACAAATGATTGGGTTTTTTGCTTTTTTATTACAATTTTATGTTGAAGAGTAAAAACAAAAGCAAAAAAAAAAAAAAAAAAGAAACAAACAAACACAGAAATAGGGTAACATACAACAATACATATGTTACAGATTTTCCGAACAAGAATAGCTAATTAACAATGATTGATCTATTATCTATTTTTATCATCAAATCTGTTGCTCTGATTAATATATAGCTATGCAAGACGGGACATATGATTGAATATTACCACATGCTTTCAAGAAATCTTAAATGTTTGTTCTTGTCTCTCTTTTTCTTTTATTACCTTTTTCTAAAAACATTGTTTTAAAGAGAATATACTAATAATTGATATGACATTAGAAATGGCACACATTCAGAAGATCAAGATGACAGGTCCTTAAAGCATGGTTTTTTGCATTACACATTGCTGTCCTCATTGTAACTGCTTAGTTAGATTGCATAGTGAGGTCTTATGTATAATGCACTTTAAATGATTCCAGAGATTCTTTCCTTATTTGTTTTACTCTCACCCTTAGATTGTTTACTGGGGGTCGCTGTTTGATCCCCACACACTGCACCATTCCTGACTTCAGGGTGGATTGAGCCAGCCCCCCCCAAAAAAGTGATTCCCATTGTACTCTCTCAGGGATAAATGTTGAAATAATAGAATTAAGATAGTTAATGCAAAATTATCTAGTCATTTCCCTAGTAATTTCTAAAGGGATATCACTCCAGCAGCAGTTCAGTAAGCTCCGCAGTCCAGTAAGCAAAGAGATTAAACAAGTGAGTGTAGACTATAAAAATTATTAATAACTAAAGTTATACATAGCTAGGTATAAAAGTAGTTTTTGCCATAGAGCTGATTAAATAACTGGAAATCAACCACTGGGATAGCCCTTCTTACAAAGTAAAATTTATTTTACATGAATTAAAGGGGCCAGAGAGATAGCTTGGCCAAATAAGTATCTGCCTAGCAAATGTATAAGTACCTGTCTGGCAAGTGCAAGGTCCTGAGTTCAACCCCAATAAAAAACAAAAGAAAAGAAAAATTTGTCTATCACAAGTTAAAAGCAGTACAGAGAAGAATCCATAAAGATGCCATGGAAGTTGTATCACAAAACAACTAAGGGGAATCTCCAACTTACATTATAGCAACTGCCTATGCATAGTCTAAACTATGGCAGTAAGTTCATACATTGACTTCTGTCGTGCTTCATTGAAACAGCCTCCTGCGAAAGGGATGAAGGGAAAGACATGCCAAAACCCTCTCCTCAGCCGAACTCTCCCAATTTATAGCTATGTAGTCCACATAGTTAAATGTACAGCTATCAGTGAACAAGGTAAAAAGTGAAATGTTCTGAGCTTACTGTGTCAAAAATTGATGTGAGTTCTCAGAAGCTAAAGAAATTCCAAATCAATAAAAATTTGTAAGTGATATAGAAAAATCAATATGTAACACTAAATAGAAGATGTTAACCACAATTCTGAAAAGGAAACTCAACTCTGAAAGAACCTCTTAAAAATAAAATATGGGCCAGTGAGATAGCTCAGTGGACTGAGCACCTGCTTAAGCAAGTGCAGGGACTGGGGGTTCAGTCCCCAGCACCACAGACCACCCCCCCATGTGCTGAGCCAGCTACTAAGACCAGATATGGGGGTGCAGGCCTGTAATTCCAGCACTGGGGCAGCTGAAAACAGAAGGATCACTATGAGTCCCAGCTGCATAGTGAGACCCTGTACCAACTAGATAAAAATTAATCAATAAAAACAAAGCAAATAGACAACTGTGTCAGTAATATCAGTAACCTCACTGTTCAAAAGTATCAAGAATTTAATAGGCAGTGAAGCATTGATTATCAGTATATTGTAATGAAAGAAGTTAAAAGGAATGAAGACAAAATGAGAAACAAATTCTCTGGCAATTTTTACTTCACACTTCTGTTATCAAGAAGAAAAAGTTTTTCTTATACATGATTACAATATTTTTTTCTGTCATGGAATGCTGAATCAAGTTGCTAACCTTAGACCCAGAAACAAGTGGTAATATTGGCCAGTTTGTGTTATCAGCCAATACAAAGGCCAGTTAATGCTCCAGCACAGTCATCCAGGGAAGCTTATTATACCCAATTCAAAATAATAAGCCAAATGAACCATTAGACTGAGAGGGAGAAAGCACTATTTTTTGCTGCCAATTTAAGGCAACTGATCTTACTCTGCTAAGCAATTCATCAGAAAAAAGATGGAAAGAACTCTTGTATTATTAGCACGTTAACCAGATTTTCTAAAGTTAGCCATAAGGCAGGATTGACCAGAGTGAAAATCAAGAATTCTATTAGAGAAAATGATTTGTCACTAATCAGATTGACTCAAAATACTGAATAATTATTGCGTTGGATCTCTCCAGATGCCCTAAGAACTAAAATTGTGTCCAAACTCCATTTTGTAAGACATCAACTGAAGCTAAAGTTACATTGTTTTGCTTTAAATCAAGTGTTATGCAGACTGTCCATAAAGCTTGTTATTTAATATTCCAGATTGATCTTGGCAGGAACATTTCTTAAAATAAATACATAGAATACCACCAAGTACTCAACGAAATCGGGAGCAGTCTGCATGTACAAGGAGACTAGCCAAGGCTAGGAGAAGGGCTGATTTGCTCACTTTCTTGGTATTAGGTCAGAATACCCAGAAGCTCCATTTGACAGAGGAGAGGATTGCTGTGGCTTGTGGCTTCAAAGGACTGAGGTCATGGCTGGATGACTCGAAGGCAGAAACAAAATGGTGAAAGGACATAGCAGAGGAAAATGCTTAACCTATGGCAGCCAGAAAGCAAAGACAGAATGGAGGAGCCAGGGACAAGATCAGAGCCTTAGGGCTGGCCCCATAGCTCAGAGGATTGAAGCACCTGCTTAATCAGAGTGCAACGGCTGGGATTGGATCCCTAGCCTCCCATGCTGGCCCCAACTGGATTTGGTGGTGTATGCCTGTAATCCTAGCACTTAGGAAGCTGAAAACAGGAGGATCACTACTAGTCTGATGTATGTAGTGAGACCCTATAGACCCTGTACTAAATGCATTAAAAAAAAAAGATCAGAGCCTTGCTAGCCACTCCCCCATGACCCACTTTTTCCAGCAAGGCCCCTGCCTCCAACAACACCTTTAGCTATGAACTCATTGGTGATGAGAATAGCACTCCCTTGACCAATCACCTTCCAAAAGCTGACCTCTGAACACATCAGGCCTTTGGGAAATATTTTGAGGGGTAATATTTTTTATCTAAATCGAAACAAGGACCATCAAGAATGATCAAAAGAAAACATCAGGTGCTCACAAAGGGTCAGAAATAGTGGTGTCTCATCAGCATTCATCTGAGAAAATGCAAATGTAATGTGCATTTAACAGACTACTTGGAAAGGTCTTTCTTGAGTAGTGGGAAACAGTTAAGATTGAGGACTATTCTGTTTTCACTCAACAAATCTTAAAAGGAAGATTTAGCTAAAACAACTTTGAAGAGCCAGGGAGATAGCTCAGGGGCCTGAGTGTCTGCCTGGCAAACATAGGGTCCTGAGTTCAATCTTTGGCCCAAAAGAGAAAATAAAACAACTTTGAAAAAGAACTTAACTATTGTTACTGTAATTTTCTGGACAGAAAGGATAGGAACCATCAGAAGGAATTACCAAGCATAATGAGAACTCTTGTAGAGGAGGTAGATAAGTTTCTTATTTGATTGTGGTAATGGTTTCACAGGTATATACATATATCCAAATTTATTGCATTACACGTTTTATTTGTGTATGATTATTGCATTTCAAGTGTACCTTTTAAAGTTTTGAAAGGAGGGTAAATAGAAAACCTAAGTTAATAGAGAACAAATGTGTGTCATTTTGCCTTTCTAGCTTTACCCTCTCTCCTGTTACATACTTTTCTATCCTCTGTGTGCTCAGAAATAGATTTCTATCAAAATCCAGAAATTATTTTGTACTCCTGCTGTTAGTTGGATTCCCCCAATGGAAAGGAACAGCCGAAGAGCAGAAGGCAGGAGAATGAGCTCCAGCGTCACGCCTCGAGCTCCCTCGCTGCAGGATCGCACCACAGAGGCACCAGAGGTCTGAGACCCTGTCAGGTCTCCCTCTACAGGTAGTCTCCCCTCTCACAAGGCCCTAGGAACTGCCTGAATGGAAAAGCAATAGCAAAATCTAACTGTATGCTGGTTACTCCTGACTTGGGTAAAACACGAGATCACAGAACTCATCCAGAACAAATTATAAGCTTCCATAAAGTATTTGGGACAATAAAGAAGGGGACCAAGAAGGATAAAGAAGTCAAATCCACTAGATAGATATAACAGTTCAAAACATACACATGTTTAGCAAGCAACATTAAGCTATTTAAAGCTGTCACCGCATTGTATATCAAAAAGAAACGGCAAGATTTATAAAGATAGTAGAAAATTTTCAACACTGTTTTCTCAATACCCAATGGAAAGTAATAGGATTTAACTTCATGTTAGAGTACTTGCTTTGTATGTAAGAAGTGCTGGACTCAAGCTCTAGTACAGTACACACACACACACACACACACACACACACACGCACTAGTTAAGATGTAGGATATTTGAACAACCCAATAATTAGAACATATACTTTGCAAACACACATTTATGAAAGAGTGTCATAAGGTGACCTTTTTGAACTATCGAATTACAGGCATCAAGGATCAAAAAAAAAGACATTCTCTGAGTTTTAGTTGAAATTCAGCAAAAATAAAATCTTATACATGAAGAAACACTTCCCCCCAAAGCATACTTCAATGAGCAGTAAACACCAAAAGGCATTCAACGTGATTACTAATCAAGGAAATGCAAATGAAAACTGCAGTAATAAATAATAGTTACCTGCAAAACTAACATTAAAAACGTGAGGTGCTGCAAAGCAGGCAAGGAAGCAGAGGAACCGATACTCTCGCGCATTTCTGGTGAGGACAGAAGCCGTCGTGATGATTTGGGGAAGCTTTGGCAGGAGCCGCGGAAGCCCCCGCACAGCTGCCTGGCCGCTCAGCAGCTGGGGTGCGAGCCTCGGGGAACCGCGCCCGGACCTTCGCCGCGAACACACACAGGACCTTTGTAGCAGCTTCATTCCTAAGAGCTCCTGGCAGGGAACATCTCAAATGTTCGTCAGCAGAAGCCTAGACAGATTCTATTATATTCATAAAATTGATCACCAGGAGCAATAAAAAAAAAAAAAAAGAATGAATTGTGGTCCACAGTACAGCATCAGCGCGCCCTCATAGATGTTACGTTGAATGAAAGCAGCCAAACGCAAAAGATACGGCAACCTGTAATCGTATTTATAAGAATTTTAAGAACAGATGAAGCCAACTAATCTACAGTGATAGAAACACAGTGGTCACCTCTGATGTGAGGCATTCACTGAGAAAGGGTGCACAGAAAAGGGTTTTAAATGTTATTGTAAAAATCATTTATCATCTATTCTCTTTTTGTTTGTTTGTTTGTTTTTGAGACAGACTCTCATGCTGTAATTCAGTTTGGCCTTGAACTGTGTATATGTAGGGCAGGCTGGTCTCGAACTTGCAGCAGTCCTCCGACCTCAGCCTCCTGAGTGCAAGAACTACAGGTGTGTGCCACCCCACCCGTCCTCACTTGCCTTATTGATAAATGTTTAAGACTATGATACAGTATGATTGTTAGCCGTAGGCAGAGTGCTGTGCACCTGATCCCGAGAATTGAATCATCTGATTAATTGAAACTCTGTGCCCGCTGATTAGCGCTGACTGGCAACCCCCATTTTCCTCCCTTCCCAGTCCCAACCAACCACCATTCAACGACTTGACTATAAATCTTGCTATTTTAGTCACCTCCTATAAATGGAATCAGGCAGCATTTATTCTCATGTGACTGGTTTAGTTCCCTTAGCATAATGTGGGGATGTAAAATAATACAGCGTCTATAGAAAACGATACGAAATTTCCTCAGAAAGTGTAAAGTTAGAACTACCGTACGATCTAGCCATCTTATTTCTAGGTTTACAGCCAAAAGAAGTAAAATCAGAATCTGCACCCATGTGATCGTTCCACCATTATTTACAACAATCAAGACCTAGGAACAACCTGAATGCCCATGAATGGCTGAATGGATAGAGAAGATAGAATTTAAACACACTGGAATGTTATTCAGGCACACATAGAAATAAGTTGCCACTCAGGACAATGTAGGCGAACGTTAAGGGTAGCACGTGAAGTCGCCTTCTGAAGAGTAGAAGTACTGTGAGACTTGCCCTGAAAGGCCAACTGTGGCTATTTATCTATCAAGTGTTCTAACATACAATATAGAGTATAATATGTATACATAGCTAAAATTTATCAAATTTTACACTTAAGTTTGATGTTTTTTTCCTGTATATGTGATATATCTTAACTTAAAAGTACATAAGATAGGCATCACATGAAATAACATAGGTGGAAAATCTTAAGTGAAATTGTAGCATGCTAAATAAAGGGGAGGGAGGAGCCAGGGAGATGGCTCAGTAGAATAAGTGCTTGCCTGGCAAGCACAAGGGCCTGAGTTTAATCCCTGGTTCCGCCAAAAAATAAACAAATAAATAAATGAGAGGGAAAAAACACTGTAGATAACTTGAATTTATCCCCCAAACTCAAAGATGATTAAGCATTTGAAAATCAGTTAAAATTGTTCGCCGTACTATCAAAATACACCACCAGGACTCTGTCAGAAGTCCTTTTATTCACACTTGTAGCACGAGAATTCAGATGTTAAGCAAAGAGAAAGTACCAGAAAGCTGTCAACTGGACACCTTGCAGAGCACAAAAGGCTGAAGGGTGAATGAATTCTGACCAATCAGAGTAGAATGTGTGTGTGTGTGTGTGTGTGTGTGTGTGTGTGTGTGTGTCAGTATGAAGGCTCTGGTTCAAGTCTCAGTAACACACACACACACACACACACACACACACACACACACCCCATTTAAAATTTGGAGAAAGGTTTTGCTAAGCTACTAAATTGCTCAGCCTGGGCTTGAATTTGTAATTGTCCTTCACCTTCCCACAGTGGTTGTGTTGCAGGCTTGCACCACCATGACCAACAGAGAGACTATTTTAAACACTTTGGTAATTTATTAGAGACACCAAAGCATTAATCCTTGCCAGTTAGGTTAAATAAGCCCTAGAGTAATAGACATAGTGTACCTACAATAAAAAATAAAAAATAAAAATCCAGACCCAAGAGAATCAAGCTGTATTGACCAAAATAAACTCATTGTTCTTTAAAGAAAAACATTGAACCCCAATGCTCAACAGTATAACACAGTAGTGATATTCATCCACTAGATGTATGAAGGAGAAAAACAGTTCACAACCCCCCCAAAAATGAAAGCAATAAAAACTCAGAAATTGGAAAAAATGCTAGAAATTCCAAATAAAGACTTGAAAACTATCATATATACAGTTCCAGGATTTTTTAAAAAATACATATGCAAGAATTTTTTAAAAGCAAACATTTCTGAAAATAAAAAACGCAATATTTGAAATGAAAACTCCACTAGATGAACTTAAAAGTGAATTACACATTCCAGATGAAAAATCTGCAAATTTGAAAAGTTATCTAAAATAACTAGTGAAGAATAAAAGTTATCTAAATTGAAGCACCTGGAAAATAAGTTGAAATTTTTTTCAGTGGAGCCTCAATTACGCATAGGACAAAATCAAATTGTGTAATGTAAACATAATTGGAGATCTTTAAAAGAAGAAAAGAGAAAAAAATGGCTAAAAATTTTCAAATTTGATGAAAATTACAAACTCGGATCCAAAGTACTCAGTAAATCCAAAGCAGAAAAATATAATATAAAGAAACAATTGCACCAAACTACATTACGATATTGAACTGAGGTCTAATTCCCATAAGGGGTTGCTAATATATTCCAGCTCTGTTTTAAAATTAGGACAAAATGTCTGAATATAAATGTTCATGGCAGCTTTACTCAGAATAGCTGCCAACTAGAAACAGTTACATTTGCCACAGCTGAATGGATTGTGGTGTATTTGTATAATGAATACTACTGAGCAATAAAAAAACAATGATCCATTCATACATGCAGTGACACAACCAGGCTCAGTTTTCAGCCAGCGACTAGCCAGTTTCGCCAGCACCATTTCTGAACTAAGCTGTCTTCCTTCCAGCGAAGTGTTTGGCCTCTCTATCAAACTCAAGGTGGCAGCTAAGTGCCGAGCGTGTCCCCACCCTCTGTGCTGTTCCGCTGATCCACCGATCGTTTTTTTTTCTTTTCTGCAGGCGCAGGAGCTGTGTGCCAGTACCCTGCTGTTTCTCTCACTGTAGCTTTGTAGTATAACTTGCAGTCTGTGCTTGTGCTGCTTCTCTGCCTTCGCTTTGTTGCCTGCTTTCCTCCTGGTTCCATGTGAACTTCAGCATTGCTTTCTCTAATTCTGTAATGAGTACTATTGATATTTTGATTGAAATTGTATTAAATATAGATAATCAAACATTTAATCAACTTAGAAACTACTGACTTGCTAACTAACCTATTTTTGTCTTATGAAAATTTTCATAAGGTTGTTATTAAGTACAGCATACACATATTACAAGAACCTCAAATAATGTTGAAAATACTATGTGCAGTAGGATTTTATTTATAACAAATGATATAATAAATATATAAGTTGTTATTGTACGTTTCCATTTGTATTTCTGCTTTTTGCTGCTTATACTAGGGAGATTATACGATATTTACATATGTGTGTCTGGTTTATTTCACTTATGAGTATATGTTCAAGTGGCATCCACTTCAGTATAAATGCTTCAAGCTTATCATTCTTAATAGCTGAGTAAAATACTCCATTATATAGAAATACCACATCTTTTTCAGCCATTCCTCATGTGATGGACAACTTGGTTGTTTCCAAGATTTTGCTATCACACATTGTGCTGCTATAAACATAGGTACACATATATCTCTATGATACAATGTATCCAGATCCTTTGGGAAAATTCCCAGTAGGGGTATAGCCGGCTTGAATGGGATTTCTAGTCCTACTCTTTTCAGGAGTCTCCACACTGACCTCCACAATGGCTGTACCAGTCTACATTCCCACCAGCAGTGGAGAAGGGTTCCCTTTTCCCCACAACCTCTCCAACATTTGTTGTTGGTTGATTTCCTTATGATAGCCATTCTTTCTGGAGATGGTATCTCAGTGTTGTTTTTATTTGCATTTCATGGATGACTAGCGATGTGGAGCATTTTTTCATATATTTATTCACTTCTTTAATTTCATCCTCTGAGAAGTGTGTATTCATCTCACATGCCCATTTCTGAATTGGGTCTTTAAATTTGAGGGCCTTGTTATATCTTAGTTCTTTATATATTCTAGACAGCAGACCTCTGTCTGATTGCTTATTAGTTACGATTTTTTCAAAATTTGTGGTTTTCTTCTCATTCTGTTGACAATTTTTTTTGACATGCCGAAGCTCCTTAAGAAGAGTTGATCCCAGTTGTTGATTCTTTCAAGTGCTTCCCGTGCAAGTGTATGTTTGTTCATGAACTCTTTACCTACCCCTATGTCTTCAAGAGTTCTTCCTACTTTCTCTTCTAGGAGATTGTTTCTGTTTTAATAAGGCAAAGTGAATGGCATATGCTGCAGGATACTAATCAGCTTTTCTTCTGGATGGTTAACAACCTAAGTTCACAGATCAAAATTGGAGAAATAGAAGAGCCACAAGGCCAGCCAACATTTTGGCCCTAGCCTTTCAAGGTCAGCGAAGACTCAGGACATAGGAGAACCTGTACTACCACATCATGAAACTCAGTTGAGCTCCAAATTTTCTGAACAAGGAGATTATGGAGCCATGGAGGAAAGAGATCGAAGTTCTATAGTGTGCCTGGGGAGAGTCACATGGAGAGAAAACTTTCTCTCAGGCTCTTACAGAGAGCAAACTGGTCAAGCATTGGCCCTGACTCATCCACATGGATGACACAGACAAAGGATCTACAGAACAAGGTACAGGACTACAAGATAAACCCTGAGGGGACTTCACTGACCTCATAAGAAACATAAAGTACATGTGTTGGTATATAGGTCTTGCTCTATTTAGGTCTTAACCATCCAGCAGAAAAGTATAAAAATGAAATATAAACCGCAGGGCCATAATAATAAGTTGAGCTGTAAATGGCTATGGTTGACAACTTCTTCGCATAACTCACTATTGTTGTGGAATGCTAGACTATGTTGGATTGTGTCCTCAAGTTCAGACACCTAAATTAGTTGAATGACAATGGAGTGCCCATCTTTGACAGGTGTAGAGAAAGGAAGGGGTATAGAAAGGAAGAATCATGATGTGTGTATATGGACAGTACAGTTGGGATAGATAACTCTGTGCTTCTACATAATCCTATGAGAGGCAAGATTTGCACTAATGGTGGTTGGACAGGATATTATGTCATCTTCTAGTACTATGGACAACCACTAGGAAAATAAGGTAGAAAGTATTAATTATTGAATCTTTGATGTAATTCAGGTATAAAAAATAAGATATGTAAACAGCTACACTCTCTTAATTTACTGATAAGAGACATATGGTATAATAATGTCTGTAAGTATAATATCATGTATGCACCTTCTGTGATACCAAAACATTATGAAAACAGTTTGCAATGTATTAATTTATCAAATCCATCTTGTCAAGGTATCTTAAAACTGTCCCACTGATATTTGTAGTTCAATAAAATAAAAATTAAAAAAAAGAAAAACAAACAAATAAATATATATATATATATATATATATATATATATATATATATATATGAATGGAAAAAATAGAGTTCACTTTTTAAGATGAAGACAGAGTAGTTTTTTCTTCTTTATATTTCTGATATTCTTGCCAGACTATTATTGGTTCCCCGGAGTCATTGTTAGAATTGATGAGTCTATCTGGAACTCAGAATAAAAATGTTGTGCAAGGTTAGTTTCATCTAAAGCGGTGGTAGCTTTTCTAGTTCCTCCCACAGCCCGGTGCAGTCTGATGAGCCTGTAAGCGAGCAGCCTAACGCCAGTGCCCACCAGTCCTCCCGACACCTCATCACGACCAACCTGAGAATTCAGTGCTTTCCCAGCATGCCTTAGTTTTTAGCTCTCACATTCATGCTCAGGGTTCAGGGAAGCAATGGCAAGAAGGAAAATAAGATAGATGGAACGGTGAGCTCCACCAGAGAAAGTAAGGCATGGCCACTTCTCCGAGCCTCGGTATGATGTAATGCATCCAGAAGAGGAACACCTATGTTGGAGCTCAAAAAGAAACAATGCAAAGAGAGGCACCAAATCATTATATGTGAGGGTCTAAGAGTAGACTGTCTAGGGCCGGCGGTATAGCTCAGCGGACTAAGCGCTTGCTTAGGTAAGAGCAGGGACCAGTGTTCGATCCTTGGTTCCCCAAGCCGTGCCGGCCCCGCCTTCGGATGCGCTGAGCCAGCGATGAAATCCGGGCGTGGTGGCGCGCGCCTGTAATCCCAGCACATGGGAGGCAAAAAGCAGGAAGATCACTATGAATGTAGGTTGTATGCATAGTGAGACCCTGCACCAAAAAAATAGAAAAAAGCGAAAAACTAGCTTTCTTAAGCCGGGCGTGGTGGCGCATGCCTGTAATCCCAGCACTCGGGAGGCTGAGGCAGGAGGATTGTTGTGAGTTCGAGACCAGCCTGAGCTACAAAGTGAGCTTAAGGACAGCCTGAACTGCATAGTGAGACCCTGTCTCAAAAAGACAAAAAAAAAAAAAAAAAAAAAGAGTAGACTGTCTTTATTTTTAATAAGGAATGCAAATACAGTATCATATAAATAAACTAATGAGATACATCTATTGAAGGTAATATTATGAATTAGTCTTTTTTTTTAAGCTCATGCTAAATTCATTACCTCCTCCTGGCTGACATAGGAGAAGCCCCTGAGAAGGAGAATGGGCAAAAACTGCATTGGAAAGAGGAATCAGACCTCTGAGAGAAGGGTCCCAAATGTTCAGACTATGACATTTCAAACGTATCAATGAAATACCAGTTTTAGGCTGGGAAGATAGATCATCAGTGGTCTTATGGTCCTGAGTTTGATCCTTGCTACTGCACACTGTCCAGGGCCCCAAATCAGGTGTGGTGGTTCACATCTGTGGACTGCTATGAATCTGAACTGCATAATGAGTCCTTGTATCAAAGAAACCAAACAAATATCAGTTTCAAAATATCAATAAACAGTCTTATACTGGTGTAGAAGAAGTCATTGTCTTGAGAAAGGAGTATCCAACTTATTCTCTCATCTTCCTTAGTAGACAAGAATCAAGACTTGGGCCCTTGCTCTAATTTTGCACAGTACATTCCTTCCACTATCAAGCTTAGGTGAAGGGGTAATGGTGCAATGAAGGGCTGTGATCTACTCCTGCTGGACACAGGCTGTGAAGAGAGAAATGAAATAGGAAGAAAGAAAAGGGAAGGAAAGTTCCACCGTTGTTCGCTTTCTCTGCTCTGTACCATTGCCAACTTGAAAGGAACCTTTCAGGAAAAATCGTCTTCAGGTATAGACAGATAAATCAAGCAAAACACCAAAAGCAGCCTGGCCCTGTGCCAACGCAGGATGGAGATCAGGATGGCATCATTGGCCAGTCAGCCAGCTTAGGGGGCCGCGTGGCAAGAATACAGCAAGGCTTTCAAGCATGCGTTCTGGAAAGGATGGCGCAATGCACAGCACAGGGTGATCACGCGGTCAGACACTGACTGGAAACACTGAGTGGCAGCCCCTGAGGGGGCAGGCAAGGGGCACAGGGAGGAAGGAGGCAGAAGGCCTCTCTGTGCCCCAGATCCTAGGGCACCTCAGACTGTGCGGTAGCCGTCATGGAAGCCAGCATGCTGAGAAGCAGCAAGAGATTAAAAATGCTCCCCCTCTTCCCCTCCTACAGAGAAGTTCAAGAGTGTCTCTTCCAAAAGCTGAGACACCATCATACAGAACAGATGGACAGGGTGGGAAACTGAAATTTCTCAGAGACTGAACATTTTTCTTCCTGGAGACTAAAGACTACCTCAGGGTACTGTACAAGTATTGGATCAGCCCAAGAAATAAACCAGAATAGACTTGAAATTAATACAAAGAGCAAAAATTAGGAAATTATATTTTCCTTGTCCATCTGAATTGTATTTTTGTCCTACTGCTAGGATAAATCTGGAAATGATTGTTTGAAGAGCATAGATGATACAAGTTTGCAATATTATTCAGCCTTGGCAGAATAAGTAAGAACACTGACATCAAAATTAGAATTCTAGAATTAGGATGCTCTGCTTAAAGTCTAGAAAATGTAGTTTAGGGCTGAATAACAGGAAACAGGAATTTACCACCACTCAGTACTGTGAGTTATTGGGAAGGCCGAATAATAGAAAGAAAATAAATTTAGAGAAAACATAACCAGAATTTATGAGTAAAAACTGACGATAACAAAACAAAACTAAGGACTTTGGCAGGTTTGACACTTGTCAAAGGAGCCTAATCTATGACCCATGCAGAGAACAGTGTAGGGCTGCGCTGGCCATTGGTAGGATCTTGAGTAGATCCAGAAGGAGTACTTAGAGCAGCAGTTCACGTGCATTGTGTATCCTTATATAACACAGCATAATACAGAGTATTAATAAAAACAACAGCTGAAGAAACGCTGGTTCTCTATTGACACATCATAGTAGGTTAGCATGGTTTGAAAGGTAGATTTAAAGGATTCTATGGAAGAGATATTTTAAGCAGTCTTGAAAGAAAAGCACATAGACACACAGAGAAGCAGGAGGATCTGGAACAAGGTATTTGTACTGTGCAAGTGAGTGATGTGTGGAAGATGACAAAAATGGCGAGAAGGGGCAAAGGACGCCGACTGCAAAATAACAAGAGCACCTAGTTTACACAATCCGTATATGTCAGTTTATTTAAACCTCCCCAATACCTTTTGAGGTAGCTACTAGTACTAAGAGCATACCCATTTGGGAGATAAGGAAGCTGAGGCATAGAGAGGATATAAAACATGGCCACAGCATTCAGATTCAGGTCTGCAGCACAGGCTCAGCAGCTCTTATTTTGTCTTGTTTTTGGCAGAACTGGGGATTGAACTCAGGACCTTCTGCTTGCTAGGGAAGTGTTTATTCCACTGAGCCATATCCTTGGCCCCTGGCTCAGCAGCTCTTACACACAGTCTTTCCTTAAGCTCTGCCTGAATCCACCATTCCAAAAATTAAAAGGAACTGATATTTGGGGGGCAAATAAGGACTCACAAGAAAGTTTTGACATCTTTGCTCCCAAATGTGAAAGCAATTCCTTTTTTTTTTTCCTTTGAGAGAAACAAACATTAAAAATCCACTTTGACCTTCTAAGTTAATGAAAAAGCAATTCCTTTTTAGGAGTTTCTACAACAGTTATAGTTTGCATATGTATGAAGACATATGTACAAGCATATTTATTGCAGTGTTTGTGTTCACAAAAGACAGGAGATCAATCTAAATGTTTAACAATAGAGAACCAATTAAATAAAGTGTCTTTCATTCATCCAATGCATTATATCCTTCAAAACGGCTGAGAAAGATCTATACATACTGATGCATAGAATGATCACCTCCAACATCTAGCTTTTTTCTTCTTTTGCTTGAAAAAGCAAGGAGCAGGAGAGTCAATGCAGATTCATTTCAGTTACTTAACGTAGCTGTTCTCCACTCTCCATGCATTTCCCACCTGCAACCAGCCTACAGGCGCTGTGTCTCTGGGCTCCCAGATCGTCTGGGTTCTGGCTGAGTTGCTGAGTGGGAATCCTTACGGTGGGCCAGAAGGAGAGGAGAACAAGGTCGGAGCATGTGTTCCGTCTTTGTCTCAGGCTAACTACATCACTGCCCCACTCCCCCAAGACCTGTTCTTTCCTAATTTAAATGACCGCTCATGTTCCTGCTTCCTTTGAGCTGTGTGTAGATCTAACAGCTACACTGCTACTAGCCTAGTTACTGAACTGGTTCCTTGTGGATCCCCTATGTAATCACTAATGTGGGGCCAGGGTGATGGCTCAATGGAGTAAGCACTTCCCTGGCAAGCGCAAGGGCCTGAGTTCAATCCCTGGTTCTGCCAATAAAAAAAAAAAAAATCACTAATGTATGTCATTTTCTGGTAATTTCTTTGTAAAGAAACTGTTCTCCAATTTCCTAAGTTTTAGTATCCTTTCAGTTTCCTTTTATGACCTAAGTGTGCTACCATTTTGACGAAAAAAGTATTGGAGATACATAAAAATATATACTCAAGTACGTATACGTAGAGCTACGCATGGAGACTGTGGAGGACAGTGCACTGGAGATGCTGTCAATGGCTGTGGGGGAGGGAATGTCCTCAAGGTTAGGAATGGAAGTGAGTCTTTTTCCTGCTATGTCCTTTTATGCTCTTTGGGTTTCTTACTATGCCATTGTATTAGCTGGCAAAAAAAAGTAAAATGAAATGTTAAGAACACAATCCCCCAGAAATCCAAAAGTTACCCCCACTATGGGAAAGATCAATGAGGAAAATGGCCTCTCAAGCCCCAAATCTAATGGAGGGGATATATGTGGACTGAAATTTACCGCACACACAGTTTATGAAGTTGGACTGTACATGAATAGAAATAGGTTCTCCTCAAATACTCTGCAGATATTTTGGTGGATCTAATAGCGTTCTTAGCATGCAGTATCTATTTTTGGCTGGTTTGCCTCTAAGTTAGTAGAGTTTTCACTTAGCTTACGTTACAGATTCAACTCACAGGCCAGTCGTGATTTCCATTTAAGCTAAGCATGCCAATTACTCAAGGTAATTGAGGGATTGGCAATTACTCAAGATTACCTTTGACTCTGTGAAGTGAGATTCGTGAGTGGTAATGAGTGTGGGCTACTCCAGGCCACAGCAAATAAGGCCCCACTGTCAGGACTTCAATTTTCCATCACATCTTGAATCAACGGTTTTGCAAACAGTGAATGCAAAAATTAACTTGTCTTTCTTTTCATTTTTGGCAACCATTTAGTAAAGGCATATGCTTCAAACTCAAATGACTTCACTTCAAGTTGAAATTAAGAAATGTTTTGAAGCATAGTCATTTGATAATAATTTGCTTCAAAATAAGCAGCATGCTTCTTTTTAATGTGCCCCACATTCTTAACATGTGACTCAACAATGCGGTAAAGGAAAAAACAAAGTGCCTCAAAATAGTCCCCAAATCTATTCCAGTTCGTGCTTTTTTAGTGGTTAAGATTTCAGTTATTTAGCTCCCCACTTTACAGTGATCTGCAAGCACCACCATTTTCCTTGTCTTTGCAACGATGTCAAATGCTCTGAGAGGAGCTGGGGCTCTGCCAGGACTTGCTCTCGCCTTTAGGACGCTTCAGCTTTGAAGACCTGCTTGTCTTGCTTCTGCCCAAGGGACAACCAGCTACCTTATTACCAGGAAGAATGGCCCTTTGGCAGCCAGCTGCAGTCTAGAATCCACCGAATTGTGACCTTAACAAGTGTCAGTGGCATTGAGGAGCTACTCAGGACCCGAATGCATTAGGACATTTGTAGCCTCTAAGTTGCTGAGTGCTTTTGTTGACTTGGAAAAAAAAAGTTTTGTAAGTTTCTTTGGATGTATTTATTACCTTTCTGATTGCACTATTTACTCTGCCAGTATTCTTAATGTATGAGGCATATTCCATCACGTGACAATACTGCCTGAAGTTCATTTGCAATCTACTCCATAAAATGTTTGTTGTTGTTGTTCATTTTTATGTATTTGATACATGGTCTCGCTATGCAGCTCAGAATTGTAGTGACCCTCCTGTTTTCAGCCTCCCTAGTGCTGGGATTGCAGGCGCGCACCATCACTCCCAGAATGGGTCACTGGCTCAGCGTGCCCGAGGAGCAGGGCTGCCATAGCGTGTGGGACGTAGGATCGAACCCTGGTCCCTGCACTTGCTAAAGATGGGCTCAATCCACTGAACTATCTCACCCGCCCTTACTTCATAAAATGTTGAACTAAAAACAAGCCTCCTTCCTCCTTAAGTAAATCACTATTACTTCCCGGGTCAATTTTCACTACTTCCTAAAAACCAGTTAGATGAGCTATTTACGGAGAAAAAAAAGCCATAGAACAACTCAAATGTTTAGATATTAAAAATGAAGACAGGGGCTGGGGAAATAGCTCAGTAGAATAAACACTTGGCTGGCAAGCACAAAGGCCTGAGTTCAATCCTCAGTTCCACAGAAGAAGATGAAGACGAAAACAAAGAAGAAATGTCTTCTTGGGTAATTAAGCAACCATTTTAGCTTAGAACCAACAAAACAGCTATATGCTGTGGCACATGCCTGAGATTCCAGCATTCTGGGAGGCTGAGGCAGGAGGACCACAAATCTAAACTCAGCCTGGACTACATAGCAATTTGGCGAGACCTTTTCTTTTTTTTCTTTTGGAAGAATCCGGGATTGAATTCAGGCCCTTGCGCTTGTCAAGCCCTTGCACTTATTCTACTGAGCCATCTCCCTGGTCCCTGAGACCTTTTCTTAAAGCAAATAAATAAATAAAAAGCCCTGGGGATGTAGATCAGCATAAGACATCTGGGCTCAGCTCTCAGTACTATCAAGCAAAACGGAAACAAAAACAATTAGACTTGGCAGCTGCAAGAACCATGTTAAATGTCAATGAAAACATGTAGGATGGATTAGCTAGTGCATCTTAAAAGATTTTGCTCCCAAGGGGCTGGGGAGATGGCTCAGCGGAATAAGCACTTCCCTGGCAAGCGCTGGTTCTGAGTTCAATCCCTGGTTCTGCAAAAAAAAAAAAAAAATTATATATATCCAAAAGGTTTTGCTCCCAAGAGCACCAACATTAATCTGATTTTAGTAATTAAACTGAGGGCATTATCTAAAGCAAGAACCTAGGGGTACCTTCTATAAGTTCCTTGTACAAATCTGAAACACACATCAGTCATAATATTGTTAATGTTAAGGTTGACGAGGTTCTATATTTTAGTCTCAGGAACTGAAAAGACCTTGTTAAGTTACTGATCTGGTTCCAAGAACAATGTTGAATCTAATGGGTCACTATCCTGTAACCTTCCTGATTATATCAGTTTTTTGACTGTAATGACCAGAGACTTACACTTTATTAAAGATGACTTCCTTGTCCCCTTTTCATATGGCAAAAATTTTTCTTGAGTAATAGGACAAGAAGTCTAAGATTATCATTTCGATGACCATATCTCTTGAAGTCTTCTTCAGTGGCTTTTATGACAATGAAAATGCTAAGAACTTATTCGTCCGGCCACTTTACATGCTGGCTTGGTCCTTCTCTGGCAGCATGCCTGCAGCGTCAGGGTTGGTTTCTAGATAAATCGCGAAGTCTTCAACTTGCCAATTACCATCACTCAAATACCCCCACAATCAGTGGGCATCACGAGCTCTGAGTTGCACCTCCTTTTTATTCTACTTCCAGAGGCAGAGCTCCTAAAGATGATGCTTCTGTTAATGATTCCACTCACCTATTTGTCCCTAGAGTTGAAACAACAGTAATGTTTTTTTTCTGAAAGAAAAGTAAATAATCCAAAGCTAAAGTCTTACATATAAAATGATCATATTACTACCTAATGTGAGCTAAACACTGATGCTCTACAGAGGAGTCTAAGTTCTAGAAGTAAGACAATTTACATATTCAATATTAGATCCTCTTGGGTCGGCCAGATAGCTCAGTGGATTAAAGCACCTGCTTGCAGATGCATGGACCAGATTTGATCCTGGGTGTGCTGTGCCAGCCCTGCTGCCAGGGCACGCTGAGAGGGAGATTGAGACTGGGCATGGTGTCACGTGTCTATAATTCCAGGGTTTGGGAGGCTAAATAAAGGAGGATCACTTTGAGTCCAATCTATGTAATAAGACCCTGTACTAAATATATATATATATATATATATATATATATATATATATATTCCTCTGTTTTGCTTGTACAGCTTGACAAACTTTGTAGAGAGTTGTGTCTTTAGTCATGCATTTTCTTTCATCTTGTTCTAAAAGATACCTAATAACTCTCCAAAATAGTTCCATTTTAGTTCTTTAAGTCTTTTCAAGAAAACAATATAAGGCCAGCCAAATAGCTCAGTGGATTAAAGCACCTGCAAGCAGGCACAGGGGCCAGGGTTTCCATCTCCAGGCCTGCCATACTGGCCCCGCCCACCCCCCAAGTGCTCTGAGACAGTAATTGAGGCTGCGCATGGTGGCACACGCCTGTAATCCCAGTGCTTGGGAGGCTGTAAACAGGCAGATCACTATTTGTCCAATCTAGTAGTGAGAACCTGAACACCCTGTAGTACCTTCCCTAAAATACAAAAAGAAAAAAGAAAGACAATGATATAAAATGAGTTATTATCAGGTAAATGCTATATTATCACAGAATCTTCAAAAGGGATAGATTAATGTAGAGTTTTTGATGGATTTAAAAAAAAATCACGAAGGTACTAGAACCTGACAATAAAGGACAGAACAGAATATGAAAAGTACATTTTAAGATTAGAAACTTTAGTCAATAGAAAACTGGACACTTAGGAGGATATTAAGGTGCAAAACAGTGAATTT
This sequence comes from Ctenomys sociabilis, assembly GCA_004027165.1. Lineage (NCBI taxonomy): Eukaryota > Metazoa > Chordata > Mammalia > Rodentia > Ctenomyidae > Ctenomys > Ctenomys sociabilis. Next base: position 138,686 of record PVKA01000199.1, read on the forward strand.
CAAAAGTATATAAATAATCACAGGAAATACTGTCCTGATCAGAAGAGAGACTGTGCTCTAAGTTACCAATTTAATATCTGCATTTAAAAATCTGATTTAATGTGACTGTTGTAGTTGAGAATAATTTGTCATTGAAAGGGAGTGAAAAGCTGATCTTTGGGATACCTAGACTGGGGCCAGGGAGATGGCTCAGTGGAATAAGTGCTTCCTTGGAAAGTGCAAAGGCCTGAGTTCAATCGCTAGTTCCACCAAAAGAAAAAAAAGAGAGAGATAACCTGGACTTTATAATTCATGGAAATATTATATAACAAATATATGCTGCTATATATTCATAACAAATATATGGCATCTTAAAGTTTTTGATGAGCAAAAACTTGTATTAATGATATACATTAATGAGGTTCAAAATGTCGTATTCACGCATTGTACATGATCTCACACAGCCTCCTTTTACCCACCCTCCCCTCCCCCTTCCCAACCTCCAGCAACATCATCCCACAGGTTGACATTATAAGTGAACAAGAAGAGCAGGTGACAGGACTTTAGTCACCTTTACCTCTGAGCATACTTCGCTGTGCTTGTACCACCTTTTCTTTGTCCCTTCATCTACCATGGACACCTGAGTTAATTCCCCATCTTAACTACTGTGAATAGCATCCCAGTGGCCAGTGCAGTGATTTCTTCAGCATGCTGATTTCTTTTGCTTTGAATAGAGACCCAACCATGGGGTTGCTGTATCATACGACAGACCTACTTTTAATACATTGAAAAAGCACCTTGTTGTTCTCTATATAAGTATTAAGCTAAGTTTCATTCCCATCTGTGGTGTATGAGAGCTCCTTTCACTTCACATAGTAACTGGCATTTTTAATTTCCATTTTTGTTTTATATTGTCACCCTCAGTGCAATGAGATGATATCTCATTTTAGCTTTGTTTGTATTTTCCTGATGGTTAATGAGCTTGTGAATTTTTCATGTATTTGTTGGATTTTTGTATTTCGTTTTTTGAGAAGTATCTATAATTTCTCCATTTTTACACTGGGGCACTCTATTTTTTGCTGTTGTAGTTAAGGTTTTTGAGTTCTTTGTTAATCGTTTTTCAGATGCATAGCTGGCAAATCTGTCCACCTGTGCTATAGCTTGTCTTTTCACTCTATTCATTGTTTTACTGCTATGCATAACCTTTTTAATTCAACGTAATATGATTTGACTATGCATGCTTTTGTTTCTTGTGACTTTAGGGATCATTTCTGAAAACACTGTCTATAACAAAAATCATTGTCTAAAGTTTTTCTTTTATGCTTTCTTCTAGTCATTCTATAGTTTCATGCCTTATATTTAGTTCCCTGATCCATTTTGAATCGGTTTTTGTATAGGGTATGCAATGGGCATCATTTAAGTATGTATGTATGCGTGTGTGTATGTACATAAATACCTTCTATAACACATTTTATAGGGTCTCAATGTAATGCAGATGGGCATTGAAATCACTATGATATAGACTAAGCTGGCCTCCCACTCACAGCAACCTTCCTGCCTCATCCTCCAGAGTTCTGGGATCACAGGTGTCACCAGCATGCCACCGCGCCCAGCTTCATCTTCAAGTCTTTTGAAGATAGAAGCATAGGAAAGAACAATGAAATGATATTTAATGAAAGTGATCTTACTTAGGTTACATTTTCTGACAAACTGTTTGTGTATATATGAGGAAATGCTTTCTGTAAATCAAAGGAAATAGTGTATTTCCCCGACCCTTAAAAGCACCCTGATGACATTGCAGAAAGGGGCGGCATTTCAGTTGACCTTCAGTTTGGTCCAGGAGTCAACAAAAACTTTCCCACTCATTCCTGATTTAGACAACAGGCTACATGAAGCCACTTGAGAAAGAAAGTGAGTAAAATATCCGTTCCCTGCTGCATTTTCCAGTGGGGTCCGTGTCCATGTAGCAAGGGCTTGGTGAGATGGACTACAAAGGATGATGAAAAGTCGTCCTGAGACTTATTGCATAAACAAACAGGAAATGCTGGAGGCCTTGAAGAACACTTGTGTGTGATGGCACTTGCTTTATTGACGCAAACAAGCCTTGGTCAACTGAGAGCCCTTCTGGGAGCTCGCAGGACCTGCTTGCCAGCTGTTCTCTAGTCGCGCCCTAGTGCGTGCGGCCCACGCTGGCTGCAGCGCTGTAGCCACAAGTGAATCATTGTGTTGATCGTGAACCACAGGACTTCTAAACACTAACCTGAAAGAGGAGATGAGCTACCTCATTATATTCTGATTTGGAAAGAGAACTGGGCTTAGACACAGCTATCAGGGGCTCTGTGGCAGCCATCCAGGATGGAGCCAAAGGAATGGAGCGAGGAGATGCCTTTCAGAGGACATTAATATCCACAGGCTCCCATCACAAGTCCTCTTATGGCTTTCTTTTCCCTCCTTCTTCTCCCCTCTTCCTCCACCTCCTCCCTTTTTCTTCTCTTTCTCCTCCTCCCCTCTTCTCCTCCTCCTCTGAGCTTTCTCCCCAAGAAAAAGGAAAAGATGTAAGGAAATAATTTTTGTCTATCTGAAAATAAACTAGCATTTTGTCTGTACTACTTCCTCTATGTGTTCCAGAGTGCATGGATGCCAGCTGCCCGTAGTTGGACTCGAGGTTGTGAGGAATATGCCACAGAGCTCATTCTGCGCAGGAGGAACTGGTGACAGGCTGTCTGAGTTGAGGTAAGGCATCGCTTCTAGTGGGCCCTGGCATTCCACACCATGGACTTTTCCCCGTATCACTGCGGGAATGTCAGGTGCAGCTTGAACGCTGCTGCTCGTTCCGTCCCCGTTTCTAACCCGGTGCCTGAGACCGGGTTCTCTTTCCCCTCTTCAAATACTTCAAATATTTTCTAACTGATGCTGCTGGTGGTGGTTAGCTGTTCTTAAACACAACAGGAACCTTTTCACATTCTTTTTTAAAACTTTTTATTTTAAAATAAATTCAAACTTACAGAAAAGTTGTAAGAAGTCTGTCAAACTCCTGGATGCTTCTTTTGCTGAATTCACCAATTTTTACTTTGGTTTGCATACTGACTTTAGTATTCACTCTCCCCTCCTCCTCCTCAAATTTTTCTTACACAATTTAGAGTCTCTTGAATGTATCATTTAAGGGCCGGCCAAATAGCTCAGCTGATTAAAGTGCCTACAAGCGGATGCAGGGACCAGGGGTTTGATCCCGGGAGCCTTGGGGGGGGGGGGGCAGTTGGGACAGCAATTGAGACTGGGCGTGGTGGTGCACGCCACGCCTGAGGCAGGTCACTAAGAGTGTGATCTTGCCCTTAAACCCCGAACACCGTGTAGACCCTTCCTTAAAATACAAAAAAAAAAAAAAAAAAAGTGAGAATATTTGATTTTTTTTTTTCAGAACAGGGGATTGAATTTAGGCCCTACCACTTGCCAGGGAAGCCTTATTCCACTGAGCTATCTCCCCAGCCCCTGAGAACATTTGATATTGAAATACCACTTTTATCTAATTTAGTATCAATACTTCAATTTCTTTTATTTCTTCAGCAATGTCCTTTATAGCAACTTTTTCCAGTACAGAATCCATTTGAGGGGCTGGGGAGATGGCTCAATAAAATAAGCGCTTCCCTGGCAAGCGCAAGGGCCTGAGTTCAATCCCTGGTTCCGCCAAAAAAAAAAAAAACCGAGTTAATGATCAGCGTTAAGGTTATTCTATCTCTTCCATTTTCTTCACCGTGGCACGGTCACGTGGGCTCTCCTGTACAGCATCCGGCCACAGGCTTTATGGAGTGGCCCAGCCCCCTCTGTGGGGTACATCGTGTGACTACATTCACTTAGGGAAGTTGGAGCCGAAATGCAAAGCACAGTCCTTCCCTTGTTGCATATAAAACTAGAGGCCTCTAGTTCCTTTATTGGTGACGTTAATTTTGATCACTTGCTTAAGCCGTTTTGTCACGGTATAGTCAATATTCTTTCCTTTTGTTATAAGTAATTTGTGATGACAGACTTTGATATCGCATAGATATTCTGTTTTTCATTAACTTTTCTTCTTGATTTAGCAGCTATTGATGGTTCATGCCCAAATCAATTTGTCCTGTGAAGGCAGCAAAACGATGATTTTGATAATCATCTCTTTTATAGCTAGTAGTTGACACAGTACTCTAAATAAAAGCTTTCTCTTATTTATCTATTTCCACAAGCTCACAGATTCTTATATTTTCAGGAAATAAGTAAATTACTTCCTTATTTATTTTGATTATCCCATTGTTTATCTTGGTTCCCAAGTTTGCTTACTGGAAGAGCCTTCAAGCTGGCTCTGTGCCTCCTGCCGAGCCCCTCCACATCACTTCCTTTCCTGAATACTCATCACCTTAAGACACTAAAGATGTTCCAGGTTCATCTGTACGTTTCCCGCCCTAGCCATAAAGCCTAAAAGACATTTTTTAATACCATATAAAATATCACTTCTCAACAAGGCTACAAGATGGGTGCTGTCATTATTCATATTATACAGAACAAAGAGCTACAGTGATGGTCCTCCCGGAGCTATTAAATCCAGCATGCCCCTAAGTCATAGAACCATGACATGGTAAAGCCACGCAGTGGGTACCTCTGGCCCTGCCCTTGCTTCCAACCCTCTCAATGAGGTTAACCTCAGGCTGCGTCTCAAAAGCAAGCCACGAATCTCTTCTACTACGCGGCATTGCTTTGGCATCGGGATTCATATACTAAGTACTTCTTGAGGAGAAATGAGTTACACTCATGAAGAGCCACATAATAGTACCTATCCTCAATTTCCCCTCTGCGTTTTCGAAGTGATGGAGCCCAAGGAGCATAAGAAAGGGATCCGTAGCATGAAATGAAGCGTGTATTTGTAGCTTAAGTGAGGGCCCTCCCGGAGCTATTAAAGGCAGTATCAAGGCACCCTCACCGCCATGGCCAGTCCACAGCTATTTATGCTATGTGGAGGAAGGTGCTTCTCTCCATGTGTCTGAAACGCTGATGTAACTGTCTTTCATTAACTCTCCCGGTTCTCAGCATAGGTTTTCTTCTGCCCTCCCCCCCAAAAAAAAATTCAACTCCTGTTTCATAATTTATGGCCTGCCCACACTTACCTTGTGTCTTCAACTCTTTCTTAATCTGCTGGAGAGATAATCTGTGTTCTCAGCTTCTTAACCGTTATTTCTCTGCATGTGCTCAGACCTGGAAAAATCAAAACACCTTACTCCCCCGGAGTGTGGGATACTTGCAGATAAAGTTTCACAATGGCACTGGCATGGTTGACGCTGCACATCCGCTCGGCAAGCTTCCCCGCTCTTCTGGCCTGATGCCGGCCAGTGTCTTCACCCTCTCCCCTCGACAGTGACTCTGGTCCTTTACCTCTGCATGCTTTCTGTGCCTCTTTTCTCTAAGTGCCTCCTACAGCTGGCAGAGGGTCTGGCAACCAGGCAGAATGTACATCATCTCCTACACTCCACATCCATACTCCATCCTTATTTAACCCTGCCGTTATTGCCTCTCCTCTTGTCTCATCAGATAAATAATTTTTTAGAAAACTTGTTTGGATGCCAGCCTCTCTCATAACCCATAATATTCCTCTGTTAGTTTCTTCTCTTGTATTCTTGTTCTGTTAGTTTGTATATCTTCTTTATTAATTGTCTTTAATCACGTGTATACACTCAGTTTGTATGTGTGTGTTTGTTTTATTGGAACTGAACTCAGGACCTACACACTAAAATACAGTCTCAGCTGATTTTTACCTATTATTTTGAGACAAGGACTCCCTTCATTGCCTAGGCTGAGCTCCAAGTTGGATCCTTCTGCCTCAGCCTCCCAGAGTGTTGGGTTATAGGCATGCAGCACCATGCCTGGCCAGTTCTCTCCTATCTTCAAAAGCAAAACATCACTTATTCTATATCTTCCATTTACTTTATATTTTCTCTATTAACAAGATTTTATTTTATTTTATTTTTATTTATTTATTTATTTTTTTTTTTGCGGAACCAGGGATTGAACTCAGGCCCTTGCACCTGCCAGGGAAGCACTTATTCCACTGAGCCATCTCCCAGCCCCAAGATTTTATTTTATTTACTATTTGTAAGATAGGCTTCTTGACATGTTATTTAGGTTGGCTTGGAACACACATTCCTCCACCTCAGCCCCAGTCAGGTACGCCCAGGAGTACAGGTGTGCACTACCAAAGCCAGCTGCTACTTCTACTTCTCCTTCTTTTTCTGTCCTACCAAGAACTATGAATCATTAGAGGACTGATTAATTGACTGATTGACTTGATGCTGGGGTCAAACCAAGAGCACCACCCAAGGACTTGCTCTATGTCTGAGATGCACCCCAAAACCCCTAAAAAGATTATTAAATTCACTTATACCGACTTTCCCACCTCCCTTTTGCTCCTCCTCCAACTGCACCTGCCTACATCATTCCACTGAAGCAGTTTTCTTTCTCCAAGGTGTCGCTCGTCATATTTCAGTTGCTAAGTCCAATGGACACTTTGCACACTTTATCTCATTTGGCTACTTCTTTCCTCTCTTCCTCTTTTTTCACTTCCGAAAGCATCTCTACGATATTGTAAATACTTCCATGAACAAAACATATCCCTCCTTGCACCCCCAGCATGCACAGTCTTGCTAGGAAGACAAGCATGAAGCAATTGATTACATGAATCATTGTAGATAACGTGTAAGTCTGCTAATGCTGCTAGTGAGGGCTTCACTTTTTCCCTTTTCATCTCCTCCCCAGCCCAATGCTGTGAATGAAATATCAGTGTGAGTGGATTAGAGTCTATCCTAACCTAGAGAGGAAAACATCCCTGTAGGCATGTATTGGCACTCAGATCTGAAGATGGAGTAACAGCTAGCCAAGATGGTAGAGGAGGAAAGAACCCTCCAGGCTGAGGAGCCAGAATGTGCAAAATAGGTGACAACTGGACACATGGGAACCCGGATGGGGCTGGAGTAGCGGAAGAGGAGGGAAACCGACCGGGCTTTAGAGCAAGTTACAAAACTTGGACTTTATGCTAGAAATTGATACAGGGAGAAAAACGGATCTCGGGTGGGTGACCTCCAAATGATACAGGGAACCTCCAAATGACATAGGGAAAAATGATCTGCTGACTTGGCCTAGATGAGTTCATGTTCTTTAAAACCGAAGAATGAATTTTAGGAACAAACAGAGGTTCTGAGCAGAATATATTTATTGAGGGAAAGAAAGCTCCTGTCCAAGGAAGGGACAGAAGGGAGGCCAGAGCAGGTAAGCCCCAGGAAGCTTTCTCTTCCAGGGACTTTTGTAGTGTAAAACCATGTGGAGCAAAGGTGGAGAAAGTGGGAACTTGCTTAGGTGGATGTGGGGTGGGACAAAACTATGGTCAACCAATAGGATTATAAGCACCATTGCTTAGGTAAAATTGATTAAATCCAGGACCAAATGGGGAAGTGAGTCACACAGCAAGCAGGAATGAATGTAGAACAGGACTTTATACAGTAGCCATCCAGTAGTAGTTCGATTAATGATTCTTCAGTCTCCCTCAGGGTGATGATCAATCTTAGATGCTAATCTTTAGGGAGGTCAGCATTTGTTTGATCTTTGGTCTTTAAGTCTGGCCTATGGTAGGAGCATCCATCCCTCCCATAGTTATAAAATATCTGGTCTTCTGTGTTATCTTTTTGAGGGCCTGGCCCTACTTGACTGCCTAAAATATTTCTGTCTAACTTGGCTGCCTAAAACAAAATCACTAGGAAGGATTTTGAATAGGGGCATGATGAAATCGGATTTGACATGAGAACCCCAAATTATTAAGCTTGAATGACAGTGGCTTAGATGCTGGTAGTACAGCTGAGATAGAGAGAAGAATCTAGGTTCAAGATGTCCTTTGGGGGCACTTTTATTAGGTAGTGGAAATGGAATGAACATGAGGGGTATCAGGGGTACACAGAAGATAAGATTTTCTTAAAGGGATAAAATGGAAATTTCTAACATAAGCAACAAGGTGGATGGTAACTGAGGTTAACTGTGGAGGCTGGCAAGAGAAGAACAGCTGTCTCCAGCTCCGCACTCACACACTGCCTGCAGCCCCAGGTGCTAGGAGGATGTGTTCTGTCTCCCCCTGAGGGTTCTTCAGGCACATGGCTCCCTCTGGGCATGCCTTCCTCCTCTCCTCCCTAGCCCTTATTTCTTCTTCGAGATTCAGTTCAAGCACCAACTCAGCTACACATCTTCCCCGCTTTCCCCTGGGGTCTGTAATACAGCATTTACTGCAACGTGATCTAAGTGGCTCTCCCGCTGTGTAGATGTTTGGAGAACGGAGATCTCCCTCATAAGGTCAGGCACGCAGTCATTCTCTGATATATAGTGGCAAGAAACCTTTCTGTGTGAGCATGGAGTCCCGGACTATTAGGGCCAGAATAGACCAGACAGTTCGAACTCATTTTACAAGCAAGGAAACTAAGTCAAGGCACAGAGCTAAAATTTACAGTCCAGTTTTCCCGGCTTCCTGCCTAGTCATCTTCCCACTGTCTGATAAGCAAACAGCTCAGTAAACTGTTTACTCAATGACCTTAATGCAACCATATATTCCATTAGGCCACTGAAAAAGTAGAAAATTAAAGGTAAGTGTACAAGTGCACACTGGTAGGAAGTTGGAATGACCTCTAGCACAGCACAAATGGGGAATCTATACTAACAGAAGTTGCTGAACTTCTGCATGATCAATGAAAGTAAAAGATAACTAAACTAAATAGATTTTTCAGACATGGCCCTGTTTAAACTGGAAGAGAAGTAGGGAACTGAGCAGCCTATTAAGCAGAAAGATATTTGTTGAATATTCACGATGAAACAAGTAGTAAGATAAAGACCTTCACATAATAACTCATTTAATCACCATGTAAAACTTCTATAACAATTTTAGAAGCATTAATAAGTCTGTTTAAGGTCATGCAGGTTGTTAATGGCTAAGCCCTTATGCAGGTCTGGAAATTTGGGTTAGGATGTAGCTCAGTGCTAGAGGGCTTTCCCAGCATGCACAGGGCCCCAGGTTTGATCTCTAGTACCCCAAACCATGAGGAGTCTGACTGGCTTGAAATTAATGCTTTTCCATATAGACTGTATTTGTTAACCTATATGTTCTCTTCCTGGAACTCAGGAAGGACCTTCATGGAGGTCCTGAATTCACTTTGCAGAAAGAATGAAAGAAAAACGGGAAGGAAAGAAAGACTGGGTTATAGATGGATTGATTAGCTCCAAGTTGTCTCTAACTGATAAGAATTAATGAAACAGACTTTATTTTCTAACCACTTATTTGGACCTTGGACCTGAAAAGAAAATATTTAAATGAAAAGATAAATATTTGCTCAGTCATGAACTAGGCTCCATTACATTTTTGTTTTTGTTAGTTAATATTTTATTGTATAATTGATGTATTTTTTATAGGAAAATGAACATGCTGTTTGTGGTAGTCTGTGTACACATAGGTTTGGGTCGCCTCTTTCCTTAACACGGGTGCCTCATTGTCAGCAAGCGGGTTAAATGTGAGTCATAGGAAAATAAGTAGGATTTCCCTCACTCTCCTACAGGAAATTCAACAGTATGACTCCTGTTGCAGTTCGTATCTTTCCTGGTTGAGTTACGCTGTCTTTGATGCTCTATTTATTCTTATTGTTGAGGTCTGGATGTGGTAGTATCAATTTATTCATTTTTGAGGCAGAGCTTTGTGTTATGTGGTTCAGGTTGTCTTGAACTCCCTATGTAACCCAACCACACGGTGGCCCTTCTGCTCCAGCCTCCCAACTCTGAGATTATAGGTGTATGCCACCACACCCAGCTTTCAGTTTTGTCATTTTTTTTTTTTTTTTCATTTTTGGTGGAACCGGGGATTGAATTCAGGCCCTTGCACTTGCCAGGAAAGCACTTATTCTACTGAGCCATCTCCCTGGCTCTTAAATTTTAATTTTTAAGCTCTCGCAAATCCCTTTTAAAAACGGATAGGATTAATTAGCCTTTCAAGTGTCCCTAGCAAAATAAGAAGCCCTGCTAAAGGTATACTATGCTAAAATAAGGAAGACTGTAGCTGGTTAACACTTAGCCGAGATCTCTATTACAATTTTGTTTTTAGAGGAAGAAAAGGAATATATAGGTGGGATTCTGTGCTCTGCAGCATATTTTGGTAGCAGTGCTACCTAAGATCATAAGCCCTAGAGGGTAGTGATTGAGTTAAGGTTCATGCAGTATCCTCCGGACAATGGTATATATACTGCATAATACATAATAAATACTATTTGTAATTATAGTGAGACTGAGTTCTGGAAGAGGTAAACAAGGGTATAAAATTCATCTTCTGTATGGTTATTATTCCATTTATATGAGAAGTCCACTAAATTCACTGAACCATATAAGGCCACATCTGTTTGAAAACCTACCAGTTTTTATGAACATTAAATAAAAATGGTTAGATTTAATGATCATTTATCATATTCATGCAAAAATAATGAAATGGAACCACAGCATAGAAGCCATTGATAAAGAAAAAAATTTTAAATGCCAATAAATTTGATGTGTTTATGCTTAACCAATAAAATATCTGTTCTTTTCACTTCAGAACTCTCCATAATTAGAGGACATTTTTGATTCAGAGTTGTTTCCCTTCCTGCCTGAATATAACCCAAGTAATATAGATTATCCAAAATACTTAAACTCAAACTTAAACGTTCCCCACAAAAGTCAAGTAATTTTAAGGGAAACTGATTAGTAAGTCTTCACCACAAGAAAAACAATGAATGCTCCTAAACAGGATGAAGGCGTAGCTGAAGCTAGCAGAAGGGGCGATGGTAGAAAAATGAAAGCAAGTTCTCCTAGTTGTGTTTTACAGGTAAAGTAGATTCTACTTGGATTAGCCCTTCTACATTGCTGTGACAGAAGGTAAAGGGCAGTGGAAACTTTGAGCGACGTTTCTGACAGCAGCCACGGAAATAACAACTTGACAGAAGAGGCCATCATAAATACATGATCATCTCAGGCATTCATAGGATTGCCCTTAATGTAAGAAGTATGGAGCACATGTAAGGTTCAATTTAGGGGGAAGAGAGGAGCCAGGTGAGGTTACCCCGAACCAAGCTACTTGTGCTAAACTCAGGTTTTCAGTTTGAATATTCCTGTTGGACATTTTTGAAGCATCTTGCTGAGTTCTTCTTATTTCTACATCTCTAGCTTGATTGAGCTGAATTATAACCAAATAGATAGGGAAAGGTTGTAATTCTATTAACATAAAGATTATTTTGTGCCAATATTGAGATCTATTTACCCTGCAGGTAGAGGACAGACCGCAGTTCTTACCCAGTGGATACTGATATCACAGATCAACAAATCTTCATATTGACAAACAGACCAGTCAATCCCTTATTACTATTTAATAAGAATCCCCTTGCCAGTGCACTGGAAGGAAAAGTCTTCATACAAAATTATAAGTACTGCTGTAATATAAAAAGGAGGAAGGGGGTCGGGAAGATGGCTCAGCATAATAAGCGCTTCCATGGCAAGTGCAAGGGCCTGAGTTCAATCACTGGTTCAGCCACAAAAAAAAAAAAAAAATCTTTAAATAAAAAAAAAAAAAAAAAGGAAATAGAGAAGCACAATTTAATAAGAAAAACTGGCCTCAAGTTGAGAGCTTTGGGGCCTTGTCGGAAACTACAGCTGACTAGCTACACACGAGTTTAGCTGGTCAACTGCCACCTTAATACTTCCAGTTCTTTGCCAGAAAGATAAAGAGGTGTTAATCAAATGTTTTCCCAAAGCCCACCTTTTGGCTTTGAAATCCAAGTCAAGTAAATATTCTATTTTGAATTTTCCTTAGACTAAGGATTTACTAATCAAGTGACACAGGATGACTAACCCATAATATCTTCTAGAAAAATATGAAATGACAAGTTGAGGAGCATTGAAATTGAACAAAACAGGTTTGTATGTGTACCACTATTGACATACAAACGTTGAATGTGTTTTACCGTATCTCCTGAATGTGATTGATAGAAGAGGCAACAATTCCAAGGCTTGTGAGTTTATGTAAATTATTGTCAGTGGTATCACTTCTTAAAAAATGATATCCTTACAGCAAAAAGGCAAATTGAGATAGGATACACATAAAGTAGCAATTTAGCACAAATATCCACTTACAATTGTGAAAAAATATGTAGTTGGTAGTTTTTCAGAAAATTCGAGGAGCATTTTTAAAATTACTTATGCTTTTTACAATACTTAGCATTTGTGTTTTGAAAACAACTTGTCTTCCTTTTCAAAATGTATGTGTAAAGCTGGCTGTGACGTCAGAACAAGCTGATTTCACAGAGCTGGGTCAGCTCTCACTCAGCAATAGAAAACAAACTGGGGATTAGGTTAGGAGTCAACCTCTTTATTTGACCTTTTTTTTTTTTTTTTTTTAAGGCCTGCTCAGCCTGCCCTGGGGATGGGGCTGGTGTGGCATGCCGTGCTGGGGACCAAACCACAGTTCCTGTGCTTCCCTAAGCTTGCCTGAGCAGGCTTCAGATCGCTGAGGTATCTCGCTGGTCCTAGGAGTTGAACTCTTTAAATTTCAAAGCACACTCCAACACTTCTATGTATACCCAAGATGAAAGTGTGGTTTGTCTTTTACTGAATGAGTAAGAATTACTTTGGCTTTCTCTCTGCACATTGACCACGTCTTTCTGTAGCACTCACTTACATATCCTAATTTCGGAATGAAGGCATGAGCAAATCTGCTGCACAAGCCAGAAACAAGCAAAGGAATAGAAAATGCAGGCAAGGCGTGGTGTGACGGGCCAGTACTCCCAGCTGAGGCAGAAGGATGGGAGGTTCAAGCCCAGCCTGGGCAACGTAGTGACTTCACAAGACCCTGTCTCAAAATAAAAGAACTGGAGCCGGAACTCAGTTGGAAGGCCTTGGGTTCAATCCCTAATACTTCAATAAACAAACAAACAAACAGAAACTGGCCTCTCTTTTCTCCCACTGTTGTGTTCAGTTCCCCTATCATTCATCTCTGCATCGAATTTAGAGCATGTCTTTTAAATCTTCTGTTTACCTAGGATACTTCAGGTCTCCAAGATTTTTATACTAATTTAGAAATAGTTTGAAATGTTTTAAATTGCATGCAACAAATGTTTTCAACTTGAGTTAAAACATAATTAAATATCAAGTAGGAAAAACAAGAAAAGTGTCTTCACAAAACTTGTCTGTCTTCACCTTAATAGTCTTTTAAAGGTTGTGATGGAGACCACTAGATATAAATTCAAGAAGATTAGCCAAAAAAAGGAAGAAGAGAAAAGAAAAAAAATAGAACTAGAGTAACTTTCTTGATGAACCCACCCCGGGTCTAATTTGGATGTTTCCATTTATGCCACGTTGGATTCGGAAAGCCTGAACTCTCTGTGAACACACCGGTCTGTCTTCCAAGCTTGATACCCCGGGTTCATGACTGCAATTCCTGGCACATTCATAAATATTCATACCTCATCTAATAATTTGCAAGCCAAATTTATTTGGCTTTTTTTCACCCCATCAATCTTATAATTAATAAGGGTGATATTCTTGTTTCACTTTCCTCCAAAAGAAGATTCTGAAGTACAGAACCATCCTGGGAATTTCAATAGGAGTGCTTCTTGCTGATTAGTAAAAGCTGATGCTATCTTCTAATGGTGGAGGGTGGGGTAGGCTGCTCCCCTCTCTGGTCCTGGGGTGAGGGCTGCAATGGGCAGAGCAAGGCGAGTGTTACCAGATGTGCAGTGTGGCTCCAGAGGCTGGATCTGAGAGCATGGTTGTCCATGAAATATGAGAAATGCCACCTAGGAGAACTCTGAGCTACTTCATTAGAATATGTACATATTATATATAATATATTATTATATAATATATCATATATTATAATTATATATCCTATAACATGAACATTACTCTCTTACTCATTGTAAGGCTATGACAATGGCTACAATATGATTCTAAATAGCCTGTGGACTTCTGCTTAGAAATTTAGAGGTATTTTAGAAAATTCATAACATTCATTAATTATTGTTCTTTGCCTTTCAGTGAATTTAACGGAAGGGTCTGTGGATTTAGTTCAGTGGTGGAATGTTTCTCTAGCAAGTAGGAAGCCCTGGGTTCAGTCCTCAGCACCAGAATTAAAAAGCAAAACAAAAACAAATTTAAAGACAAAAAAAAAAAAAAAAAGCCAGGCGTGGTGGCACAGGCCTGTAATCACAGCACTCGGGAGGCTGAGACAGGAGGATTGTTGTGAGTTCGAGACCAGCCTGAGCTACAAAGTGAGCTTAAGGCCAGCTTGAACCCATAGTGAGACCCTGTCTCAAAAAGATAAAAAAAAAACCCAAAAAACAAAAAACAAATTTAATTGGAAAGACTCTATCTCCCCAGAAACATTAAAGGAAGCCTATAGCACAACATGGTTCTATAGACCATGAGCATGGTCTATACTGTCCATTCCAGTAGGTTTTCTGAGGCCAGTTATAGCAAAGCAGGAAAATCAGATTGGACACAATTTAGAAATAAAATTTGGTAATTGAGCTAAATAACTTGAGTTTGTCAATCACCTATGAACTTTTACTTATACTTGCCTTGAACTTTGTACCAATAATTTTTACTGGTTAATTGAAAGGAACAATTAATGCTTAATGTTCTCTCTCTCTGCAAAGCCGGGGATTGAACTCAGGCCCTTGCCAGGCAAGTGCTTATTCTACTGAGCTATCTCCCCAGCCCCTTAGTATGAAGTTTTTGACCAATTTTGCCTGCTTTTATCTGGTAATCTGACCAACTAATTTGCAGACAACAATATGCAATATAACCACCACTGTTCAATTCCTGTCATTTTGTTTAGTGTAATTCTGTGTTGTTTCTAATGTTTTTAAAACTTTATTATTCTTTAAAAAAAATAATAAGAGAAGTTGTAAAGCCCTTGGATAAGCTGCAAAGTATAAACATTGGCCATTGCTCTGTTGTAGTGGGCAGTTATCACCCCTTTGGAGGAGATGGCTTCATCTATATTAAAATTGTGAGACTTAGATAAATAAAGCACAGGAAAAGGCTGAACCTTGAAGTCCAAGATACTCTAGTTTAAGGGGCGCTTACTTTGAAGACTAACATAATGTATTATTTCATGAGGTGGTAAGTTTGTTTCAGAGATCCTCTCACCTGAGATATTCTTAAGAACTCTCTTATTTAGGAAGGCAGTTCAGGGGTAAGTTGAGCATTTCTCCCTAAAGCTTGTATTTAAGTGTTTTGTTCTTTGAAAGCATACTGTGTTCAGGCCAGCCCTCCTTTAAACATGTCTAAGCACAGTTGAAAAAGGATATTTTATACCTTAATTTGAGGTGAGTACAAGGACACATTTGATTGTGAAAAAAAAAAAGTTTACTTCTCCAGACATTTACAAGAGGAGATAAATGAGGGGAAAGTGAAGCCAGTCTTGGGGCCCCCTGTGTTTTTCTACACCCATCCTAGCCCTGAGCTCCACAGGTGAGCTCAGACATCACCCAGAGACCGCCCAGTGGCACTGTCAGGATATCTTTGCATAGCGTTCTCAGCGGCTGAGGGCGTGTGGCTCTTCCTCTGTCCAGGTTTCCACTGCTCACTGGGTGGGATGGGAACTGTGGCTTCTCCACTCTCCTCCCAAGCCCATGGCACGGTCACTTGCCTAGAAGGGAAGCCTGGACTGCTTCTGGCCGGGTCCCTGATCCGCTCCTTCCCCTGGTGACAGTAGTGCTCCCAAGGCATCACCCCGAGGTGCGCAGCCCGGTCGGCACCCCAGACATTCCGATTCCATTCCACCTTCAGCAATGAATGAACCCGCTAACATGGCCCAAACCTACGTCTGTGTGTGTTCGGGAGAAATACTTTAATCTCTAAAATACAGAGACAAGCAACATAGGAGAGGTGAAAATTGAGATGACCCGGAGGAGAGGTGCGGAGAGAGCGGGAGAGAAAGGGAGGAGTGCGAAGGGGGAAGGGCGGGCGGGGACGGCGAATTTCACACGTGCAGACCCGGGGCTCCAGCCAGACTCTTAAGCCCAAAATCATCTCACAAAACAGGTTCGGTCGTATTTCAGGAGGTCTCCTCGCCCGCGTCCGCAGCCCCCTGGGACTTAATTCACTCCTGCCCTCTCCGCACAATGACTTTTCAACCTGGAAAAATAATTGCATTAGAGCAGATTACTTATAACCGATAGTTATCCGTCTTTTTCTGTTGGACAGAAGTCTATTAAAGTCAGCCCAGCCGTTACCAGCTGAGCTCCAGAGCGCGCGTTCATTAAGAAAATTAAAGCACTTTTGAACCTTTGCTCAGACCTTCAGGAGCCTGCGTCCAAATACGACGTTTTCGTGAGCCCGATTTTCCGCGAATCAACGTCTGATTGTTTTTGGTACCGTAGATCGGGGTGGTAAGATGGGCGTGAGGACGGGGACTCCGAGAGGCGGTCTCAGCGCTCGGAGCTCCGCGGGTCTTCACGACCCTCCTCCCGCCGCCTCCTTGCGGGGTGTGGATCTTTTCTGCGAAAGGCTGCGCACCTAGCAGGGTGTGGCCAGGGGTGGGGAGCACTTGGAGGTGGCCGAGGGGAAGTTGGGCGCGGAAGCTGAGTGTGCGCGCTGCGCCCCGTGGCTCCGCGGCGAGGCCCACGCCGGGTGCACGTGCTCCCCGCGCTGAGCGCACAAGCGCCACTGCGACGGGAGCTGCGCTCCAAGGACCTCGACACCCGCTGGGAGCCAGCCTGACCTGGGCGCCTTTCGTCCCCCAGGGCGCCGGAGCTTGGCCCGAAATCCGACAGGCCACTGCCTGTGACTCTAGCTGGTGGTGCGGTCCCTCGACCGGGTCCTCGGCCTTCTGGGGGTGGGGGGCAGTGGGGTTTCCGCTAGGGCTCAGTAAGAGCCTCGGACGGGTCTCATACCCCTCGAGGACTTGGGCCCAAAGCCCCGGGTTCTGACGTCTCCTGCTTTCCAGCCCAGGCAGCGGGAACAGGTGGGAGCCGCGGGCTGGGCCATTGGGGGCGCCCCTGTCTCCCCTCCTGGAACCTTGGGGTACCACACCCTTCTCACGGGTGGGGTCCCCAGTTCTCCTATCCACTGGAACCCTCTCCCGCCCAGCAGGAGAGCTTACAGCGTGGCAAGAGAGAGGCGCGTGGCACTGGTTTTACTGCATGTCATCTGCAAATGTGCTGGGTCTGAAGAATCCTTTTTAGCACTGTTAATTTTTTGTGTTAGCACTCTCTCTTCGCTTCAGCATTTGGCTTCTTAAAAATATTGATCATCTTGCATAGCTCTGGAGGTCTACCCAACGCAGGGCTCTAGGGAAAACAATGCTTCTTCGTATCTGGGAGCATCTTTTCCTAGGGCTCTAGGGTCAGACAGGGGCCCTTCCATGTTGGTCAAAATGCCCAGAAATGGAGCTGCCACCCCTCTTTCTGTCTAACGAGGCTGTGGGGTTTGTTAGGGGGAATAGCAGCCCCTCCACCGACCTATCAGCGCTCAAATACGGGATTAGGGGGAGTTACTTGAAAGTGTGTAATATTGTTGTTCCTTGGAAAGTGGCTAAATTTCTTCTGTACAATTTCTGTTTGCTTCAGAAACCTACAAAACTCCAGTGACGAAAGTCAGTGAAAGGGTATGGACGAGTGAATGTCTTCTACATCTCCAGAGCTTTCATCTCACTAAATTGCTGAATATCAGAAAAACATTTTTTAAAGGAAAAGGAAAACACACACACACACACACACACACACACACACCTACACTACTGTAGTGTTTTCTCGAATACAGACACATCATTCAATTTCTTTTTTCTTTTGTAGCAAAATATGAGAAAATCAGCAATGAACAAGTCTTTTCTAACATCACCAATTCTAGGACTTGCTTCTGTTTTCCCTTCTTTGCCCTTAAAGGAAAACAAAAACAGACATTTTTTAAGCAGGAGAGAGAGCTGCCATTCTTAGCGGAGAGTTTATTTTGTTGCCACAATAAGGGATGGGGGCTGTTAACAGCTATTTGAGATGATAATGCTTAGTGATCTCATTCTTTTAATCATAATCTTCAAGTGGTTAAAGATTAATGGCAGAGGGTATTTTCTGTCTCTTCCTAAGCATCTTGGCATTAATTTACTTAGAACATTGACCAGACTGTCAGTGCCTCCAAATTTTATTAAGTGGAGCTAAGGCAAACACAATGAGATCTTCATATTTTCTTTATCTGTGAGAGCACATTCCTGAAAACCCTTTTATTGGGGTTCAACTGCAGCAAGGGCCAACCCATTCTTTGTCTTTAATCTTTTATTGTGTTTCTACAGACACACAGACAGCGAGGTATGCATGCCCACCCAGACACATGCACATATTTAAATGAATTCATGCGTCCGCAGCAACTTCCTTGCCACTTCTGAGCTTCATAAGGACCTTTCAAGAAAGTCAATTCCGGGGACAGAGCCTGCTCCCGAGTAGAATTTATGTTTAAAGCAAGTTTGAAAGCAATGAACTTCTTCAAAGCAGCCTCACCGAGTAATAACACAACAGCTTGAATATAAATATCTAACTTTATCTCGGTTGTCACACGAGCCCCAACAATCTTTCAGCAGAGCTGCGCAGAGACGTCCCCTGTCTAGCGTGAGGACCCCCGCTGCCTCCTACCTCCGCCTCGCTCTAAGAGCGCTCCTCCTCTGGCTCCCTGTCCCCCGCCGGGAGTGTCATCAAAGAGGGGCAGCAGTTGGGTGGACCAGGCTTTCCTGTAGAGAAATGAGTAAGAGTGGATTTTTTTAAACCGAGGATCCATCAGGTATTGGTGCAAGAAATGGAAGTCAAGAGACCACCTTAGCCCTGCAGTCCTCCCTGCCCAGGGTTCCTTTCCCCGCTCTCAGTTCCCACACAGCTTTCACAAAATCTCCAAAACAGCAAAACCAAAAACTACCCCAGGAACTAAAGTCGTTTCGCCTTGTAGATTTGCACGCGGAAATTCGTGAGGGCGTCTAGCTGTGTCAGCAGACTGTCACGAGTCGGGGCTGCCTGCCCAGCGCCTTCGCGGGGAGGAGGCGCGCTGGAGCCGGCGTCCGCCCGCCAGCGACGGCAGGGTCTCGTTACCTGCGCGCCCCGAGCTGCAGGCTCAGCCCCCACGGGGAGCGGGGCGGCCGCCAGGACGCCTCTGCGCGCGGGGCCGACGCGCTCGAGGGGTAGCAGCCCCGCACCTTGCTTTGGACGTGCAGCACCAAGATCAAGTGTCAAAGACGTCGCCGGTTCACGGGGTGCACTTAAACCACTCTTTCCGTTTCCAGCAAAATCGAGAAGCATGGGCAAGCGAGAGCACGCGCACGAGTGGAAAAGACCTGTGTGTGTTTGTGTGTACAATAACAACTTTTAACCAGAAAGGAAGGAAGGGAGGGAAGGTGGGAGGGAGAAATCGGGTTCCTTTTCTCGCGGGGAAGTCATCTAAAACACTGTCAAGGGGCGGCCTCCCTCCCCAGAGCGAGTCCTCCGCACTTTGCTGCAACCCCAAGACTTCTTTCTCGGGAGCTGCAGGTAGTGAGGATGCAGAATATTATTTTGTATTTGCTTTTTTTCCCCATTAGATGTCCTTTAAAAATTCTACAGTTATCTATTAAAACATTTCCTATTAAAACAATTCAACAGGGGGAAAAAAACCAACATTAAAAAGCCCACAGAAGAAGCGATTTGGCAAAAGGAAATGTGTCCCTTGGCTAAGGCTTGGGTACTTCAGTCCCCCGAGGCCAAGCGAAGGAGGGGCTTCCTTCGTATTTTATTATTATTTTTATCACTTATTCATTTAAATGTTCATCCTTGACAGCCTTTTTCCCCTGCCGAGGTGTCTCGGCAGAACACGGAGGGGGCGGGGAAGGAGGCCGTGGAGGGTGGGGGTGCAGAACCGCGCTTGGCCTGGCGGGGGCTGGCCCGCCGCGGTCTGCTCCGCGGGCCAGCAGGGGGCGCTCTGACGTTAGCTCTGGACGCCGCCGCGACGCTCAGCGCTGCTAAGTCAGGCTGGCGGTTTCTCGCAGCTGCAGAAGGAAGGGGAGGAGGGTCTGTAGCTCCTACACCCTCAGCAGCTATTCCAGTTGGGTTATTTACCCTCCCTTTGAAATATATCTACGCCTCACTTTACCCACCCATTCCGCTTACAGTTCGCCCCCTCCCTGTCAGCCTCTTTGTTTTGCATCTGTATCAACGCAGCACTTGTGTAATCTCCCAGTCTTGAAATACACATTAACGCAACTTATTAGAGGGGACGATGAATAGTCAACATTTTTTTCGCCTGTTGGTTCCGCTGATCCAAGCAGGATTTATTTGCAGATCTCACATCCCGGAGCAATAACGCATGATTTTTTCCCCCTTAAATAAATTTGGTCAAATGTTGACAACCTTTAAGCCAACCTAACACTCAAGATTAGTGATGGGAAACTAATGAGAAAATATCAGATCGCCCGGCCTGAGGGCTGCCAATTAAATCTGCGCTGATTGAAAAATAAAAGCGGACTTGGGGTGTGAGCCCAGCTCAACTTCAACTATTAATTTAACGTGTTGCCAGGGTGCGCGCCTGCTCTCCTCCAAACTGCTTTCCGTAAGCGAGCTGCTTCCCTCTCATCCCTCAGCCTAAAAGCCAAATGTTATTTCTCGGAATATTTCAAGAGGCCCAAATCAGAGTGATCATTTCTTACATAGTAAATATTAGGCCTTTAAGCAATATGATTTAACTAATTAGAAAATTTACATCATTAAGTCTCAGGGAGAGAAAAAAGAGAAACAAATCTGCCAGTCATTTTAAAGGAGACAGGCACTATTGAAGTGTGAAGAAATCGGCTCTAATTCAAAAAGGCAATCGGGCAGAAAAAGCCCTCAACATTACCCTGCTAGTTATTAATCAGAAAGGGCTCTCTCTCCTCCCCACTCCCCCTCCTTCCATGCACTGAGTTTAAGTTCGTTTTTTTGCCAGTGGCCCATGTCATATTTATATTGAGGTTTTGTCTGCTTAAAGGATTAAAATTTGAAAATGTTTCAATATGAGGGAAACAGAATCTTCAAAAGGAAAAAAAAATATTCAAAGGATCACCTCTCTTCCAAACAAGTAAACCTGTTATAATAAACAATTCTCACGCTCCTCTTTAGTTTTTTTTTTTTTTTTAATTCTTTCTTCTTTCTTCCCATTAAATTCCTATTTTGAAACCTGCTTGGTGAGAACTAGATAAAGTCTTTGTGCTCCGCTCCCCTCCCCCTCCTTTCTTGCGCCTCCTCAATCCGCCAAAGGGAGAAACTTAGACTGAAAGCGGAAAAGTACAAATGCATTAACAAAGCCCCACTCACTTGAGAAAAGGGCTGTGGTCCAGGCTTACAAGTCAGGACTCTAAGGGGAAGAGGGATCTGTCTGGTGGGTCTCCAGATAGAAGATGAGGAACTAGAAATGTGCTCCACCTGTGTCTTCTGCTTCACACAATGCATGGTTAGAGAAAAAGCACGGCAGGTAGGAGAGAGTTATTTTAAAGTGCACTGTAGTGTTGTGTGGCTTTTTGTCTATTCCACTCATTTTCTATTCAGCTTAAAACAGCAGTCTCATTATATCTAGGTGCCCCTTCCCATAATACTTTTTCTTAAGCCCTTGGTGCACCACACACATAGCCCTTTCCCTAGCCTGCCCATTCCCAGCAAATTAGCAGGAGGGAGCAGCGAAGGAATTTTGTGAGCACTCAGCTCAATTTGAAAACTCAGGCCTTTCCTAGCATCTCTGAGGACTTGTTTTTAAACTGTGCTGGATTAAAAAAAAAAAAAAAGTAGCAAATTATAGATATTTAATCTCCCCTTATTATTATTTATTCTTAAATTCTAAAATGGGGTCCCAAGGCTCATTCTGCTGCCTTGCCCCACTTTTCTCTCACCATCCCACTCTAGCCTCATCCATCCACCTCTCTGCCTTCACTTTTTGAAAGTTTCACTCCCTTGCTTCTCACCAAGTTCCTGGGCCTTGGAATTCTTATCTTGGGGCTTTCCCAGGCCGCCCTGGAACAGCTCTCTCACCTTATTTCAACGCCATAACCCCAGATTCCAGCACTGCAAGATAGAGCAGTAGCAGTCTGGGCTATTAACACACCACTGTTAATTCTCTGTGGGAACTTTTACTAGGTGGGACGTGTGCAGGGGGAAAACATCTGTAAACAGCGTGAGCTCCTGAGGGTGGGGAGCCCTCGCTGACGCTGAGGCCAGAGCACACATAAAACATGGCAGAATCTGTGAAAGAGCCAGTGTGGGGATGCACTTTGGAGAAACAAGAGAGGGAGGAGGGCCTTGCAAAGGGAAGAATGCTTTCCCAACACACCTCCTTTTTTCTGTTCCTCCCAGAGCAGATGTGGGGTCTAACGTGCTTCCCTGGGAGAAAGATGGGTGAAAAGGGACACTTCGGTCCCTCTCAAGAGGCGGACACAGAGTTGAAAATACTCAAGACAATGGCCTCTGGTGGTGGAAGGCTCCCCGGGGGGATCTCCACCCAGTGCCTGGTCCCTTGAGGCATTTGGAACACTGCTTACCTTTGTTCCTTGATTTGACCTGAAACCACTGGGTGTTCCTGAGTCGGGTTCTCTGAGAGGGGAAAAAATATCCACAGGAATCAACCGGTCTCCTTCATCTAGTCCGAAGTCAAGAAACATTACAATAAAATTTACAGCGCAGTTAACAACTCGCAAGTAAAGCATTAAAATTCTCTTTAATTGAGAAAATATTGATTTTTAAGTCTAGAAAAAGCGAAATCGTAATTTAGGTACAAACTTTCAGGCGAGAATATAGCTTATTATGTCGTAGTATAATGGATCCACCCTACACCCGTGCAACATCACATCTTTAATTGCGCTACTTTATGAAGTGATAAAGACAAAAGATAACCCGACGAAGGCAAACACTATATATATTTTTTAAAAAGGATCTGGAGTATTTTTCCCAGTTATTTATAAGAAAAGATTGTCTACGTTTCTGAAACAGGAGGATGGAATACCCACAGGGGAAAGAAATAAAAAGAACGGAAAACCACAGAACAGTCTAAAAGCAACTCACATTAGCAAATCCGCTGATATTCTCTACCAAAGGAGGACTGAGGCCAACACATTTAGAGAAAATGCATTCAGAGACAAAACTGCATCCTCCTTGAAACGAAACAAACCTAGCTCTATTTTCTTACTTTATTCCCCGTCCTTGGGGGGTGGGGGTGCAGAATCCATTGGTGGGTTGAGAAGGGAAAGAAAAATCAGGCTTTCTATGTTATTTCTGTATCGGTTTTTGGTATTATAGAGGAGCAAAGAAGTTTTTGTGTGGTGGTTTTTCATTGATCAGTCACTCTGAGCTAATGTAATTATCCTCATCAATAGGAGGCTGCAGAGAGAATCATTATGTGGGTGACATTGATAAATGATCGCCCAGGAACGGCCTCTCGCGGGCAACCCCCACGTCTGACCCTCCCACACACAATGTAGTCATAGAAACACCTAGAGGACCGGGACCGCGAGGGAAGAAAAGCCCGGGCGGCCGCGGTGGGGGCGGGGCGCGGGGCGCGGGGCGCGGGGCGGCGGGTCCGGATCCAAACCAGCTCCGAGGCACAAACGGGGGGGCCTGCCTCGCCGCAGCGACCCCTCCCGCGCACAGTTGCTCACAACAAAGTGCAAACCCGGCCTCCAGACGGACCCATTCCTGCACACCTCTCCCGCGTGCGAGCTCGGCACCACCAACAGCTGATGTTTGCCGAGGCGCACACGCAAGTGGGTCTCTGCAAGGGAGTGAAATAATTAGGTCACAAAGTTGTAGCATCTAATTCTCACGACAGCCTCCCCCTCCCCCGTTAAACAAAATAAAACAAAACAACAAACAACAAACAAACCAAACCCATCTGAAATAAAACAAAGACAGCAGCCGGGCGACACCTC
>PVKA01000199.1:162726-165226 GCA_004027165.1 Ctenomys sociabilis
AGAGAGAGAGAGAGAGAGAGAGAGAGAGAGAGAGAGAGAGAGAGAGAGAGAGAGAGAGAGAGAGAGAGAGAGAGAGAGAGAGAGAGAGAGAGAGAGAGAGAGAGAGAGGCCCCCCCCCCTTCATCTTTGACTGTTTCAAGCCAATGGAAAAGTATGGAGAGTAGTAATTGATTCATAATGATCCATAAGTCGGTGATGGGAGGCGGCGGTGGGGCGGAGGTGCACGAAAAGCAAGGGGGGCTGGTGCTGTTTATTTATTTTATTTCTAAAGCTTCAGCTAAAGTAGCTTTGACACTGCTGGGGCTGGAGGGGAGGAGCTGCTGGGCTCCGCGGATCATCCATCATCCCTGTCACCCAGAGTCTGCCCGGAGGAGCCGTAGACGCAATCTCCCTTCTGTCTCTACACCGAAACTATTAATATTAAAACCTCCCTTCAAACATCGCCCCGACGGTCTCCATTCTCATCACCGTCTGACCGGCCCCCCCCCTCGGACCCGCGTCTCCCCGGCACAGCCCCTCACTGCGCGGCGCCGGCACGGTCCGGCAGCCCCGTTTCGTGCCCCCCAAGCACGCGCGCCGGGCCCGGAGGGAGCCGGAGGAGCCCTCTGCGCCCCACCCACCCCACCCGCCGGCCCCCCGGGGCCCAAGCTCCAGCCCCGGCTCGGTGGGCGCAAAGCCAGAGCCCCTCGGCGCCCCCAGACACCCCGACACCAGCCCTTCTACCCAAGTGGCAACTTGTAGCGGAGGTCCAGGCTCCTTATCAAATTGTTGGCCTGCAAGACTAATGGGGAACTGGTGCGGGATCCCTGTCCAGTCCCTTTGAAGGAAGGGCCCTCCTTTGACAGCTGCTAGAGATATTAGCCACATTTCCCTTTCCAAATCTGCTCCGGGTTAACAGGCCCGCGGGGGCGGGAGGGGTGAGGAGGCCAGGAGCATCCTGACGGACTGGGGCTCCTCCGGACAGGCGAATCTAACGGGGGGCTGGGGGGAAGGGGCGTGCGTGCTGACCTGGCCAGTGGGGAGGGAGGGAGGGTGGGCGGAAGACACAGGCTTTCCGGGTCCTTTCGCTTTTTTTTTTTTTTTTTTTTTTTCCTTTAAAATGTGGCTTCTTGCTCAATTCCCAAACCTTAACAGATGGCGACTACAGTTCTCTCAGAATTTCTTAAAGAAAGGGAAACCTTTGGAATTTATTTCTGCTTTTGCTTTTCCATATAAATAAAAAAGTGTTTTTATATTATTCTTGTTTTGGAGAACATAAGCAATTTTATTCAGACTACAGTATTTCCTTTAACACTATATGGTTGTCAAAACACCATTCCCAGTTTCTTTGCTTTTGACAGCTGAGTCTTTCTTAAATATACGCAAATCGGAACTCTTTATACTAAATAGTAAGCCCGAGATAGGAGCAAGTGCCTTCCGAGGTGGTATACAAAGTATTTCGAAAATTGGACAAAACTATCATCCTGCTGTCTTTGGATGCGGGGGGGAGGAAACGCAAACAAAATTATTACAATTATTATTCTTCAAATATTTCAGAGGGTTAAAGGTAACACAATAGTCTGTGGATTTGGCTAGGAAGCTAAGCCTGAGATTATTTTCATTAAAAACCAATAACAGAATGCTCTGGCTTCTAATCTGCAAAAAAATAATAATTTCAAACAACATTCCCTCAACATGCACCAATTACCAAGCAAACCCCAAAGCATTTGCTTTATTTAGAGGAAAGGAAGAAAACTGCCAAAGTTTTTTTTTTTTTTTTTCAGCTGATGTGAGTTAATTTATAAATGGAGAACTTGTCAGAGTTTAAATAAAAGCATATAAAGTAACAATATGCAAATATTTAAATTTTACATAAAGACTTCATGTAAAATGGGGCAGCAAAACTGAGAGGGAAGCTACCTCTCTTTTCCAAGTGATTCAGAGTGTCTCCACTATAGTGCATTTGTGTCAGAAATCATCTAGGTTTAAACAGCACTGCACTAATTGATAAATGTACTTATACAATTTTCCCTAACTAAATATAATACAAAACAATAGCAGTTTATTTCCTTGGTCATTTATCTAGAACTTCCATGAATGCTATCTTAAAGTGGAAAGATAGGGGAGACCCAACCAATACACAACTATGGTTTTGCAGCTTAAAGGTTTTTGAATTAATGAACTATTTCCCTACCAAAGTGACATCATATATCTAGCCAAAATTTATGTTAGTGATGCAAAGCACAGGTTCCAAAGTTGAGGTGTTAAAAAATTCTAGGGTGGTGTGTTTATTTGAAAAATAGAAGCGCCTTCAAATATCTCCCTCTTCATCCCCTGATCTTTAAGCACTCTGGCAGGCATTGTTTGTATAATATCAACAAGCTCATGGCATATGAAATTTTGAGAATCACATTATTGTCTAACACAAAAATTTAGTTAGCATCTCATACTATCACTTTGTCAAAAATAAAAAGACACCATAACTTATATTAAATGTTAATGCTTAAGTAATCTTTAAACT